>WHYT01015406.1:220655-260450 GCA_009806455.1 Tetrax tetrax
GAGTGAGTGAGATCTTGAAAGAAGCACAGCCACCAGTCAGTTACATTTCCCAGAAGATCTTTCTATCTAGAAAGGTCAAGATCTTTCCCATCCCCAGAAGATGTTCAAGTTCAGATTGGAGGGGGCTTTTAGGCAACCTAATCTAGTTAAAGATGTCTTTGCGCATGGCAAGGAATTGGACTAGATGATCTTTAAAGTACCTTCAAACCCAAACCATTCTATGATTCAATGAAAGGGCATGATCATTTCCACTGATGTGTCTTATTAGCTGAACTATTGCAAAGTTTTTATCAAAAAACTAATTGTTCTTTTTATCAGTTCAGTGAATTTTGCCCTTATTACTCCTTTTCAACTTTCTATATAATTAAACATACCAACATAGATGTATGTACCCTATATATACTTTTCTATTCAGATATTCCATTCTATTTCTCTGCTGTATTTCGCTTTTATATCTTAGGGAGTCTCTCTTTTTTATCAATACCAGGGAGACAAAGTATGACCATTGCATGTGGGGAGAGGCAGTCAAGGACTGAAAGAATTTCCATGGCACTGTTGGCTTTTTGTGGGGCCTCTGCAGTGAGTCAGAAAGATAGAAACAGAAATAATTATGTGCTTACTCATATGCACATAGATAAGTATTCATCCATGATTCAGATTCAGGGAAGCAGCCCTATTCAGGAAGGATGCTGAGGCATGTGAGTAAAGCACATCCTTAAATGTTTCTTGCATCAGTGTCAGTAAGTTGTGAAGGAAAAATACCCATTCTCGAGCTATTTGTACACGTGCAGCTCTATGGAATTGAAGAACTTGTTCCTGTTCAACAATAGCAGGCTGTTCTAGCCTAATGTCACCATTTCTATTCAGCAATTTGAGTTGTTGTGTCTATTTTATTTTCCCTTCTACTTTGGGTGTGGGATGAGATTAGCCCTGTTCTGCTGAAATCCAGACGTATGGCTGTCTCCTTGCAGCCCTGTTTGTCCATAACGCACAGTACAATTGTGTTTGTCTTGTAAAAAATAGATTTACTGCAAATAGGTGTTGGTGCAGACTTCAGTATCCCTGGTAAAAAAAATTAGCCATTCAGCCACACCTTCTCTCACCTTTCTGGTACTGTGTTGCTACTCCTTCTTAGAACTGGAGATAAATACTCAGATTGGTTTGAAAACTACTTGCAGGAGCTGCTAACTCACACCTCACTATCTTCAGCTAAGCCTATGTGTACAGAAGTACAAACACATTGTGATGTCTGCCTTGTTACATTGATTTCTTCTGTCATTCCAATGCCTGTTGTGCTAACAACTATGGAAATAAAAAAAAATAATTCCGGTAGAGTTATTATTATTATGCTGTTTTAAAATCGTTTTTGCCAAGTGCTCACGTCAGAAAAATTTTCTTTCAGTGTTCAGGATTTAAGAGAGTTTTAGGAGGGATGCTGTTCCTGGACTTTCATTCTACTTTCAGGGGAGTAGGCCTGGATTTTTTAAGAAAAACATGCAGAAAACCATTACAATATCAAAGAGGCTTTCAGGCTTCCCTTTTTCAAAGTCAAATATCAGGGTGTTGCAGCTGCCTGGCTAGAGTGGCAGGGAAGGAAGATACTTCAGTGAGGAATGGAAACTTTCAGCAAAAGCTTAGATGAAAGTCCTGTTGTTGTTTCCAAAAGTCATCATAATCTTGCAGTGCCTTTGTCTGAAAAATGAGAAATATACATGGTGGGATCAGAAGGGGAAATCATCTAGATTACAAATGGTGAATTCAGTCATACCTCCCAGGTGATGACCACGAGTTAAGCTGGGTTGGATCAGGCAGCACGTACTCCTTATTTTCCAGGAAGACAGCACCTGTTCTCAGCACCTGCATGGGTGATGAAGTTGATACTGCTGGGAATGTTTTGGGCAAGACACATTTTTTAAGACTTTTCTGACTATAAAAAAAAGATCAACCCTGTCTGTGGGGTTTTATTTTGCTAAATAAATAATAATAGCTAGAGTAGAAGTTTTAAAATGTAGTTAAAGCGAAACAAATGTATTAAAAATCTGTATCAAACTTGTTGTACAGCTGTATGGGGTAAAACAAATTAATCCACCAAATAAATAGGACTTGCATAGTAGAAAATAACAGACTTTGAAGATTGATTAACTATTTTTATTATAAGCTTTAGAGGCATTCACAAAGAGCGTTCTTAAAAATATTAATGATTCTGAAAACTGTTTCAGTGGCATGAATACAATAAACTCTTGGGTACCAACATTTCTGTCTGAAAAGCTTTTGAATATAAATTAATCACCATACAGTAGCATTAGGATTTATGAGCTTGCAGTGCTAATGCAACTCTCATACCTAGAAACAGTGGTTTGACATTGAGTTTGATGGGATGTCCCATCTGCATCAGCCTGTCCTACCCAACTCTCCAGCACTTTGATTTTCTATGATTTTAGGCTAGGAAGGATCTGAAGCACATTTTGGTTCCTAACCTAGGAACCTAGGTCTCTCTTCTGGTTGAGAGACTAGGATGCCACAGTCTGATGGTGTACACTTGGACACAATCTGTTCTGGTGTTTCGCTCTTCTGTTGGCCGATGTAGAAAGGACAAGTGCCTAATGGCTTGGGCTGCAGTCGTTCTTTGGTACCTAACTAGAGACTCTTTTAAGAAGTTTTTTTTTTGTCATAGGATTGTACTGTTGCCTTCTGGAAACAGGGATAATTTGAAATTTCTCAAGATGGACGCCAATCAACAGTGACTTTGGACAATATTGCGTGATTTTCTGCACAGGAATGCCTTTATTCCAGTAGTAAGGCCAATCGTTGTGTTAATGTGGCATCTAGCGCATTGTGTAGCCTGTCTAAACTTACGGTTTTTATGCCCTTATCTTATAATGGAGTATCTCTTGGCTGATGTTAGTTCCGTTTTGCTACTTCCCACCTTATTCTTTACTGACTGAGGCAAGGTGTGACCTATGTAGCACATTACTCTGGCTGCCCAGCAGCAAAGAAAAATGGCTGCAGGTCAGACTAGTCTGTCCTACACGGCTGTAGATAGTACACACCAGCAACACTCAGCCCTTTAACATGTTTTTTTAATTGAGAATTTTACAGCTCTTTACTATATTTAGAAGAAATTTACTCCTTTGCTTGCACAAAAGCAGGAAGAGCTGAAACGGACGAATGGACGTGATTAAATCAATAACAAGACAAGGTTTCTGAAGGTAACTGAACTTTCCTCACTTAAAGCCCTCTAGGAAACCAGAGTAGTCTTTTGGTTGACAAGATGCAACACTTTTACAATCAGGGCTGATAGAAATGAATACGCCAGAGAAAAGGTGACCTTCTTGGCCTTTCCTCCTAAAGGAAACTCGTTCAATCATGAGGAAACAGTAAAATAAGAATGATAAAAATCATCAGTGATCAGAATATACCCAATCTTGTGAAAAATAGTGTCTTTTAGACTCTTGGTTTCTGATTTTCATAATGGGATTTCTGTTTTCTGTAAGGATTTTTTTTTTTTTAGCATAAAATAATGATTATTTTGTTCCTTGAGTGAGGAAAAAGATCCTGGTACTTCACAACATAACACTAAATAGTTGTCAGGAAATATTTATCAAGTTATTTCTGCCATTAAAATAAATCTTTGTTTTTGAAGCATAAATGCCATATGTGGTCCTCAAGGCCAAGCCTAAAGATACAAAAAAAATAGTGGTTCAGCATAATAGTAAAAGCAACAGCTCACAGAGTAGCAAAATATAGCTTTCTGTGTGCAAAAGGGGGCTTGCTTTCTCATCAGAATATACCATTCATTTCATAACAGACTCAAGGGCTGCCTTTTAAAAAAAAACAAAACAAAACTTTTTTTTTTAAAAGACTGTTCAATACAATGCTATTACAGTGATGGATGTACCCAAACAGCTAGTTCTATTAGGATGTCATCACTTTTACCTTTCATAATTATTTCCTTTATAAATAGATGCTTCATGTGAGACATGAGTAAATGGCTGGGCATCACACTTTTCATCAGATGTTATCTCTTCTGTAACAATTTTTTCCAGTTTTCTTAGCTGTTTATTCAGTTGTAAACCTCCACTGACTCATGTAATTAGAGATTTCCATGAGTGTCAACAAAAGTAATTTTTATTACTTGGTAATGAGCTGTGTAACTCTCTTTTGAACTTCAAGAAAAACAATCACTGAAGGAGTAATATTTATGGAATGTGAAAACTGGAAGATGACTGCATTTTAATCACCTCAGAAGAAACTACTCTTGCTCATAATTACATTGTGAGAGGTCCCTTTATCTATATTATTTATTAAGTCTCGCTTTCAGATTTGGAAAGGTTAGAGCACTTCTTAAGGCTCTTCTTGATCCTGCAGTCCTATAGCTACCATGATGCTCCAGCTACCCTTGCTTTCAGAGAGAGATCTGAACATCGGCTTTCAGTTCTCCAGGCTCCATAAAACATCACTGGGAAGCACACTGGATTTAGCAGGAAACCAGTTAGCTGTCAGGCTCAATTGTGTGGTAACTAGTTTTAGTGAGTGCTGTGCCTGCCCAGGCTCCTGATAAGTTAATGTTGTGTCTTTCCATTTGAAGTGAAGCAGAACTTGTTCTGTTCTCAAGTGCATGCGGAGATGTACCAGCCTGTCAGCAGTGACTGAAACAACAAAGTTTGTAAAATCAACTAGCTGTATGGGCAGGGATGTAAAAGTCCAAAAGCTTGGTTTCCTTTTAGTTTTCTCAGGAGTAAGTGAGAGATGTCTGCGCTAAATTTGGTTTCTCAGCAGGGCCCCTCGGCTGTTTTAAAACAAAAGTTTGTCTACATACTTTTGTTCTTGCCTAAAGTATACTTGAAGCAACAAATAATAAAGAAAACAGGGTCACTTTTTAAAATTTTCACCAAAGTCTAGATTACCCAAATTATATTACATTTTAAAAAGTGAAAGGAGGGTTCAGAAGGTACTAAATAGTAGTGGACTATAACATTTGTTTCTCAGTGTGATTTGAAATTAATACACAGATTCTTCTACCATGTTAGATTTTTCCTATTAGTTTATTTAAGTTTTAAACAGTGTTTCAAAGTTGAATATATTTGTAATGTATCAGGCAAACTTCAAATAAACTTAAAATAATACCTCTCAAAATATGTTCTGAATAGGAACATCTCATCATGTGCAAACAGAAACAATGTTGATATTCTTCCTGTGCTACAGAAATATGTGCACTTTGGCCTTTCTCCAAAACAAGTAAAAAAGTATAGTGAGTGATTTTTGAAAGCCCTTTTGGATTGCTGTTAGTAGATTAATCTTTCCCAGTAGGTTAGTATGCTTCGAAACCTGTTTGTCATTTTTATTTGTCCATGTAACTTGAAATCTGTAGTTCTTAGCAACCAGGGCTCTTGTCTCGTACAGATGCTGAAGAAAGCCACCAGAGGACATGGACTGTGTTGTACAGCTCTTGGCATTTGTTCTTGCCTTGTTGTAATTTCTGCACGCCAGTGGTGGGATTTGTGTCTCCTCACGAGGTTGTCTAGGCTCTCCAAATTCGGTGTAAGGAAACAGGCAGGCAGACACAGACATTACTGAAGAGGCGATTAATCTGATCTTAAAACAGTCATTGCCTGGGACATCTTAAGCTTTCTGCAATGTCTCTTGTAACTTTTTTTTCCAGCAAATATGTGGGTAGAGGGGATGCTGACTGCCATAAATTGGTAGCTTTTTGAGGTCACCTGTTGCTATAGTTTTATGTGAGCACAATATAAAAATAACCATCCGGAGGACACTGCTCCTACACTGCCCACAGGACTATTCAGTCTGCTGTGACTACCTAATTTTGCTACTGACGCTTCAGTGTTTTAGCAGAGAAACTGAGCAACTAAGGGGAAAAGAGTCCTTAACATGTGCTTTTTTATTCTAGACTCGTCTTCTAACAAAGTTCCCATCCAAGCTGGAATAAAAATACTCAGGCACAGATTTTCTCAGCATCTTTTCCTTGTTCCTTATTTACTGCTGGTGTGATGCAGTCATTATTTGTGGCTGCTGCCAACTTGTAAAAGTTCTTTCATAGTAATAAGAAAAACAGCTTTAAAGTGCTGGAAGGCTCAGGCCAGCATCTATGCTTTTCTGAGGGCTGCCATCACTTGCAACAAGGGCTGATCTGGGGAAAGCTGCAGCATAATATGAGTCTTTACAGCTCGTCACAAAGCTCAGTTCTTTAATTCTGAATCACTCTGTAGAGGGGGTCACAAAGGGAACATGCAGCCCATACTGACCAGTTAGTTTTGTACTTCTTAGTAATAACTGAATGGGGGCTTGCCTCATTAAAAGGCATGAGCTCCTACAGAACTGGGTAAACATCCAGCTACTCAGAGTGAGGGCTTGATGATCCTGTATCCTTCCTAGTGCACAAAAGGGATCAATAACTGCAATAAGTCACAAAACACTTATTTTAGCTTGTTTTACAAGAATGTTTTGGACTTAAATTGTATTTCCTGTCTCAGAAATGTGGGGAAAAAAAACCCTGTATCTTTAAATACTCACTAAGTTAAAGTGTGAATTAGAAAGTCAGACCAGATGAAATATTCATTTGAAAAGGGAAATTAATCTACAGTAGTGAAGCTAGAAGTGAAAAGGTTGAGATAAAAATTTTGAAATAAAGAAAATTTAAGTTTTTTACAAGAGACAGATATTTTATAATTAAATAAATGCTGAAACCAAATGGGATTTTTAGAACATTAAATAATTTAGGAAAAAAGACTATGTTTTTAATAGTTTCCAATTGTCCAATCAGTACTTTGGAAGTAATTTTCCCCTCATGAAAAATTTCTGATATGTTGGTTGTAAATAGCCATTTTTCACATTATATTGTTTAATGTATGTGCCTTTTGCAAATGTGTGTGTGTGTTTGGTAGGGGTTATGGGTTGCCTAAGGTCTAGTTCAGGTTTTTTTTCTGAGAGTTAACTGTAACAGAACTTTTAGTCACTGTACTTGGTTCAGAAGTAAAAGGTTTACTCTACATGAAAACATCAAAACCTTTGTTAAAAACTATGTGAAGCTTTTTTTTTTTTATGCAATTGCTGCTTCCCTTCTCACTTGAGGGAGATTGTTATTAGTGTGAACAGCTTCTATGTTCTCCCATCTTCATGTACTTCCTGGTGTCCACCTGCGTTTTTGATAGCTCAGGTGAAAGGACAGATTGGCATGGGAGGACAGATTTGGAAGAGAATTTGTTGTAGAAGAAGGAATTTTTACCTCAGGTAGAAATAGCTGAGAGTTCTGTAGTTGATTAAGTGATGGAACAGTGCAGTTATGCTATTCTTGGTATAATTTTGTGTAAACATAATTCAGTCTTTTACTGTTTGTCCATGTAAACTAGCAGCATATGAAAGTTTTGGGGTTTTTATATGCCCCTCGCCCTTTCTTTTTTTTGTGTGTGTGGAAAATGTACCTCATTCACAGGACTGGGCTTATCTCCTGCTTGTCACTGTGTTATTAAATAACTAGAGACTTAACTCCTAAGCCTGACTCCTGAAATGTCAACTTCAAGCACTGGAATGGAGGAGAAGGCAGGAAGGAAGCTGCTTCTCTTTATGGGTTGGGAGTGCTGTGTCACCCTTCGCTGCAGCTGTGAAGCGTTTACCCAGTGGTGCAGCACATTATTAGAGGGCAAGTCTTTGTCTGTTACCAAGGGAGGGTCAGACACAAGTGGCCCAGACCCAGTAAAAGAAACCCTGTCTCCCTGTTGGCATCAGAGTGGTGAAAACCCTTGCTAAACTACTGCTGGGCTTTGGGCAGGTCCATAGGCATACAAATTCTTGACCTTGAAGTCCCATGGGCACCTGCATTTCTGGTTTAGGTTGTGTGCAGATATTTGGTGTTGACAGAGCTGAGCTGCGTGACTCAGCCCTGTTTTCATTCTTGACTCACAGCCAAGTCCAGAAAATAGATCTTCTGTCTGTTCTTTGAGGGCTCAACCAAGCTGGCATTTTTGGGGAATACCAGTCATATCTGTGTATGAGTCTGACAGAAAATGTGGTGCTGGCTGCTGCCTTAGCTCCCTTCTTTTCCCTGTGCACTGCATGCAACGTGAGAAGTCCACAATCTGGCATTGAAATTATTAAGGTATTTATGTGCCTGGTTGTATTTAGTACTAAGTGACTTGCTCAGTGTCCAGTAATATTTTATTTGCAAGGCTAGGATTGACGATATTTTGACTTTTGACCTGTGCTTTCAATATCTGATCATGTTGTCTCCGACTAACTGTTCAGATTCAGCTAATGACTATTTCTGCTAAGGAAAAAAATGCTACAGAAAATGTGTGATCTGATTAATCTTAATGGATTTAATGCACCACTGTATTTTATTTACAGTCTTTATGGCAAGTGGTCATATTATGGAAAGTAAAATGTATGAAAAATAGCAATAATTCAAAGATAGCATGATTCTTTATTGCCTAGGCTAATGTATTTCTCTCAGGCGCACATAGTCTTAGTGAGAGAGTATGTGACTTTGAAACACTCAAAGAAACACTGTTTGAATGGCACACTGTTCCCTGAAGAGAGAGAAAAAGCTTTGATCTGTGTCCCTCTCAGCACTCAAGACTAGAAAGCACGACCATAAGAGCAAGGTCATGTATGCTATTTCTTCAACAATAGAAGTCTGACTTGCTGAGAATTGTAGCTGTAGATGATATATTGGAAAATTTCCTGAGCTACATTGTCCACCATGGAGACCTCAATCAATCCTTCCCATGTTTAAGTGTTTCTGCGTGGTGGTGGTATTATGTGACCATCTGCCTTCTGACGATGGGATTGTAATGGCTTTGAACAATGGCGTAGTCATAAAAAACCTCAAGAAACATGACAAATAACGAGTAGTAGTATTCTTCAATGTTTCGCTTAGTAAGGAGAGAGTGATTTATCATAGGCTGTGTGGGAGTTTTAAAGTATGTGCAGAACCACATAGCTCTCCGGAAGGGACAGTCTGTGCTTAAATTGGGGGCTGCAGGATAATGCTGCAAGCCCACATTGTAATCTTTGGCCTGGATTTTGCTGTCTCTTTGCAGAATACATCAGCACTGATTTCCTTAGGAAGGCTTAACTTGGTTATCCAGCTCCCCTGTGTTTAATTCCTTGAGCACAGAAAAAAAAAAGCAGTAACAAGAGATCTTTATTTTGTATCAGAATGTAAAATGACAAGCTAATTAGAAGACTGTTTCACCGAGCCTCAGGGTGAACAGTTACCTACAGATCTGCTAAAGGAGTACCCGCTGTGTGAGAATTTAAGCAATAAACAGCAGCACAGACAGGTGCTTCTGTCTTGGTCATATTCTGGCCTTACTGACTAGGCCAACATGAGAGGAGAGAGGCTGAGCTGGAGCAACAGGTTACAAACAATGGGCTGGGTGATAGAGGAGGAGGAGGAGGGCAGTCCTAGCAAGACACAAGGAAGAAGATGCTAGAGAGATCAGCTCCTGCAGCCTCCTGCTCTGCACAGGGACGTTGCAGGACGGGCTGAGGCCAGTGCATATAATCACAGTAGTGAGCCCAGATGCCAGTGCACCCCTAACTAAGCAAAGCTCTGCAGTTTGATTGCTGCACACCTGTGCCCTTTAGGTTGAATGGGAAATTACCGTTGTTCCTTGTGAATAATTGAGTATGATCCCAGAATATTTCTCCCAACTGCACCGCAGGTTGTCCCGCAAGGAAGGAAGGAGTGGCTGAAAGCAAGACCTAGATAGCACATAACTCTTGAGCTAAGGCTCAAGAGTTCAGCTACTTATGGCGTGGAGTTTTATTTTTGTATTTTAGTTAACTTTACAAACAAATATTGTTGAACTTAATTAATTTAGTATCCTACATATGCTGAACTGTAAGCCTTAGCACAAGTACAAATTGGTAATTTACGACATACGTGTGTGGAGTTGAACATTAGATATTTAATAACAGAGATGTTCATTAAAATGAAGATAAATTGGTGAAGACTGGTTAAGAAGCCTAATTTACAGGGTGCTGTTGAAATTTAAATCTAAAACAAAACTTGGCTTCTCCTGCACGTGTATAAATTGTGAGTCCAGTGCATTAATTTTGTCTCTTGCACCTTGTCTTGGATTCTGGAAAATCACCCGTAACTTTGTGTTAGAACTATAGGTGCTAGAGGTTGAATATTTCCTTATGTCTATCAGGAGACTAACAAGTCTTTGTGTGCTGTGAGCCTGGTTAGTACATCTCTGGCCCACAAAGGGAACAGAGTAAGGAAATGTGCGGCTTCACACTTAATTGCAAGAATTGAAGAGAGCTCTGTTGTAACAGTGACATGCAGGAGTGCATTCCTTTTTTTTTATGTGGAATTTGTTTCCTCATCAGGACAGCACTTTCTTAAGATATTTCTAGGAGGTTTTTCCTCCTAGATTTTGGAGGATTTTTCCATCTTTTCATGTGGGATGAAGCAGCATCATGCAAACTTAGTAAATGCTTACTTTCTCAGGCCACACTTGCAATTTGGGTGGCATCTATTATTTAATCTGTTTTGTGATCCAGTAAGTCATCACAATGCCGCCAAGCGAGGGAAGCCCAGCATTTACTTTTCCTTAGCAACGTTTGTACAGGTGGAAAAAATGTTGTGAGTGTGGGCACAGCAGAAAAGCACAACCTCTTCAGAGCTCTCCTCCTAGAAGCTAGATTTGAGCAGAGAGATCTGGCTCAGGGTGTGGCTCTTATGTCCAACATCTTTGCCAAATATAGTCAGTGGTTAAGCTACTGTTTTGGTCCACACCTCTGTCGGGGTAAGGGCCTCTACTTAAGTCAGGGATGGGGGCTGACTGACTGCTGTTTGATCCCTCCTGTTGACTTTCCAGGCCAGAACTGGCTTCTTAGTCATGTTCTCTGCCAGACATAACCTGCGGCAGCACAGTAGCTATGATTAGCCAACTCACCATTTGTGGCTGAGATGACAGAGCTTACACAGCTTAGCCAATATTATGTATGACATGGAAATGAAGCTTAGAAGCCAAAAGTATATATTCTTCACACAAAAAATTCAGTACAAAACCCATGATGGTCTATATCAGACCACGGTGGATTTTATGATTTTGCTGAATAGCTGCCTCTATAGCTTAGGTGGAACATTTAAAATTCAGTAAATTGAAATGTTTTTAATCTTTTAAACATTTCTTTTGGTATTCCCATTTAAATGTACAGTAATTTAATAGTAAATAGTTTCAAACTAAAAAATGGAAAATGCTGTATAAGGATAAAGAAACAGCGTATATCCAACTGGAAAAAAAAGAGTTTTCCACATAAGCATTTAGTCAGACCTGCTTATTCTTATGAAAAGTTTCTGTTTTGGCTAGTTGGCATGGTCTGACGGATTTTTTCCTATAGTGTTGCTGGCCAGCCTGGCTGAAGGATGAGATACAGTAGCAATGTTCAAACTTGCAGCCCAAACTTGCAGCATGCAGGGCTGAAACAGAAAAGAGGGAACATCCTTGCTGAAATAGCCTTTTCTACTTTCCTGTCAGTGGCTCTTTTAAACCAAATGTAGCTTACTATAGTCAGCCCGTATTTTAAGAGTCTGCTACTTGAAGAAGTCACTCATCCCCCCACCCATGTAGGAGAAATTTTGCCCAACCTAGACTTGCAGGCTATATTCAGGTTCCTGCCAGGAAGCATGGTTCAGGGAGGAGGCTGAGAGAGGCAGCCATCCCGCTGCCTCTCCGCCACGGCTGGGGCAAGTCATGCTGCTTCCGCAAGCACCCACGGGGCGTTTCATCATTTCAGAGGACCTAGGTATGCCTTTGTCTTTCACAGTCTCGTTTGAGATTTCATTTAAAATAAAAAAGACAAAACCACCCAAACAACAGAAATAGAAGTTGGGTATTTTGAATGTCTGATTCACTTCAGGGAAACCGGCGCTTCTCTGCGTTGCTGGCGGGGTTGCTGGAGAGGGACAGCAAGCCTGTAATCACAGGCTAAGGCAGCGCCCCGGGGGACCACAGAGCCCAGGGCCCCTCCTGCAGCACCATCACCACGTCCCCACGCCTGGGTGGCAAAGCTGGTGACAGCTGGTGTGGCCTTCAGCCGCGACTAGGCTTCCCAGACGCTGAGGAGAGTCAGTCGCCGTGGCATAGGATGCACAGCACCTGCTTGAAAACTCCCACCTTGTCGTGTGCTATATTAAAAATATATTTTTGGTGTATGATATTAAAACCTGTAGGAGCTTAGGGCAAAGTTTTGCAGGGTTGAGTATGAGGTAACAGGTGCATTACTCTTTGCTGGGCTAACCTTACAGCCCGTGTGGTAATGTAAGAAACGCATGTATATCGAAGTTTCTCGAACTTATCAGGACAAATCCACAAGTGAGACTGAAGAGCAGATTTCAGGCAAGTAACTAGAAAGAGGCAAACTGCAGGTGTGTAGTACTGCTTGTGGGATTTGAATCCTTTCCTTGAACTGCTCTTTGCAGGCTCAGAGTTTATAGACAATTGTTATGGTAAGCTATATCTGATACTTTTGCTAGGTGTTATTGTCTATTCAAGATTTTTGGTTATTTTTTTTTTCCTTCAGCTGTTCAGTTTAATTGTGTTCAGTGTCTCTTCCCCTAGTAAAAAATTATAGAATTACAGCTCGATGACTACTTCAGTCATTCCTAAACATTTTTTTTTTTAAATTAACATCATTCTAGTGCTGTCAATTTTCTAAACTAACTTTATTAGCATTTGCTATAAGCATTTTTTCTGATATGCCTTTAGGCCCAGGCTCGTCTGATAATACCATCTTGAAGATCTCCAGTGTTCTGCAATTGCTATTCCTTAATCCGTGTTCTACTATGATTCTTATTTCTGCTGGCATTTTTCTTTAACCTTTGAGAAATCTTATATATGAGCTTGAGCTTTCTTCTTAAATTAACATTGGAGCAAATAATTATTTATTTCTCTGCAAAACTGCAGCCTAACTTCTTGTTCATCTTATTACCCTTGTAATATATTTGACATTCTGCTATTTAATATATGAGCCGCTTGATCTTTACATACATAAAAACAACAGTTTATTTGAACCTCATGAGCAGATACAGATTTCCAGCTCTTATGCAGGAGATGAGTTGTCTCCTGAGCTGTGTGTGCCCATGGTTTGCAGAAGATCCTGTTTGGGTCTGTTGAATATACGACCCTTACTTCACTGCATCGTGATGTACTGATGCCAGCTGTAAGCTGTTTGCCATAAAAGATAGGTGCTGCTCAGCAGTAGTGAACTGCAGGTTCAGTATCTCTTTACTCCTCAGCATGTGATTCACAATAGATTGTAGGAGCTGCCTGGATCAAGCCTCTAATACCACAGTTTTAGCCACACTCGTCAAGAACAAGAGATTATTTCATACAAGGACTGCAGTGTACAAAATGGGATTTAAACCTTGCAGTCAATTCTGAACAGTGTCAGTGCTGGATTTCAGCTGCAGTCAAGTCTTCATACGAGGCAGGGCTTGCTGGTGGCACCTGTGTTTGACCAGTGAGTACCAAAACTAAGGAAGATGAAAAAAAGTTTTGTTTTTACACTTCCAGTCCATATGCTTTTGAAGCTTTACATAAAAAAAAAAAAAAACCCAAACCAAAAACTGAAACAACAAACCAAACAAAAAACCTGGTATGTAAATGAATGCAGGTTTATAACTGTACATCATCACATTCACTTTTGCTGAAACATGACTGGAGACATCCATTCTGGCCTTACGAAGCATTGTAAGGTCCTGTCAGAGGGAATAGATAGACATGGACGTATTTACCATAGAAATCTTAATTGGCCTATCAAATGACGTTTTGCTGACCACAAAGAGTTTTCTTTGACTAAGTGTTCTCTATACAGAGTGTTTGGTATTTCCAGTGGGTGTTAAGCATCTAAGTTTTTAATTTTAAAACTTCTTTCATAAAAAAAAAAAAATTCACAGAAAATATGTGGGGTTCAGAAACAGTCTAGTGCTTTGACTCTCCGTAGGTATGCTATGACACCAAGTGAAAATAGGTTTAGAGAACTTGACTCATATACTTGCTCACTCTGTGTTTACTTAGACATTAGATGTTGAGGGAGGAAAAAATCCTGATGGCATGAATAATGTGGTAGCAGACTAGACAGACAAGGGGGCAGCAGAGGTTATCGCTGCAGACATGTAAATACAGCTGAGCTGAGACTTCAGGAAAATACAGTGAGTAGCTCTATGGATGATGCCGAGTCAGGCTGCATGATTCAAGTGATTGCTCCCTCCACAAATTCCTTTATCTGTGAGTCAGTGTGTGCAAATAAGGACTGCTGTCAGACAACTGAAGAAATAATTTGGATTCTCTCAACTGAGCAAAGACATGTCCATGACATCATCCTTGTTCTCAAATATCTGCTCTATTATTAAAGGCACAGCTTCATTCTAAAGAGCAGTTGTTTCTTGTGCCTGCTATGGTTTTTTTTTCCCAAGTCCAGTACCACTTATCAGAGGACACTTACAAGTTCATAGACGCTGTGACTGTTCTTTATGAAGGCCTTTGATGCCTTCATGTGATATGTATTATAAGCACTGGAGAAATGTAATCATAGAAATGTTGAAGGGTGAATGCCAAACTGGCTGAGTAATCCAGCCAGAGGTACCCTGTCAGCAAACCCCCAATGATTTGTGTCAGGGAGAGGGATATATCTTGAGTGGGGTTTCACAGTGATCTGTCACGTCTAGTCAGGAGTTTGCTTAGCAGTCTGACATGTTTATTTAATTTGAAGATGAAGCTGCAAGACTGTGTGTATCTTGAAGAATTAGGATCAGAATACAAAGCTATCTTGATATTTTTAAATTGGTATTCAGTAAGAATGAATACAGAGGATTGTAATTAGGCAGGAATAATGAACCTTGTAGGGGTCTTGTAACACTTGTCCATGTAACAAATTTTCAGGGGAGAAAAAAAAAATAATACAAAAACTAATAGTTCTCAAGCTGAATATCATTGAATAATGCTGTTCTGCTGCAAATGAGACTTTTGGGACACAAGGACTTACAGGTAGAAGTATTGTCTGTAAGATGTATGATATCATCCTTAGTTTCTTCTTGGTCCAGTGATAATTTGTCCACTTTAACAGTGCAATTCAAGTGGACATAGACCACTTGAAAAGCCTCACTCCTGGAGTCCAGGAAGACCAGAGTGAATGATCAGAGACTTAGAAAATTCAACCTAGACAACATGCAAGGGCTGTGTTAGCTAATGGGGGACTGAACAAGAGTGGAAATCAGGTATAAATTCATTGAGTGCACAAAATGTTAATAAGAAAGATCAATCCATCCTTCTTCTGCCCTTCACGCATATAGAGACTTCTTTTAAGGAAGAGAGATTATTAGGAAAACCTAGTATCAGTGAGAACAGTATTGCAGTGAACTTCTGGACTAGACTGTCAGCAGAAGCTGTGCAATATTAGATCTGGAGGCCTTTGAGAAAAATAGCTAAATGCCAGCCAGCAGTACTTTCAGTGAAAGCTGCAAGTTCATGTTCTCTGGCAGGGACATGAACTAGTTGCTCTCTGTAGGCATCTTCCATACTTCTTCTGCCACCTGTTCTGTCACCTCTTGAAAGGGGCACACTTCTTGAAGTAGTTGTTGCAGGCCAGCCCTGGCTGAAAAAATCTTATGTGCCACTCGTTATAATGATACAGAACTTGAACATGGTATGAAAGAAAATGCTTGTGAAATGCTGTGCACATTTCTGAAAACATGCTTTGCAGTGGAGAGAATGAGGCAGAGCATGTGACTTGTTCACAGTAACAAAGGAGACTGAAAGAATATGGCTGGAAAAAATATTAAAATGTTGCAAGATCAATCCTACAGTTATCTGTACAAATAAGTATTTGGCATTACTCAGCAAGCAAATTTAGCTGACGAAGAAAAACCTCATTTAGGTAAGTTGAGCATAAGGAAGCCAAGCTTAAAGGAGTCATTAATGTGAGTAAGAGGGTAAAGATGTGATGATATATTTTACCAATGAATGCTGTAGCTTCCAAGAAGTACAGACATTTTAAACCACAGCTGGAGAGCTCCATAAAAGAAATGCCTATTTCAGTTCATAATTGTCTGGGCTTGATACACAGGATAAAGATGTATAGATTGCAGTTAACCAAAATAATTTTAAGATGTATGCAGTCTAAATAGAGGAGAATGAATAGATCTGATAGATATACAAACTGAAGTTTCTGATACGTGTACAAAGTGAAGTTTCATGAATCCGAGAGTAGGCTGGACTTCTCTTCCTTCAGAGAAGAAATTCCTCAGCTGCTTGGAGTTTTTGTATGATTTATGTTTTTATTATTTGCTAAATCAGTTTTGTACCGTGAGCAGAAGAAAAGACCCACAGAGACAAAAGAAAATATTGTCTTTATTTTGTAAAAGGACACCGAAAAAGAAGAATGCAATGAAACTATTAGTGTTAAAGAACATGTCAGCCTGTAAAGGTTTAAACCTTTACATACAAATGTCAAATTGAGATGCTCCTGGAAGGGGGCTGTAATTCATATGCTAGCCTTTTCTTCTTTTTTGTTTGTCCACCCATATACTGTAGTAAACATTCTTATTTTGTTATTTCTGCAGTTGTGTTAAAATTCAGTGTAGTCTTACCACATGCTGTTAGAGGCACAACAAATAATGGGAAGAGTGCATTTTGGAATGTGGTGTTCTTTTCTGTCTTTGCATTAGCAAGTAAATACAATAGTTATGCAACAAAACAAAGGAATTAAAGTGTGTTGTTCTGTAAAGTGGCAATGAACTCACAGAGGGCAATTCAGAATAACTTAAAAAAAATAGTTGTATTGCAGTTGAAATAAAGATTCAAGTTTTTACATGGGCCCAGTATCACTGATTTAGAACAGCAGGGTACTGGAACAAAACTCCTGAAATGTTTAAAAGCTGATCCTCAGTGGATAACAAATGGAAAGCTGTTCTCACACATGGTATTTTGAGAATGACTAAATGTGGAGTCTGTTCTTGTAATCATTCCAGGGCTGATTCTGCTAAATCACAATATCCAAATGGAGGATGTTTGTACCAAAGTTAGACCTGTATCACTGACTTTTTCCATCCATGAAGACAGTACTCCATTCATGTGGACTGTTTGCACCCTAAGCTGGGTTTATATTGACCCTCTTTTTCCACGAGTGTTTCATAAATATGCCAGAAATAAAAACAGTGTTTCTCTTTCACTCTGTCTCAGTTACACTCTGAATTCTGTTAAAATGAAGAAGCATCCATAATGTATGAACTCCTTATCCTGTCATACTAATGACACCGGAAATGATATACTGCAAGACTGTGAAGCTTTTTTTTTACTGAGCATTACTGCAGAATCTACATGTATTTAGCCTCTCACAGGGTCTATATATCCTGATCAAAGAGTAACAAATCTCCTTTCTTTTCCTCAGAGAACTCAGTGCTGACCTATGATACTGACATATAAAAATAACATGTATTTTTATATCAAGTTTATCCAAAACATCCTAAAATATTTTGGAGAATTTACAGTGGAAACATGACTGTGAATCGATTAAGTCTGTGTGATAAATTGCTTTTGCTAGCAGTTGTATACTTTGGACCGCACAGTGTTAATAAACTGTTGCTTTCATGTGCAATGTGTTAGAAGAAAGAAAATCTGCAACTTAGCAAGCTGATTTCAGAATTATGAGAATCACAATAAGGAACATAAGTGAGTGTTTCATGGCAGGAATACTATTGAGAGCACTAATTTTGTCTATTCGGGAGCATGCGAGTTCTTTTTAAACAGTGATTGCAAGGGTAATGTAGAGTCTGCGTAACAAAATGCTCATGAGCAGAGCATGTTAAAAAAAATGCCCTGTAACTCCTCAAGTATTTATTTAGTGAGGCTGTTCAAAGTTATATTTCCATTCCAAGGAACAAATCAGAGGGACATTGGTTAGTTGTATTGCAAAGAAGAAGGAAGTATTTTAAGGACTAAGATCTCATTTGTTCAGTTCTGAAATGACTTGTATCCAGGACTTAGTCAGAAGTGTTAAAATTGGAGCCCTGGAAAGGGCAATGAGTCCTTTCTGACTGAGAGGATTCTTGTTTGTGAATTTTAAACTTGTGGTTGTTTCCTACTCATACATATGCCCCTGCTAATGGCATACAGAGTATCTAAGTATTATGCTTTCGTAGTATAATTATGTACATGGGACTTCAGCATTGATTCTTTGGAAGACCATATATCAATTTATTATAAACTTGGGGATAATTTATCATTAATTGTAGTATAGGTTTTGGTTGCTTTTTAAGCTTCATAAATATGCCCAGGAATCTGACCAAGAAATTGGAAGTGGGATATTTTTTCTTGTCTTCATTATCTTATCTCCTTAAATTCCTGTTTTCATGCTATTTTAAAGATTGACATAGATGCTCTTAAACAATACTGTTGAACACTAAGTGGCACCCAAAACCTAAAGGCAGTATGTCTGGTTGGGTCTATCTGTGATGCTACTTTATAAAAGGCATTGGATGGGAACACCTCCCAAGGTTTCAAACCTAGGAATCTGCTATCAGAGGGCTGCAGAGTCTCCAGGTAAATCTTCTATAAGTCTTCCACCTCAGTGTTGACCATTGGAAGTAAACCATGGCTTGGACAGTGTTGTCTTTGTCTCAGTTTTGTCATCCAAACCCAACTCCGGTAGTGGGCATATATTGCCACTTTGGGGACGCAAAGTTGGGTAGCAGCTTTTCTCCAAATCCAGTTTACAAAACTATTTAAGCAAATCTAGTTCAGGAAAAAGTTGCATTCAAATACTCAACCTCATGGAAGCATCTGCTGAAACAGGTAAAAGAGAGAGTCTTTTCCCAGAGATTTTTCCCTGAGTTTTATCTACCCTGCATAAATCAAAAGTTTCCTCAAGTCTTCCCTTCTTTACCTCTGTTGTTGCTCCTTTGCGTTCTTTGCCTGCTTGCTTCACTTTTTTTCCCCTTTAGCATATCACCTCACTGAAGCTTTTTCATGAAATGAAAATCATTATATTGACGTCTTTGCAACAGTGGTATTTTTCATTCCACATGCCATACCCTTTACTTTATTGCTTACTTTCTTTATTGCAAGTAGCCACAGGGACAATTAGCTACCCTGTTTGTACAGCTTGTAGTATAATGCCAGCCCATCTTTTACTGGGTCAGTAGGCAGTATATGCAGAAACATGCTGAACTCGCTTCAGCTGAACAGTGCAGAACTTGTCTGTTGGCTGAGCGAGGAGGCTGGCGAGGGTCCACAGAGTAATCACATAGTACTCATTGAAATTCACTGTCACCACTGTGGTATTTAATTAGCTGAGTTGCTGGAAGCCAGTTACAGAGAAGTGAGAATAAAATTCTGAAAGAACGCAAGCAAGAAACAGGAGAACAACAGAGCCAGGCAGTCTGTACCGATTGAGACAGAAGATAGGGTCCGTAGTACTTATTCTGTGAGCCCATTTTCAATAGACCTGATTACCGAACATGCATTAAGAAATACTTCTTCTTGATCTGACACACACACCCACTGGTCCTTTACAGAACCCTTCTGTTTTCTGATATCAAGCACAAATCACATTATGATGGCAGGTCGAAATAACACAGATACTCTGTCCTGTTAAAACAATTTAATCTCATTTTTCACTGGTGGCTGAGGTGAGGGCTAAACTGCTGCTGGATAAGATGTCCCTATTCATTTCCCTAGGCTTACATGCATAATATATGCTAGAAATGGAAAATGTATTGTGCTGGAAGCTTCTTGTTATGAACTTCAAGCATTTAGCTTTCAAGACCACATGAGGGCCAAGTTTATGTTCTCTTACACAACTAATACCTTCAAGAAAACTTTGCATTGTGATGTCCTGGAGGAATAGGCTAGACTGACTTCAGTTTAGCTCCATGTGTTCAAAGATCACAAAGATTTATCTTGCAGACTAAGGTATCTATGAAGCTCCTAGAAGGTCCTAGAACATGAAGGAAGGTCTCCTACCATTCACTGTTACTCCCCGGAGAAGTCTGTGACATCTTATGTGTTTCCTAAATATTTATTTTTCATTTGAATGGGAGAATGTACCCCTCAGCACATCTTTTTTTTTTTAATATAGATTTCTGAGATGTTTAGTTTGTGAGCTCATGTTCAGTAGGTTTTGCTCTTATTAGTATTTGATTCAAGTTATTTTGCTGGTTGTGACCTTAACTCTGAATTTTCTAGGTTTTTAGTCTATGTTTTGTGAATAACTCTGTTTATTATTTTCAGCCTTCAGTTATTCGCATTTGTTGTTTACATTTGACTAATGATAATTATCTAGGAATTTGCGTCTTCAGCTCTGTGATTTAGCATGTGTAATTATTGTTTGGGTACTGTGTCCAAGTATCAAATTCTTGGTTGTGAGAATAATTTTGATAATTTAAAAAATAGCAACTGTTAGTATGAATTTACCAAAATTTCTACATCCTTAGGTTTTAATGGATTTGAATGAAACAAACAAGTAGGCTATAATTTCTGAGAAAGGAAGAGAATTTTCTCTGAGCAGTGAAACAGCGAAATAACTGAATGTAGTACTCTGGGCAAAGAGCAGGGGTATTAACACCTCCATTCTGTTTGTGTTAGACTCTCCAAAAGCTGAGCTGTTTACAAAAGCGTCCTTTGCTGCCATGAGTAGGCAGCAGCATCACAATGTGGAGCCAACAGATACAGGTTAGTCATGGGCATCCTGATGTTGTGCAGTTTTTCCATGCCAAAGGTGTGGTGGTGGTGGTGAGCTGTTTCAGCTCCTGATTCCCATGGCTGCAAAAAAAAAAGGCTTAAAACCTACAGAAAGATGTGGGCTTCTTTGTTTTCTAGGGTTCCTACGCTTCTACAGGTGCTGTAAACTTTCTTGAGATGTATGCTTAATATCTAAATTTTTCAACAATGCCAAGCTTGTACTCACTCATGTGGAAAATACAAAGCATCCAGATGATGAAGCTTTTTGTTCCTAAAAAAATATTGTTAATGAGGCTGCAAGCACCCTGTCTGGCCTGGGAGGAGATTTCCTGCCTCATGATGGGCTTTTTCTGCAACAGATAGGAAAATGGTGATGTTATCAGCCTCCTTCCATTCTGGTTTATGATCATGGTCTGCCTCTTTATCAGCTGATGAATTGTCACCCTTTATTCTTGGGCCCCTGCTCTTTGTCCTTTGAAGCCTCAGAGGGTTCTTCTCAATTTTGTCATGAAAAAGGAGATGTTGCAGTAATTAAAAAAAAACCCAAAAAATAAATAAAAATCAGAAGTTTTAAAGCATTTTGCAAAAAGTAAGTTAAAGCAATTTAAAATAGGTTTGAGTAGCACAAATACACTTTTGGATTGTTGCTTTCATCATGTTCAAGCTTAAGAATAACATCTGTTGTGTTTTAGCAAAATAGGAAACACATGTTCATACTTTTTTGTTTTCCAATCAGCCAAGAGAATTTTAAAAATCAAGACTAAAATTATGGGGTTTGATGCAGTCTGAACCAGTGGCTGATGTGGCCCTGGAACTAAGCATATCATGTCTTTGTTTTGGCTTTATTTTTAGGAGAAGTTTCTTTAGTGTTTGCTTTACCTTTCCCCAAAATACACCATCGCTCTTTGTAATTAGAAATTGTAGTAGAAATCTATCTCTGCTTGGAAAAGAACAGCAACCAAGTTTAACAAACCAAGTGAAATCCTACCATAGGCTATGCCAGCATGGAGAAAAAAAAATGAGAGAAAAGGTTGCCTCCAGAGTAGTTTAGAAAGATGAATAAATTCTGTTAATATGAACTATATTGATACATGTTCCTGTGTAAGGTAGTGGTGAAGAAGGAAAACTAAGAATATTATTTAGAGAGGCAAGACTACATGTCTTCCATCATCAGCAATAGCTTGTTGAGATATAGCCCAGTTTTGACCATGAAGTGCTGTATTTTTTTCCATATAGCTTTGTCCTCAAGGTAGTGATTTTATTAGCTGAAATGTACCCAATCAACAGTGCATAGCTCTTTCCTATTAGTGGGAGCTCCGCTTAAGTACATACTCCATTGCGTTCTCATTAGAGAGAGAAAACAGTGATTTGCAATCCAGCTCTATGGTCTAAATAGCCATAATTAGAAAATTCTTCTGAGTCTTTATTCTCTCGTTTCTTACACAATGTAAATGGAGGAAAACAAAATATTTGTAAGTTATTTTAACCCTGTTTTTGAAAAGTTAATGTTGCTTCATTTAGTCTTCATGTTCCATCTGTCTTTTAACATTGAAAAGACTGAAAAAAATACACACTTTATTTTGCAAGTAAAGAGACTGTAATTAATTTACCCTAGGGAAGATGAAATTGTTTCAGTAAATTACATGCTTTTGCTATTATGTTCTCAGGGTTTTTTTTATGTCAGATATATTAAAATCCTGTAAACTGAGATTCCAAGATCTCATTCACCTGCAGTCTGCACTCTAGGTTTCCATATATGAAAAAAGTTGTCTTGTTCTTTTAAACCTTATAACAATCTCGTTCTAAATTCTCTGTGAACTTTCCGACCTCCTCACTGCTGAAAAAAAAAGTGTTTTTCAGAACGATGTGAATAATGCTGCTTGACTTTGTGAGAGTAGCATAAGCCAAATCTATCTGCTAGTAGTAAAAGAAATACCGTTTTTCACTAAGTACATCAGCTGCATCAACAGTAGCTATTAAATAGAGTTTTCACTAGAATAGATTCCTTTGAAATTCACTGTGTGTCAAAGGCAGCCCTCATTAGTTGTAAAAGGTAAATCAAAGACAACTTTTGTTAACAGCAACAGTTTTTGTTATTTACATAATGAGAAGGGCTGAATTCCTAAATAATAAAGATTAACAAAACCCCTTAGTATTATTTTAGAGTACATAAACACTATTAATCAGTTTTTCCAAATCTATTCTTGACTTGTAGTCAGACTCATAGAATTTTATGCTTTCAAACAAACTGTGGAGAAGATTAGGACATACAATTTCAAAAGAAATAGAATTCTAATTAGAGACAATCACAAGTACAACCTGAGGCTTTCAGTTTCATTAAATTATGTAATATTTACAGCAAGCATAATCTCTTATTACTAATAAATATTTGAAGACTGAATGTGGAAAAGGTCAACCATTTTCTTTCTATTTCGGAATAGAAAAAAGAACTACTTCTGAAATTACAGAATTCCTGAGAAGACAGCAATACTTGCATCTTTTCTCTCTTCCCTACTGTTTTGTTATCAGAACACTTGCAGTTGCGTGTCGTCTTAATTTCCAAAGAGTAAGCTGTTTGAAGAAAGTTTTAATACTGGCTTCTATGTACCTAAACATACTATCCTGCCAAAACTTTGAAAGATACTAGCCAAGGAGCTTAAGACCTCTTATATGGTTGTGTCGACCTCAGAATTTTGCATATCATGTTTGAGTTCAGCATTGCAATCCAGTATTTGTTAATTCAACCAGAATGAATTATTTCAGTTGTGAACAGGTCTTACCTACCGAGCTGAGGTAATTTTTTTTCATGTTTTCCTGCAAGTAGTGTTAAACAACAATAACAACAAAAAATGCTTCCTTTATTAAGGAAGAATGCTCACACATTCATGGAAATATGATTGACACTTACATTGCTACAATATTCAGTATACAACTGATAGTGACCTTAGGCTGCATCAGCATACTAATTCCTTTGTAGAAAGCACATATACCAAGCTGATTAGAATAATGATTATCAAGTCTAAGTTGTTTGATGGAGAAGATTAACTTGGTGGTAGCAGAAATATGAAATTATAGATTTGCCTTGTAAACTTGCAGCATATCCCACTTAATAAGGAAACAAAATGGTAAAAATGGAGGATTTAGAAAGGCACATGCCTTGCATACATTTTATCAACTCACATGATAATTTTAGTTTTACAAAATGGAGTAAGAAAACAAAATTACATTGTTCTGATACACGTCCTGCATATTTTTAATGAGAAACCCTGGTTTTGTCTTCCGGCACAGGTGGATAAAATAGATACCAGGAAGCTAATTCTGGCTCAAATTGTGGTAACACATTTCTTCTCCCTTTCTTCCAGGGAACCTCCTTTGGGATCTTGTTTACCTATTTCTGCTCTGAAATTGAGCACCAGGGCAATGGTTGTGTTTAGCTTCTTACTGGAAGCCAAAAGCATTGTTTTCAAGTTACCTTAAGAGCATTTTCCTTGCATTTACAGTAGAAGAAAACGAAAATTAAAGTTGACTTGCTGGCTGCTAAAGAGAGCAAGAGAAGGAAAGCTAATTATCAAACATAAAACCTATGGTGAAAGTGTAGAATTTCAGTAGGTGGTGGCAGTCTGATTAATCTTAATCATATTAATCACTATCAAAACAATTTAAAAATTAAAGTGGAAATTGATACAATTAAAATGGAAAATATTAACATGAGGATACTGTAAGACACAAATGGAAAAGCAATAAAAATAATATTAGTAAATTGATTTCTGTTTATACAGGTTAAGAGTGTATTAGTGTACCACATGCATGGTTATCTTTAGGAAGGGAGGAGTACTGGAACAGCAGACGTCAGCAGGCACTGTGGGTGTTGGGCTGAATGGGCAGACTGGGGTTGAACCCTAACCCTGCAGAAGTCATAGGCAGTGCTCCTTCATTGTGGCCTGGGTATCAAACCTCTCACTCACTGCTGTGTGGCAAAATTACTCTGTGAAACTGCTATGTCCTGTAAGCAGAAATATTCAAAGAACTCTTTAGTGGAGTACATCACTCTTGTTTCTGCTGAACTTTAAATGCTGAATATCTGCTTTTCAAAATTGCAGGATGCTTGTGTCTGAGAGGAAACAGGTCGTAAGTATCTCTGAAAAACTGTCTGGGAGGTTTTTCAGGTTGTGAAGTCAAAACAGTAAGCAACATCTGATAACTATGCTATGCCATAGGTCATTTTGTTACTTGCAAAATTGATAATACAGCTCTTGTCAAGTGCTAAAAATTTACAGCTGGCAGGCTTCAACTAAGTTGTTTGCATAAGTTATTTTGATAACTCAATACAGAATTGTTTCCTGGGATAGCAAAGCACAGGACACAACCAAGCCAATAATGAGTCAAAAGTTTTAACTTAGCTTTGACAAGAAACATTATTAAGTCATGCAAACTTACATGCAGGTGAACTGTCACTGTTTGCATAGTAGGAACAACACACAAGCCTAGAACCATCCCCGTCTGTGCCTAGCTGGGAGGATCAGAGGAGAAGATCCTTGCAGACATCTCACTTCATTGCTGATACCAGGTTCTAGCCTTGAGTGAGGTGAAGTTTCTCTTCTGACACTTTATTTTTCAGAAATTCTACTTTGTATTTGAAAGAGTGAAAGCTTAATAACTTGCATTGGAATCTGAGGATTAATTTAACAGTTTCCCTGGAAGTGACATTTACAGACTTCTCATCTTCCCTCATTTCTCTTTTATAATCCGTGGAAAGATACCTGTCAAGTTCAGATGCCTGGGGATGAAGCTGGAAATTCACACCCACTGAAAAGCTGATAAATAGCTCTTCTTCTGGCCATGTCATTTGCTTGAGCCAGATCCACTGAGGCTGTTATCAGCTGACAAATTATTGAAAAACATGCGACTACAAAATACCAAGGAATGAATTTGTTCTCCTTGAGAATACAAGTACTAACAAGTTGAAAAAAATAAATGCCACTGAAAAAAATCCAGGCTGCTCAGACATAGTCAGAAGTACTATGTTTTGCTGACAGTGGAATGGCAGAAAACAAAGCTTTCCCCAGTAGTTGCTTTTTGCTGGCACTTATTGTCCCTATGTTTTGCTGACTTTGGAAGCTGTCTAATGGCGTAGGTTTTCCCTAATCATGTGCATATGTATTCAGTTTAAATATTGATGATATAAACTGACCTGCCTAACTTTGCTGTGGATGACGGAACACTGTAGCATCTTCAAATCCATCAGCAATATTGGTGGAGCAATCAGCAAACCATTAGGCAGCACTGAGCAGTTAAAGTTGGAGTCATTTTTGGCTGACATCAGTACGCATCAGCAGCCTTGTCTCACTGAATTCATCCATGTATGTCAATCAAGTGAGAACATTTGAATACTAAAATCACTAGGTTAACTCATCTGACAAAGTATCCTTTTGATTCAAAGTTATAGTCTGCTGGTTTGTGCTTGTATGTTTGAAGGTGCAAACGGTGTCTCTTTGATGACAAACTTTTCACCAAGATCTTTGACAGTTTTTCAGTGCAAGTGACTACTAAATTATATAATAATTCTAAAAAAAAAGCAGAGTTTTCTCATATAGCTAGAACTAAGTATAGAATAAGCACATCTGTTTTTTTAATATTCTTAGAACAGCACATTCCTATAGCACATTATACTCTCAGATGTATGGAAAATTATGTAATATTTTTTGTATATTTTTTCAGGTTTGGTTCTCAGTGTTCCTGCATTTGTGTATTTATATTTAACTAAAATGAATGCAAAATGCCACTTCTTTTATAGGTAGTTCTTTATCTTTTCTACATTCATTTCTCACTGGTTAAATTCTCCACATAAAGGACAGCAGCAGTGAATCACAGCTCTTAAATCACGTCTGCATACTGATCCTAAGCTTTTTCATTGAGCCTTTTTCTGTAAATCTTTTTAATATGATTCTAATTGGGTACAAAGCTGTGTTTTAACACTTAAAATTACTTATGTTCTTGTATGGACAGCATGACTATTTAGCAATATCCAGATAAAAGTTTGTTTTCCCTGGATACTCGTGCATTGGACCTTGAAATCAGCTTTTTCTAAATCTTTCTGCTATAGTATGTTGACTACTACTTGTTCAGATGTTCAGAGTTGCTATTTAAACTTGTCTAGAATTAATACTTCAAAACCTAACTCCTCATCTTTATGTGTAGCTGTACTGCCCTGTCTTTCACAACTTTGCAGTTTTAGTCAACTTCTGTCCATTCTGACATTTAAAAAGTATGGTTTTCCTAGAGTAGCCAGATCCACATATCAAGTAAGGAAATAGATTTGTAGCAATCTGTAAGTTTAAAACTGAAAAATATTCTTTATCCCCATACAACACAAAATAAGAGTGTTTCTACATTACAGAATGTTAATTAGGTAATGAAAACTTGACCTTGAGACTTAACTTGGTAAGTGTGGCTCTGGGATGAATGACTGGTCTGAAAAGCTACTGTCAAGATGCAGTATTTTCGCTGCTGCTATCCTTCTGTCTCTGTGCCTTCAGGAGTCATGGGTCCCGTATTTCTAGTTAAAATTGTTATAGCAATCTGGACAACTCTGATTCTTTCCTGTTGGATCCTGGAGCAGTTACGTGTTCTGGGCACATTAGGGGAGTTACGAGAAGATGACTGAGGATTATTGGCATGTAGGTTGTTTATTGTGTATCTTTTGCATGGTGCACCTTTTCCTCTTCTTTCTCTTGGACAGCTGTTTTCAGTCTCTAACACCTATTGATGACATAAGGTAAATTATGCTTAGTGTGGCAAGAAGCTGCATTTAGTGAGTATAGTTCTTTGATTTACAGAGAGTAAAAACTATATTAATTGTTTTGCTTTTCTGTTCCTTTCAATGGGAACCCTTAAAAAAAATCCATAAGGAGCGGTTTTCCTGACTTGGAACCTTTGCAGAACAGTCATGTACATTTAGCCATTATTTTTGCTTTGAACTTTGTCTACTTTTGGCTGCTGATGGACAATCAGAATTAATCAGAATTAAGTTTCATTGATGTAAAGTAGAAATACTGATTTAGGGTAATTACTGGACCCATTCAGACACATTGACACTGTAAAATTTTGATGTACATCATATGAAAGCAACAGTTTATCTGGCTGCCTGTGCATGCTATCCATTAAGTAAAGCGAAAGGAAAAATAAAATCTTTTAACTTTTGCTGCATATACCAACTCTTAATGTCAGTGCTGTTCCATGAGTACTGCGTCCAGCTCTGTAGCCCCCAACGTAAGAAGGACATGGACCTGTTGGAGCAGGTCCAGAGGGGGGCTGCAAAGATGATCAGAGGGCTGGAGCACCTCTCCTGTGAGGACTGGCTGAGAGAGTTGGGGCTGTTCAGCCTGGAGAAGAGAAGGCTCCAGGGAGAACTTACAGTGGCCCTCCAGTTCCTAAACGGGGCTCATAAGAAAGATGGGGAGAAACTCTTTAGTGGGACCTGTTGTGATAGGACAAGGTTTTGAACTAAAAGGAGGTAGATTCAGACTACATATAAAGAAGGAATTTTTTACATGAGGGTGGTGGAACACTGGAGCAGGTTGCCAGGGAGGTGGTGGATGCCCCATCCCTGGAGACATTCAAGGACAGGTTGGACGGGGCTCTGAGCAACCTGGTCTAGTTGGAGATATCCCTGCTCTTTGCAGGGGGGTTGGACTAGATGACCTTTAAAGGTCCCTTCCAAACCAAACTATTCTATGAGTCTGTGATTCTAAAAGCATCAAGAAACAATGCAATTTAAATGAGGAGTGATTAGTGATTAGGGAATCACTCTAGAAGTGATTAATATTTAGGGAATATGAGGACTGTCATACTCATTTCTTTCTTTACTGTTACTTTCCCTCTCCCTTGTTTTTATTGGTTCATCCATGCCTGATTTTAGCAACAAAAGATGCTAGTCTAAGAATGTGCGTATTTTTGAAAGCCTTTGTTTGTGTTGCTTGGCAAGTTGCGATATTTGGCTGTTCCCCAATTATTCATACCACAATGACCATTGCCATTATTTATTTTTCTTCCAGTGAATGTAATAGCTTTCCTGTAAGACCCTATCCCAAATGTAAATTAAAAACAAGGTCAAAATAATTATGTGGCTTTTAAAACATATTTTTGTAGTTGTGGCTACTCTCTGTGTCCAGGAGGAAGGGATAGAAAAGGCTAGGAACAACTTAAGATTCACATCGAATCTTAGCTGCAAATGCAGGGCTTTGTTAATGTTGAATTTGCTTTCTTGCTGAAAGGAGGCGAAAAAACCCTCTTGTCACCAGAGATTAAATACTGAATGTCATCATTAGGACTCAAGAAAATCCTGGGATCTTGTGCAGCACTACTCTGCATTTCTTTGTCTCTTTTCCTCTCGTTTCTTTACTTTTCCTTTCTTAAATGGGAACAATGATGTTCAAAGTCATTACATAGCTGATGAACCTTAAGTCACGCAGCCTTGTTTGAAGAAGTGTAATTCACATAGACAAAAAAACCAACAACAGTCATTGTCTCTTAAGACTGGATCCTGTTTGCCGAAGTATATTGCATCTGCCTGTTTTCATTGAAGAGGTATCTTTCCAAAGGCTTAGAAAAATACTGCCTTACAAAAAATACAGAGAAAAGATGATGCCATTTGAAGGCTTTTAAGGGGGAAACTGAGCACCTCTTGCTGTCATTGTGTTTACGTAACTTTTCTTGTACTGCAGGGTACCATACAAGAATGATGGTCCTGACATTGCAATGATTTATTCATGGGATGAGCTTATGGCAGTACAAATAATCTTAATTGAACCACGTAGGACCTCTCAGAGTACTGGGGATAAAGGCCTTCCCAGAACTGGTACCTTGAATGGTTAGAAATGTGCTGAGAGAAAGTGTTCCTCTGAAACTTTTCCCTTATTTTTGTAAGTTTACTCTCCTGTCAAATATCCTGTAGCAACAGAAGACATGGTGCTAATCCCAAGTTACCCCATTAAATTGAATAGAAATGCAACAGTGAAGGAAAGAATAAAATCAGGTTCTGAATTACTTGTCACCAAAATAATTTATTGATACAGATAATTAGAAGGGATTAACTCCATTGTAAGACTCTCATCCTGTACCTTCAGTGAAGCAAATTCTAGGTATATGCAGATGTTTCTGGGACAAATTTTATTCAACTGTAATAAGCGTGAACTGATACTAAGTACTTTGTGGCTAGTATTATGTCAGATGAAGAACCTGCTGCTGGCCTGTAGTCAAGATTACACAGAGGATTATGCAGTAATGACCTGCTGAACTGGGCTCAAAGTGTTCCACTGCCAGCTGCTTTGTCTTTCCAAAAAATGTAGTCTGGGTCAGCTGGTGATTTCTTTCATAGAATTTTCTTTCAGAGTAAGTGACTTTCAACATCTCTTTTTAATTAAAAAGAAAACAACCCAAAACTTTATTACCATCATTGCAGGTCATATATGGCCTTCGAGTGTTCTTTCACTTTAGCTGTTTGAAGCTTTTTTTACTTATTCTACAAAATGATTTGTCATGTCATTTGGTGACCCCATGTCATTTGGCTGGTACTGTTTCCACCTCTCATGGGGTCAAAAGGCCAGACTGTGGCATACGGTCAGAACGCTTGGTGGGCTCTGATCAGTGATTTACTTTCTTGTAATGCAAAGGCCTGTTTAGTTTGACACTTGTACTGCTGTCAGAGGCAATGAGGGTCAGCAGTTGTGGTGACAAATTAGTTTTGACAAGCTTAATGACCCCAGTGAAGAAAAGTCTGCGGCCTTGATAGCAACCACAGAATAATTGGTTAGCTCAGCCAAACAGGGAACGTGTTAAAATCCCAAATCCTCTCTGGCAGGCCAATTAGCCATTCAGCAAAAGAGGTGGAAGGTTGCCATCAGCTTCTATAGTGATACAAAAGCATCAACGGGCTGTATTTCAATCAATTCAGTTTTGTTTGGTGGGACATCAAGACACTGAAGGAAACAATTGAGCCTTTTAAGCAGTGTTCATACTATAAATTGAGGCAGAAATCAAAGAGTAATCTTCATAAAAGCCCTTTAGACCTTTACTGACAATAGTGGCATGCAGTGTTTCAGGTAAGTGTCTGTGTATATGTATGCTGAATTCGCTAAATGCAAAAGACTTATTCAGGTTTTCCCCAGGTTTTTTGACTGTAGGACAAAGCAACCAAAGTCCAGTAATGAAGTGATGTAAGTAACAAAGTAACAGCTGCCATGCACTTACTGGAGAGTATTTAATGTTTGATTTGTACATAGTTTTTGTAAAGAGAATATAATCACTATAGGGGAGTAGCCTTAACATCAAGATCCCATAATGTATGTTAGTCTTTAGAGTATGCTGTTAATAAGCATCAAAAGATCACTGCTAGCAGAGTTAGCAAAGGTGATTTAGATAGGAGTCCTTCTTACTAATGAAGGAAAAAAAAAATCCATAGCACTATCTTCTTACCAACAATATCATCATTACCATCATCCTTCTCCATTGCTGGGCTCTGATCCCTCCTCTGATTAACTAAGAAAATAAAAATAAATAAGTGAAACCTTCACTTTTTCTGCAGGCAGTCAGTTTTCTAGAGGAAATGAAAGTTGCCAGTGCAGTACACCCAGAACTTCCACTATGACCTCCTTGAGTCATCTCGGAGGTCTGAAACTTGGGTGATCTTCAAAAATAAACCACCCCAGTCTGAATGCTATATTGGAACATAGGATGCAAAGGGAAGAACAGAATACAGATGTCACACATGTTTTTCACGGTGTTCTTGGTGTGACTGGAGTCAGTAAGTGCTAGTCCAGCAGGATCCATCCTGAGATTGCCCATTCACTTCTTGATTCTCCCAGGTCTCTGAAACTGTGCCATTTTCCCCTTCACTCATCATTCTCTCTTCCCACACACTCTAACAGAGAAGGTGTTATCTGAAGATAGTCAGGGCTCTGTACAAAGCTATCTATTAGAAACAGCTATCAGATTTACCAATCTGTCTGCCTTAAAATATAATACAGATACTATATTTGGACATCTGCATTTGGACATCTGTCCAGCCAGATGTTGATCTTTTCAATAGCAGTGTAAACATAAAGTTATTTTGAAACAGAAACTCCAGATAGGTGAAGTACAGTAGAACACCATTCTGCTGTGTTTTCAACTGGTTTTGTGGTGCACATTAACCTACACTTTAAGCATTGCACTTGATTAGGATGTTGACATGAATTCAGGCTCAGAGTTAGTCTTCTGGTTCCATTAGGTCATGTAAGCTTCATCTACTGTTTATTTTCAAGTAGTCTTTGTGTTGTACACTTATCTGTATTTTTATCGTCTGGATTTGTCTTAATGGTACAGAATACTAAAACAGAAAATAAAGTTTTTATTGTCAGCCAAAAAACCCAAGCACAATGGTTTTGGCCAAGAGTGTGAAAATAGCTTTAGTATCTGTTGTAGCTTCTCTAAGACATCCTTTCACAGTGGGAAAAGATTCATTTCAAGAACTATTGAATGCTGTAATGATTCACAGTAAATGGGGTGAATGTTAAGTTGCCAAGGGGAAATACGTGCTGAGAAGAATGCAATGTCCGCCAAGGACAGGAGAAAAAAAACCCTTAACTTCATGCATGCACTGGTGGTGTATTCTAAGGATAGCTATTTACTGTCATGCTTTTATTTTTCTTTGGTGAAATTCGAAGTTTCTTGTCCTTGCCCTCAGAAAGTTGCACAGCTCATCCCCTGCTTGCGCCTCTGCACCTGCAGATGTTTTGGGTTTTGTTCTTTTTTTTTGCTGTACCCATAAGCAGTAAAAATTAAATACAAGCATTAATATGTTATTATCTAAAATGACCTCTAGGTATTCCACAACCAGTTGTGGTGCCAGACTTACCTCAGAAATAAATAAAAGTCTTGTAACTCACTCATTGAACAAAACTTCACTTGAGGAATGGGCATATGTACATATCTTTAGTAATATGCCATGCTTACTAATCTTTTTCTTTCTGTTCCTTTTTTATACATCTCATTCTTCTGCCTGGCCTTGCACACTCTGGACTGGCTTCTTTCATCCTAGCCTTGGATTTATTCCCAAATTATTCTGCTTCTGTAAAGTCTGTAGACCCTTCAAGGCTTCCCTTGACATCTGTACATGATAAGAACAAAATTATTAGATTCATCAAGGCTTGTCATTATTCCATTAACATCCTACATTATTTACTGAATTCCTCTGTTTACCCTTTCTTGCCCTTGCTCTATAATGATCACTTGAGGTTTATCCTAGCGTAAGCCTCAGTTGCATGGTGAGAACCACTCGTGTGTAAGATGTATAAGAGATTCATCTACTTACACATTCAGGGGAAAGAAATTAATTTCTAGATGCATTGGATGATCTGTGCTATAGAGCAAAGAAACTGGTAATTCTCTTCCTTCATCACTGCCATGCCTCAGGGCAAGAAAAGGATTCAGCACACCTCTAAGTTGTGCTTCATGTGAAATAAGTACATGCTTGCCTTATTAAGCCATGTAGATGTCTTTGGTATTTTGAAAGTTCGTTGTGGGGTGTAAGTATTGTACAGATGATTTAACTTTACTAGAAAGATGGAGAATAAAAAATAATCAACACACAGTATCTTTATTAGCATATTCCTCAACTTTTCTTTTTGTCACAAGGATTTTGTTTGCATAAGGTAGCATCTCAGTAGACAGGACCAGAAGTATGTATGACTTAAAAGAGTGCAGCTTGTCAAGGGGATACACATAGGTGGACGACCTTATCTTCTGGTTTTGGGAACTTGACCCTTTTTGCACAGTCCATGTGACAGGAGGAATAACAACCCCGTAGAGACTCAGAAAAGATGGGCTGTGGCCATTGCCCTTAGGCAGAAGCTGTTGATTGCAGAGTTTTTTTAGAAAAAAAAAAATACTGTGCTCCAACCACATTTTTACAACCAGCGAGCCCGTGCCAGCAGCCCTGCTGCGTGTGGCCCAGCCCCGCGCCTTGCCTGGTCCTTCAGATCCCGTCCTGTGTGCTCAGCCTTTGCTCTGGACCCCTAGTCCTTCTCCTGGTACCTGGACACATTTGTTGATTTAGCTGTGGTCCTGGCTGCTTCCGAACCAAGGTCCGTCCCTAGTATTTGTACTCCCAGATTCTGCATCACGTTGTTGTCTCAGGCATTGGCCCTAACTCACTGGTCACACCCTGCGTGCAGTGACTTCTGTTCTTCCTGACTGCAGCCATGGCCTGACCCAGGCTCACAGTCCTACTCTGACTAGGGCTTGCCTGAAATACAGTCTCATCCGCCCTCATTTTGTGATTTCTGCTGACACTAAATGTTTTCTTCTGTCTGCTGTGAGGAATGTCTGGAAGCGGCTCAGCTTTCCTGTGCATATAAATTGAGTTGCAGGTGATGCAGAATGAACTCAGTTTGTTGGAATTGAGAAATGAGCTTTGGTGACATTAAAGGATGTCAGAAAGCTGTAAACTCTAACCATCATCTGAAGGTCATGCTGCTTCCTTACTATGTCTTTTCTGACATTAAGAGGGAGGAGGAAGGGGAGGAAAAGCAGCCTTGTTTTCCTTCCTTTTGTATGTATTTGTACATATTTGTTCTTTGCACTCGGGTACCTTGCACCAAAAGGAGGAAAATAACTTCTAGAGTTTTCTCTTGCAGCTGTTTTTACTGCCAGGGGATCAGAGCGAAAATATTTCAAAATTTGATGTGGCACATACAGGCAAGGTGACTTTCTGTCCTAAGAAGATGTCTATATCTGCCTTTAGTATTCTCTTTTGACTTCTGATTGTTTCATCAGATTTTCTTCATTTTCATATTAAATGCAAAACATAATAGTTAGATTTGCATTAATTCTACTGCAAATAAATAGTAAATGGTAACCACCACTTAACCTTTTCCAACCTCTGGCCTCTTCCATTGATTTTCTTGTCCCTCATACCCATCAGTCAGATCTGTTTGTCATTTTGAAAATTATTTTCCTTCTGAGGCCACACCGCACTGAAGAAGTGCATTGCCAGCATCTAAACTCTTGTCACCATCTTCTCACAGTCACAGCTTGCTTGCTCACCTGCATATGGCCTTCTCTCTTGCCCTTTTGAATCTGGAGAGCTTGCTCACCAAGTGGGTTTCTGTAAGCTTTTCCAGCTCTGCATTTAACTCACAGGCTTATAAGGTGTGGGAGTATTGTCTGAGTAGTCATGAATTTTCAGATTTAGTTCTACATAGCCAAAAGCATGTTTTCAGCTGAACCAATCAACTGAAGTAAAAAAAGCTTCTTTCTGCCTATATTCTTATTACACTTCACGACAGGGTAGAAGATTAAAGAATATATACTCCAGATTTGAAAAGAATTTCTAATTCTTTGTAAGATACAGAGCTTAATCCTTTCTTTAGTGCCTTTCCCCTCCCCCTTTTTTAAAACTAAACAAACAGGACCTAATTGGAAAAAGTTGAGGGTGCTAAGCAGCCAAGAACAGAAAACCTTTGCTGAGCTGGGAAGTGCATTTTGAATGTTGCTGGAAATTTGCATACAGTTTACTTGTGGAGTAAGAAAGAAGCATCCTTTAGCTGTTTGCTACTGTGATGGACTCCCACTGATTACAATGCATGCACTTTTGCCTTGTTTTCCACAGCTGTTCTCTTCTGCTATCCATGTCTCTTAACTGGGAGGTGAATATTCTCCTCTGCTTGGCCGTGAAAGGAGAGCTGTGTAAGTAGCTCTGGTCAGAACAGGGGAAAGCTAGAATTTTTAGTGCTGAGTTGTATTTTTTATTTCCCCTTTAATGAGGGACAAATGTGGAAGAAGAGGTAAGGCTACATTGCCTAACAGCTCAAAATGCATTTCACTCTAAACCATGGGTTAGTTTAATTTGCTTATTACAGAGAAAAGTGCAGAGGTAAGGTCTTGTATGAGTTTTAGACCAAATGAGCAGAATCCTACTGTTAATGCCCTAAAAGGTGCTGCAGAGCTGTTCAGCCAGCAGCATGAGTTGAGGCACTATAATTATCATTAATTGTGGCTTAAGGATTAAGAAACTAATTTTACATTCCTGGCATATCCAAAATTCCCACTGACTTCCGTGAAAGTGGTACGTATTCAAGGAATGCAGAATCGGAACCTGGTTATTTCTGACAGAGCTGTTAGGGTATGGACTGGCGGTAATACAGCCATGTTAAGGTTGTTCAAGAAGTTACATTTGTGCTATTTTCATTTGCTTACATTTTTGCTGACTAGTAACTTTGGGCAAGTTTTCTGTTCCGTATTTTTCCAGTAGCCGTACAGATAATAATCTGAACACTTTTAAATAAATCATCGGCTAATCTGACTTAAAACTAGTATGTTCATTTCTCGGTTTTGCTTTGGACAAACCTATTTGGCAAGGGACATCGCACTTTGGTGTCTGTAAGAATTGTTGTTGCTCTTTCTGAGCTTGTATTTTTGGTGAATATTTTATTTATTGGGAAATGCAGCTAAGGACTAGCAAAAGCAATAAACAGATTCATGTCAAAATCAGCAAATTGCCTCAGCTGAATTAGGAAGAAGGCAATGGGAAAAGTCAAAACGTAATTTTCACACTTTCAGTATAAAACTTCAATTTTTATTTTGCAATACCATATTTATTTTGAAAATTGCCAAATTTAAGTTTAGAGTTGTTTTTAAAAGTTATGAAATTCATAGAACGAACATTATAATAAGATCTTTTATTTTTTTTTAATTTCTAGTTACGTAGTTTTGGGCTGGGTTTTAAAAGCTATAGAGTGTATTCTGGATGCTTCAGACCATTCAAGTGAATGTGATACAACTGTAAACTCAAATTAACCACTTGAAGTGTTAGAAAATACTGAATATTTACTGATTAATATGGCCACAAATATAACTTCTATATGCTTTACATGCCTCCAAGTAGTTAGAAATACCACAAAGTAACATACTCTTGTTTGCTTTTTATGTACAATTGTTAGGATTAAAATTTCCTATGAAAAATCACTGAGATGGCATTATCATGGTAGAGAGTGAGTATTAGGAAACAGAGATAGAAAAAACTAGCATGTGTCACGTCTATTCCTCAAACAGATGCAAATTTGAAGTTAATAATACAGTTTAGAGGATAGTCTAGGAATTCTTTAGCCAAGAGGATAGTCAAGGAATTCTTTAGCCAAGTATCCAAGTATGGCCGTAGCTATGAAGGTGCACAGATTATGTTTTAAAAAAACTCTGCTAAAAGGCAGTGCAAGGAATAAAACCTTGGAATAATTTATTTAAAAGGAGATTTATCTTGGAATCACAACCCTTATAATGTTTTGGTCACCACTGCACATTTATTTTATTGTAAAACATTTTTACTGGCAAAGGTAAGGCTGCTCAGCTTAATTATATATATTTAGTCCTGCTGTATGACCATATCCATTCCGCTATATGGCTTCAGGTCTTTTCTAGGACAAAAGTAATGTCTTCCTACTTTTCTCACAGAGCTGTTGGATGGATTCATTGATATAATATAATCCAAAATGTTATTTAAAAAGAAAATCCTAAGTATATTGAAAAAGGAAATGATACATTTAGTTTAATCAGACAGCTGAAGTTCCTATGCTGAAATTGGTTACTCACTGTTCTCAATTAAAAAAGAGTACTTTTGACAATACAGATGTAATTTCTTCTGGTTTCTGATTCAGCAATCAGTCTTTTGGGGTAAAAAAAAAATTGTAAGCATGAACAGAGTCTTTTAAAGGAAAGCTCTGTCCTCCAGCCCCCTCCCTTTAACTTTGCAAAAGTACTATCTTCCACAAAATGAAGTGTTGCAACAGCATGGTGATAGACTTTTCCTGAGAACAGCGTGTGGCTCTGACATTGCAGCTAAATTCATTTTTCTATTTCATAGTGAAATACCTGAATTACTCAATAAATAAAAAGAATTAAATCCTCTAACAAAAGCAGAGGACTTGTATCCAATGAAAAGGATGTATGTTTTCAAGTTTCCCTGATCGTTCCAAAGAAACTAGCTGAAGAAGTTTGGAAAGCCTGCTCTCTGGTCTTAATGTTATGTTTCCTTTAAATATAAAAGAAATTATATTATTTTTGTCAAAATACGTAATTAAAAAAAAATAATCTATTTTTAGCCTTAATTTTTTCATAGTCTTGTGGCATGATTCTAATTTTCATAGAATCATAGAACAGTTCAGGTTGGAAGGGACTTTTAAAGGTCACCTAGTCCAACCCCCTTACAAGAAGCAGGGACATCTCCAACCAGATCAGGTTGCTCAGAGTCCCGTCCAACCTGGCCTTGAATGTTTCCAGGGATAAGGCATCTACCACCTCTCTGGGCAACCTGCTCCAGTGTTTCATCACTCTCATTGTGAAAAAATTCTTCCTTATATCTAGTCTGAATCTACCTCCTTCTAGTTTAAAACCATTACCCCTCATCCTATCAGATGCTCCAACAGACCCTGCTAAAGAGTTTCTCCCCATCTTTCCTGTAGGCCCCCTTTAGGTACTGGAAGGCTGCTGTAAGTTCTTCCTGGAGCCTCCTCTTCTCCAGGCTGAACAGCCCCAACTCTCTCAGCCTGTCCTTACAGGAGAGGTGCTCTAGCCCTCTCATCATCTTTGTGGCCCTCCTCTGGCCTTGCTCCAACGTACATTCAAGGTCCATGTCCTTCTTATGTTGTGGGCTCCAGAGCTGGACGCAGTACTGCAGATGGGGTCTCATGAGAGCAGAGTGAACGAATACACTATGGATTGTGCAACTTGAACTTTTCATTAATTCAACAAGAAACATTCAAGAAACATTACCTCCTTGATGGAAAAATGTAAAATCAATTCTGTCATATGAAATTTGCAAAAAAAAATCTGTTCACTGATGAGGTGTTGTTGCATAGTGGAGAATCTAAGACTTTTTGGTTCTCGAAATCAGACAGTATGGCTCTGTGTATCCCTATGAGACTGCTTCCTCAGAAAAAGGTACTCTTCACACCAGTATAAATTGCAACAGCAAGACAGTTTAATCCTTTGTTATTTTAACAGTAAAATACTCTGTTTATATGCATACATTAAAATTGTGTTTATGCAAGAAATTACATATGATTGAGCCAATTGACAGAAAAGAAAAAAGTGCAACAGGTTTGTAAATATTGCATTAAAATTAAGACATTTGCTTTTTTCAGCATATTGTTTGGTGCGTTTTTCCAGTGAACCTTGAACTTCTAAATGCAAGTCAAGGTTTTGCAAGCACATTTCTTTCTCCTAATGCTGCCTCTTCCTGTACACATTGCGCTTTTCTGTTTCAGGCATTTTAAGTTGATCAGCACCTTATATACACAAGCAACCAATTAAATTCTGCCTTATGCTTTTGCTTTAATAAAACTTTTTAACCAGGTCTTTTAATTAACATCAGTGTCAGTTTGTCAAAATTGGAGCCAGTCTAACTTTTTTTTTTCCCAGGATAAGTTAAGTACATAATTTCTTTGGACACAAAGTTAGTGTTTATGGATGTGTTCTGCTGTATTCTAGCATATTTTCTCTAGGCAAATGCTGTGCTCATGAAAGATCAAATGGATCTCTCACTGCCTGTTTTGCTCTTGGCAGTGATCTCTATGGCTTTTTTCAATTAAAAAAAAAATCTGTAAGAAAAATGGATTTTGGCTCTGTAAATAATAAATGGAGTTTACTAAGAGAGCCTATGCCAGATAGCAGCTGGCTTCACGTATATATGCTTGGGGTAGAAAGAACCTCATACTCAGGTCTGTAAAAAGCTATGCTGAAAGTTTTCCAGTGTCAGCTATGAGCTATGTACCATAAATGTGAGGGTCTACCAATACTCTAGTCCAGAGGATTGTCTTAGTGCTATCCTGTCTTTAATATCATTGTACCTGTGAAAAATGGCAATCAAGTGCTATGTTTTCAAATAACTGTAAGAAGATATACTTCAGTAGTATTTAAAGAACAGCTTGTGTGTTTGCTTGAATTTTTATGTGCTAGTTTGCATCTTTATAGATGATGGGATGGGATGGGATGGGATGGGATGGGATGGGATGGGAAGGGATGGGATGGGATGGGATGGGATGGGATGGGCTAG
>WHYT01015406.1:260470-336022 GCA_009806455.1 Tetrax tetrax
GATGGGATAGAACAGAATAAAATATTCCCATTTCTATGTATAGATATTTCTATTCTATTTATAGAAAATAGAATGAATCATGAGTAATCTGAATTTGGACATGGAGATTGGTTAGGAAGAACTGTCTAGACTCATGTTTCTTTCCCATTTGGGCTGTGGTTTCAGAGGTTCCCTGATTCCTTTTTTCCACTACTGTAACAGAGCTCAACATTTAGTCCTTTGTGAAATTCACAAAGATCAAAATGCTCTAAAACAAAAGAATCTTCTCAGTGAGAATGTGGTTTACACTCCCTCATCTCTATGTTTGTAAGCCTATGGTCTCAATTTATAGCATCTCTCTGGCATAAGATCCTATAGTGATCTGAACTACAAAAGTGAGATGTTTGAATTTGTATTGGAGTGTTCCTGCATAGATTTTATAAAATACCTGCAAGGAACTACCTGTACTTTTACTTGACAAAAGCTTATTTAGTTCTTGCAAGTTTAATAGAAGGAAGAAGTATTCAAATCTAGATTATTTCTCTGGGCTTTACCAATAATAGCAGCTGCTTTAACAGTGAACAGTTTTAGAACCGTGTCGACCTTTAGTAGAGAAAGCTGCGTCAATATAGATAGTGACATCAGTTACAAGAGGATCAAAGACAACCTTCTAGAAAAGCCAAGGATAAGGAAAGACAGGATGCTTCCAAAAGGAAGCAGTGAGAGAATTCCCGAATAGTTCATTCTTCCTCTAATGGTTGCCGTACCATATGGTTTTTGAATTGGTAGCAGCTGATGTCTTCAGTAATAGTTTCTTTTGAAGGGACTTGTCATAATATTTACCTTCTCTACAGCAACAGAAATAGCTTCCAAGGCTGAAATGGCCATGCTTACTAAAACTAATGAAAACAAGAGACATTTCCATGGTGAATGAATCTCTTGACACCATTATTTCAGGGGATAAATAACATTCAATGTACTGTGCTCCATTTCAGCTGAAGTATTTGTGTCTTTAGGCATGGTGTTACCTAGAAAGTAAAAGAATACAGTGTGGTGCAGATCTCTAGAATATGAGAAGTATGAAGATCTCCGGAGTACTGAAGTGAAAAGAAAAAATGAGCATGCTACATTTATCAAGGAGACATAAATAAAAAGACACATCTGTAAAGAGAAATCTTACAATAAAAGAGTATTGTGAGGGGGACAGTTCCTTACCTGTTTTCCTCTTCCATCTTTACTGCGATTTGCTGGCATCCTAAATCCACTGTTCCTGTTTGACCTGTCAGAACTGAGACCACAGTATTCTCTGTGAATACTGTTCTCCTTGGAAAGGAGATTAAAATTAAACTTTGTGGATAAACTCAAGTAATCTGTCTACATATGGAACTACTCAGCTAAGTGCGTACAGCGTGACTGATAAAGTGAGATTTTGTTCAAAGAGAATACAAGAGACTAGCCTTGCTTGTGTATCTGTCCGGAAAAGTAGCCCAGTTCAATTTCCCATATGTTAACCAATGTGTAACTTTTTGCTCTGCGTTATAATCTCCTTTTATCACATTGATTTTGTTATATCTTCCAGTTATAGCAACAGTATGTAGCTCTTCCTATTGGAAAAGTGAAATCAGGTTAGGATATAGTTTATTGATCTTGTATGTGTATGCACACACACACACATGCATGTGCACACACACAAAAGTATTACGTATTCCTTACTCAAAAGCTCTTAAAATATAAGCCTTATAGCCATAAACACTAACTACTTCCATTAGTCTTACATGTGACTGATGGTGTGAACTTTCTTGCGCGTCTATTGAGTATAATCAGCCTTTTAGCTGAAAGTAGGAAGTACAATAAAGATAAATAACAATTTACTTTAGGCTTTGTAATGGTCTGTTATTACCTTTTGTTTGCATTTTTGCTTATGCAAAGCTGGATCATAAAATTTTAATGGAATCTGCCAGAAATACCTGAGGTGAGGATATTGCAGTGGAGGGAACCTTCTTTTTTTAAGAGGAAAAAAAAGAGAGTAATTACTTGTTGAATTCATTAAGCTTTGTCATTGAATAGTTGGGCAAACAAGCTTCTGCTATAATTGTATGCAACACATATTAACATATTCTGTCATTATTTACTGGAGCAAAGAATTCCAAGGCACTGTATTATTTGATAAGGTTAAGTATAAAAGGAGAAAATAAATCCCAGCCTTTGCATACCATTGATGAAAATATGTATTTTTTGTTTTTATATATAGTGCCTTATATGAGCATTGTGCATCCACCAAAGCATTCAGTCATCATGTCACAAAATGTATTGCATTCAGAGAGAAATTGTTGCGCTATAATGAAGTGCTAATCTAAATGCTACATTTTTCCCTATTTTAACACTTTAAGAGTTAAAAGCGTAGCACTTATTTTACATGAAATGAACCTGGGCTTTTAAATCTCAGCTGTGACATGCAGCCTCCTTGTTGGTGAGCACCTGATGTCAGCAGTTTGAATGATGTCTGACACTAATTATGTGTCCTTCACAAGGCTGCCAGGCAGGAGAGTCGGGGGGAATAAAAAGCTGTTTAAAAGGTTTTCATGTGGGGTCTTACCCTCAATTTTTTGAAAGCCCTTGCATCTCTTGCAGAGCAGTACCCTGCTAATGCTGCTGAAGATGGGAAATACTTTTTAAAAGACTATTAATTAATGCTTAAAATGCATCATTCTTGTTTGAAAGCCATAGAAAGAACATCATTTACATCTGTTCATGTAATAAATGCAAAGCTGGGGAAAGACACTTTGTCCTTTCATACCACCTGCCTTGGTATTGACACAGAAGAACCTATCTAGTCAGCATATAGGAGCATTCAAAATTAATTGGCAGGTAGACATAAAACATTGTTAAATAATTAATTTGCCCTTTATCTTCTAGTAAATATTTTAAAAATTCTAATGACTACTGAACAGTTCAGATATTTGGTTATGGATTTGATGTATATGCTACTCTGGACTCGTTTTTTCTGCTGTCGTTTTTAGGGATACCATTCCTTCTATTTGTGTATACACATTAATGTGTGATAGCATTCCCTAAAATTCAGAAATGGCTTGTATTTTCATTCAGATAACTTTCTTTGAAGTCTAGGATTTTAAATTTTTATTTGCCATGCTTATGGTCAGCTTATGAATATTACAAAAGTATGTGAGCAGCTTGTCAAAGCAATCCCAGACAATAACTTGCTGTTGTGAATGGGATCAGGTCAGTGTCCAGACAGTACATCTGTGTGAGGCAGAGGCAACATTTCATACTGTCTTCAGACAGGCAGGCTCATACAAGTTTGGATCTTTCAGCACATTATATCAAGTTATCTTACCCTTTTTCCAAAGGCTCAGAAGGCTACATGAAACATCTTGAAGTCCTTCTTCACCTTTGTAGAGTCCCACTTGTTTCATTTTCTTCTCTCATATCCATCAGCTCTTCAAGCAAGCATGTGTTATCAAGCTGTTACTTCCACCGTCTAGGATGGAGGAAGGAAAAAGTAGAATCATAGAATCATAGAATGGTTAGAGTTGGAAGGGACCTTCAAAGGTCATCTAGTCCAACCCCCCTGCAAGAAGCAGGGACATCCCTGACTAGATCAGGTTGCTCAGAGCCTCATCCAGCCTGGCCTTGAACGTTTCCAGGGATGGGGCATCCACCACCTCTCTGGGCAACCTGGTCCAGTGTTCTACAATTCTCATTGTAAAAAAATTTTTTCTAATATCTAATCTAAACATACCTCCTTCTAATTTAAACCCATTACCCCTTGTCCTATCACAACAGGCCCTACTGAACAGCCTGTCCCCATCTTTCCTGTAGGCCCCCTTGAGGTACTGGAAGACCGCTATCAGGTCTCTCCGGAGCCTCCTCTTCTCCAGGCTGAACAACCCCAACTCTCTCAGCCTGTCCTCATAGGAGAGAACTGTTATTATGTTTCTATATTGATATTTTATGGGAAAAAAAAATAAATAAAATTATAAATGATAAGCACAGAATATTTAAAATTAGTCCAATATTATTAATTAATAATTTATTGATAAATAGATCTTACATGTAATTCAAATGTGCAATCGTAGGCATTTAATGCTATTGTCAAAGGAGGTCTTGCACTGAATTTTGTCCTAGTGCTGATGAGGATCACTGTGGAACAGAATATAAAATACTGCTGGTGAAATGCCTGCAGTCCTCTTTTTGAAAAAGACAGTACACGCTATAATTGGGTTTCTCCAAGGCTTTTCACGTTTGAACCACATGACATTTTTGAACCTTATGCAGAGGAAGATCTCTACAACTACTTGAAAAGAGGTTGTAGGGAGGTGAGTGTTGGTCTCTTCTCCCAAGTAACAAGTGACGAGACGAGAGAAAATAACCTCAAGTTGCACCAGGGGAGGTTCAGATTGGATGTTAGGAAAAATTTCTTCACTGAAAGGGTTGTCAAGCATTGTAACAGACTACCAAGGAAGTCGTGGAGTCACCATCCCTGGAGGTATTTAAAAGACATGCAGACATGGAGCTTAGGAACATGGTTTAGTGGTGAATTGGCAGTATTAGGTTTACGGTTGGACTTAACGATCTTAAGGGTCTTTTCCAACCTAGATGATTCTGTGATTCTATGATTTTAAGTTTTTCGTATTAAATTCCGTTAGAAGGGCACATACTAGATAAAGAGTGCTTAATTTGTTCTCAAAATAGTGGTGCTACATAGGTAAACTTTGTACAGTAGCGACTAGTAGAGCCACAAATACTGAGGATATCACACTGTGAATAGATGATCTGATTGACTTTGCTGAATTATTGCGTTCTAAAAAGGTGCACTGTAAGACAGCCAAATGCAAAGCAATATAAGCAAGAATGAAGACATATAGCTTACATTTACAACATGAGAAATTCTTGCAAAAGTGAATCTGAATTTAATATTACCAATTGTAATGAAAACCCTCTGTAAAATGCTATGACTTAAAGAAGGCTAACATGGTTCTTGAAGGAGTGAAAAAGAGGGTTTGATTCAGAAAAATCATGTTACCTGAATGCCTAGCACTAGTAATACTACTACTGAAATATTGATCCTGTATTTCATGTCTCGGGTGAATGTGGGAGTTGTCAGAGGGAGACCACAGAAATTATAAGTGGAAAACCAAACGATATTGTGTGAAGAGTTCTTAGAGTATGCATCTATGTGGTCATGTGCAGTCAGTTACAGATTTATGTGGGTTAGCCACGGGTTAGCTGATGAAGGAAGAGCTAGGTCTGATCTGATCTGTGTGTTTGTGAAACTGCTGCTTTTGCTGCCTGGACGTGCACATCAACAAAGCCTGGGAAGCTGGAAAAAGTCTTTGGTCTCTTTAGCAACAACTAACATCATCAGTGTATTATCAGTCTTCTTCACATACCAAATCCCATACTAAATCCAGTACACAGCAACTACTGAGAAGAAAATTTGCTCCATCCCAGCTGAAACCAGGACAATATCTTAGTTTCTGGGTACACTTTGCGCTTTTTCTTCTCTTTTTGCATCATCAAAGGTTCACCGTGGCTGAGCAGGTTACTAAGCCAGACGAAGTGGTATTCTGCAACCATATAGGAACGTGTTTGAGGCATCTGGTTAGCATGTCCTGGGTGTGTACATAGGGTTGGGTTGGTTTCCTCCAAGTCAGTTTGGCAGAGATTTGAACAGTTCATTACCTTTCTGTCAAGCATAGGTCACAGCTAAGTTTCTGAGATAATTTGAATGTATCTCATCCAGTCATTTCACTGTATCACAGCCTTTTGTGGGCCTCTCAGTCTTTTCTGCTTCCTGCCTGAGGCATGTATTCTGTTTTATTGAAGAAGAAAATGTATTCTGTCACTGGCTGGCTCTTGATGCACAGAAAACCAGCTGTTGCGATTTAATGATGATAGGAAAGTTCATACTTAGTAAAGTCAAATTTAAAAAGAAAAAAAACACTCTCTCTGTCACCTTAGATAGAGACCAGATTGGGAACATGTAGTGAATTTATTCATTATAATACCCTATAAATATTTTCCCGTAAGTGGAAACAGACTAGAGAAATGCTTGTCCTTCGTACTTAAAAAATAAAAGATGATCCTCCCCCAAATGCAGTGATACTGAAAAATATTTGAGGATCACTGTGCATAACTAATCCAAGTAAAAAAAAAAAGATACTAAAATCCTAGATATGAGAGTATCAGAAGAAGACAGTAACATTATATTGTGTATTTGATGAAACATTATTTTAAAATCAAATACTGTTTATATGTCTATATTTCTAAGAGTATTTAATTTTATTTTATTTGAATTTAGAATCAATTTCAGAGTGGATCTGAGAAAGCATTGTTTATCGTGAGAAAGCAAATAATTTATATGTTTATAAATTATTTGGTAGAAAGTTAAGTGACTTAATAACAGAAAATATCTAGGATCAGACGGTACCTTGTACATTATCACGTTAATATAGCAGAAAAAAAAGACCAAAAATATTACACTGTTTGGATACTGAAGCAAAACAAATTCAGATAGGAAAAAGTGAAGATTTTTAATGCCAGCTGATATTAGGAGATAGCTGGATTAAGAGGAAACTGGGCCATGTGTCATTGACTTTTAAAATCAAGACTAGGTACTTTTCTGTGAATGGATCAGATCTCAGACAGATGTTGTTTGCAGAGCGAAGTCTTCAGTCTTTGTTACACTGGTGATCAACTGAGGTAATCAGAGTAATTCCTTTTACAGTGAAAACTTACTAATTTCTTAAACATTTGGCCACTGAATATCTACTACTAACATTAAAGTATTCACACAGGTATTACCATGCTCTTCCTATGGTGAAAGGGTCTAAATGTATTTAGTAATGAAGGTTGCTGCTTAATTCCAGACAGAGCTCAGAAGTACATGGTGCATCCAGCAGGGCTTTGCATGCTGCACAGGTTATTTTGTATAAATCTGTGTGATTATATTATAATTTCACAGAATGGTTGCACCATCTCTGTGTATACAAACATGAGCAGCACACTCATGAGAACACAAGTGGTTTAAAGTCGTAGCACTACTTTTGCTTTTTATTAACATGCTTTACCTTTCACTGTAAATATATTGTTTCTTGCTTTTGACAATTATCCTTATAAAAAGATAAAGTAAACCTGGATGTGGACATTCCAATGAATATTTTTTTAAAAGAACTGCCAAGTTTGTGAAGTACAGAGAGAAAATTGTATGAGCCACTTAATGGTTTCAATTTGCACACAACAGTAAAAATAAAAGTTCAGTAACTGATTTCTGTGTTGCAGTTTAGGAAAACATTACACAATTAATTCCACATAATAGTTCAAAAAAATCTAATTTAATCAGGAGTATGTTTAGGAGTGTTAATCAGCTTCAGAATGCCAAATGCATGCCATATGCTTAAGTGACTAATTGTAATAAAGGTGTTACATCCTCCTTTTCTACCACAGTTAATAACTTAGAAACTATGAAGAGTTCCATTTCAAGATACAACTACCATCTACCTGACTTTTTTTGCCCCATAGGTAATCATGTCTTCTCTGAAACACTGTTATTGAAATGTGGTTGTCAAGAAAGAATGTATATTTTGTGTGGTTGGAAGTAATATCTTTTCATTCCTTTTATCTTAAGCATCAGAGATTCCCAAGGTTTCAAAAACCTTAGTTAAACAGTTTTGCTCACTTAAATTCAACACTAATTTTACAATCATATAAGCAGTTATTTACACCGGTTTAGTTCTGTCTGTAGGCTTGCAGAGTCAAAGTTTAAAAACTTGTGAAATAAATAAGAGGACTTACTTTTAGAACTTTTCCACTGGGCTGAATTTTACTCTATGAAATGGCAGTTGCTTGAGATGCTGCAATTTATTTCATACTTACATAGAACTTAGTTAGTTATTAGAATGGATAGTTGCTCTTTTATTAATTTAAGAAGAAATAACAACTTGTCTACATAAGGTGGGCTAATGAGTAGGTTTCTTTGTTATTTTAACATAGCTGCTCTTGAATTAATTTTGAAGGCCATGTATTATACCAGTCTTTTAGCTCTCGTGTTTTTTATGCTTTCTCCAATCTTTACTTTTTCCTTAAAAAAAAAGTGCTATTTCTATCCAGGCAATTGTAAGAGATACTTGTCTAGATTTTTTTATTATTTATCCTGGAATATTTTCTAATAATAGTTCACATTTGCAACAATGTTTTGCTTGAATATTAAACCTTCATAAACATAGAGGCAACACTTTATATAAGCATAAATTAATGTTTATTGAACAAAATTGGATAATTTGAAAAGCACTTTAGGTTTGTGTTGGATAAAGGATTGAGATATAAATAAAAAGCTTAATGGGTTGACAAATTTTCTGAAATTATGTGTGTGAAATAAAAAATTGCAGTTATATAATGGGGAGTGCTTCACCCTCTTTCTCAAGATTTAATTTCTTAGGCTTAATTTTAATATTACTATTTATTTCGTAGGTAATGTGTGTTTTCTCCTATATACTGTGTTTTCCTGGGCAACATTCAGACTATATTTCCTTCTGTTGCTAAAATTAAATAAAAACTGTTAGGAGGTGCTGCACAGAAATTCAGCCCCCCAGTTTGTTTGGGGAGGCTGAAACTTTTTTTTTTATTTTCTCCTTGCACTTTATTCTTTGAAGTTGTAACTGTTTCTTGCATTAATCAAAAACTTGAAGTGCTTAACATTAAGTGATTAAAAATTTATATCCTGTTTTTTCTCTTTTTTGAGGTTCTTACAGATGTGTAAAAAAGGCATGTTAATTATGATCAGAATTATGTCACTGTTTTCGTAGCTTTGCTTTTGTAAACAAACATGCACTGAATAATATATTATAAAATTTATTTGTGTTATTCTAACATCAGTGAAAAATGACCAATTTCTTTTCAAATGAGTAAAATAAATAATAAGAGAAACAGTGGAAAATTTTCTGTTAGCATTAAAAATGTTTGACATCTCTGTTAATGAGTTATTATTTTTACAAGTATACAAGAGCTGCAAACCAGCATGTTATGCAGCAGATGCTTTAGTGTTACACAGTGGAATATGCAGCCACTGAAACGGAGATTAATTGATCTTGACTGATAGAATGAAAAAAAACCTGTACTTCTAACTAATATTCATAACTATTAAGATCTAATTTAAATCAAATGTACATTAGAATGCAGGTACAAAATATAACTGATGGTTTTTAGTTTTCCTTAGAATAAGGCACACTATGGGAACATGACAGATGAAGAGCTTATTTTCTGCTCTTTCTCTGCAGATGCAGTAGTAGATGAGGTGTAGAAATACCATGCCACCTGATTCTTGGTTACCTGTAGGGATTAAATTCTATTTTGATGGCTTGCATTATTTTTAGTACCCAATACTAAAGAAAGGTAAATAAATTATTTTTAAAATCATTTTACTTTTTACATGAAGGGCTGAGCAGACTGACATTTCCCTGCATGGTTTTGTTGTTGCTCTGTAGTTTGGGTTGGCACCGAGGGATGCCTGCATTCGGCTCAGTTGCTGATGTCGAAGCGAGCCCAGGGAGACGAGGGCAGCGAGCACAGGACACAGGAACCCCACAGTGACTGTTCTGCTTCCTGCGTGCTGTTGGGAGAATCAGCTGGGGCTGCGTTTCCCAGATGGGCTGAGGGGTGCTGCGCTCTGTCTCTTTGGGTCTTACTGTCCCATCTGTAAAATGGGAGTAGGGCATAGTTTCCTGATTCAGCCATGCACAGGGATGATAAATACATTCTTAAGTTCTGAATGGTTCAAGCCCTGCAGGAACACCCACAGTGAGAAGCCAGGCTTTCCTCAGCTCTGGAGAGGCGTCCAGCCAGAGCAAGCTGGAGGTCTCTGCAAGCCTTTTCACCCTCCTGCTTGGTGTCTGCTGTTGCAGTTTGCTGTGTGTGCTGTCCTTTCAAATAATTTCTTTCTCTTTTCTAGTTTGAGGGTTGCAAGAAAGCCTTTTCCAGACTAGAAAATCTCAAGATTCACTTAAGGAGCCATACAGGTGAAAAGCCGTACCTTTGTCAGCACCCTGGCTGCCAGAAAGCATTCAGCAACTCCAGCGACCGCGCCAAGCACCAGAGGACACACTTGGACACTGTAAGGAAGCAGAAGTCCCACTGCAGTCCCCTGTACATTAGACCGTGTGCTCCTTCCCTCCAGCTTGGTGGCATCAGGTAGCCTCTAACCTCAGAAACGAGAGGGAGAAGTGTCTGGTGAGGCCGATTAAGCTGTTTCAGAAGTGACCCAGTAACCTAAGCATGGCTGGAGATGGGCCAGACTGGTTGATAAAAAAGGCTACAGCTCCATGGGCTTTGCTGCAGGTAGAGGCAGTAACTTTCTCCCACTTAGGTAATCTTTAGGGAGCCTGAAGACACAGCAGCCATCTGCAGTAATAACTGCTCTTCTCTGACAAAAATTCAGTTAAACTTAAGTCTGAGGCATGTACCAGAAAGTCAAGAGAGGAAGAATAATTTTGTAAATTTAAAAATTTTCATGCGAACAAATTGTTGCTTGTCAATTTGAGTCACAGCTCAAATTTTTTGTTTCATAACAAAAGATTGTGTTTTGTCAGAGACAAGCAGTTTTCAAAGGGCCAAAGTCCAGAAAGGAAATGAGAACAATGCCATTTGAATTAAATGGCTGTCACAAAACTTAAATTATCCAGTTTGAATAGTTGACAGTATGGCTGGTAAGTCAATAATTTGTACAAGATGCTTTTGGAAATGCTTTGTGAAATGTAAATGGCTAAATTGCAAAATAGCAAATTTCAGTAAGTAACTGGACCTAATGTACATTTAATACTCTGTACTGCCGACCAGGGAAGACAGACAGGTTAGAAAAGGCAGAAGGATATATTTATAGATATTTGTATTTATTTGGTGAGTACATTTATTGGGCTTTCTTTTAAGGAAACTGTAAAGGTATTAGAGGACTGGTATTTTTCTAAAAAGATACGTGTTATTAGAAATCATGAGTTGAAGAAGTTTGTCTTGTACTTCACATTAATATTGGTATTTTTGTGTGTAATATTTTTGAAACTTCAGTGTTCAATGCTTGCTTTAGTTTTTGCTTGCTCTCTTTGTAACGTAGAAAACTAACACTTTTTCTTGTTCTCTTTCTGAAGCAGATTCTTCTATAATCCTAAACAGTCTATCTGGGCCTTTACTGCAGTTTCTTTACCTGAATGTAATTTCTGATTAAGTCAAAGATTGCTCTGAGGGTGGAAGAATTGTGAGTATAACTAGCAATATTCATTGTACTGATTACAAAAAAAAAAAAAAAAAGGTAACAGTGAAAGGTGCCATAATGAAATATTTCCTTTGATTTGTCTTCTTTATGAGCCTTACTTTCTGCCTTTCCCTTTCTAATAAATTACTGAGCATTCTGCTTGTAGTAATGAACATTACTACAGTGTTCTGTAGTAATGTGATTTGCAGCATCCCAAGGCTCAAAAGGGATTCTCTTGAGTTAAAATAATCTGTGATGTAACAGCTGCTTTATCCTTTTTCTTTTTGACTTAGAAACCTTATGCATGTCAGATTCCAGGATGTACTAAACGATACACAGATCCAAGTTCCCTGAGAAAGCATGTGAAAGCCCATTCTTCCAAAGACCAACAAATCAGGAAAAAGGTAAATTTTCTACTGTGTTGAGTGGTGTAAAGCTTGTGTGGAGAAGTCAGTGTTCTAATATTAGATGTTTCAGTGCATCTTCCACTGCCTGTGCTGACTTCAGACTGCTGATTAGAAAAATCTTTAATGGGAAATGATACTGTTCTTATATAGATGGCAATTTCATTTTTGACTTAATGAGGCTGCCTGCTTTAATGCTTTTTATTTTCTGACGTGTTGATTAATCGCTAAACATACATAATGAGGCAAATCAGAAATAATTTTTGAAAAGAGAAATTTTTGGTTTTAAAGTTCTATCGCTTGGTAAATACATAGTAATGCAAAATACAATTTACATGGCCAGTCTCAGATGTATCATCAAATTGATGTATTTTGAGGGCAGATGGACAGTATGTGAGATTAAATTCTAAATTATATTTCCATATGCTAGACACTTCCAAATACAAAGACATTTCACAATGCCAGTTCCCTGTGGTTGTCAAGTCCAAGAGTCAAGAGTTGTTTAAATGTATAAGCACATCTTTGAAGAGCTGAGTTGGGACCTAAGGGAATGATTTTTTTTTTCTGAACATTTTTAATCATATCTCCTATTAATCACTGGCACTATTTCATTAGATTGTTTGTATCATTGAGGATAAAAATCTAAGCTTTCATTTTAAAGGAAACTGGTCCTGATAAAAGGGGAACATGCATGAATTGGCACAGGGATAGATAAACCTTTAAGATGCCAGTCCTGTGTAAACAAGTTACAGTTTAGAATTTTTAAAATTAATTACACAGCCATTCATAGACAGTAGAAAAAATATTGCTTCGTACAGCATTGGAAGCACTCTTTAAAGTTGCAGTATATAAATTCGAACAGTAGGTTTTGACTCAGGAACTGGCCTGTAGTATTCTTGAGGAATTTCCTTTAATCGTCTGAGTGCCCACTCCTGCATCAGAGACGAAGTTAACTGAGCATTCATTTTCACCCTAATAAGTTGTTCTTTGGGTCCCTTGCTGTAAGCATGCAGCCCACGGGTAGGACTGCTGAAGGAGATCTTTAAGCCCTGTCCTGGCTGTCCCAGGAAGGCAGCTCAGCTACCCAGACACTGTCTTTTGCAAGCATGAAAAGTAGATGCCAATCAAGACATTGCATTCTGAGAAATTTGTGTGTGATGCCTCAACTGAAACTGGCATAATGGACTTGAATACAGGCATTAAACTGCACTATTATTGTCATTGAAAGTGAAATAATTTATTATATCCTTGCATGCAATACTATGTGGGATTTTTCTTCCTGCGTTTCATTCACTATTTGATTTTGCTCATTTTCCATTCCTCCTTTGTGCCAAACAGTTTAAACCTGGCCCATTTTACTCCTTGCTTGACTCTCTCTGGACACATTCTAGACTTAAAATTGCTTATTTTTTCATCTCTGTTTGATAAGGATTTATTTATGCTCATTGGTCACCTGAGATATGTTGATGTATGGAAGGGGAAATAAGCCAAAGCTCCACAAAAAAATAAAAGAAAATTTGTGACATCTAGCAAGCCAGACGCTTAAAGCATGGATAAAGTTTGTGATGTATAATGTTTACAAGACACAGCATAGTTACTGGACCTTTGAGAACTTACAATTGCTAACTAACATCGTGCTTTGGTATTTGAAATATTTCCTGGCAGTAATAATAATAAAAAGTAAGAAACAATAAACCTTTTAATGAAGAATTAAGGTTATTTATGGCTTTAATTAAAAGTGAAAATTGGCTTGATGTCAAAAAAGTCTTTACAAAAATGTGAATTCATCAAAAATAACCATAAAAATTCCAAGGTGATAAAGACACAGTGGAGTAATACTTCCAGCCCTAGGGATCTATTCTGTTGAAAAGAATTAAGCCCTTTGCTGTCACACCCTGTTAGTCATGGGTTCATTTAATATATCGTGCCTGACTGCTTTTAATCCTCCTTTTAACCTCCCCCTACACACCAAGTGACATTATTGTAGTGTCTTAAGTTGCTGGCTCTCCAAAACTGTACCTGCAAATGTGTCTTTGATGTTGCATGGACTTAAAGTAGCAGGATGAAGTACATTCATAACAGCGGAATCAGCTACTAGCTGTGCTAAACATTACATTGAGTCTTCAGCCTCAATTTTCTATATCTGTCTTAAAGCTTTGACCCTTTCCTTGGCCCTCTAAGATGGGGCTAGATTATGCAATGTGGTATAGATAAATGTCCGTCTCTGACTTATTTTAAGCAACTTTTGTTGTTATATGTTTATGGCTTATCATGTTAGGCAAAAATGCCTTTTCTGCAAATCTTGTAAAATAGCCACTGTTCCCTTCTCCTCCCAATCCTCAGCCTCTGGCCATCAACCAAATGCATTTTTCTGGGAGTCTCTCCAGGTAATGACATTAAATCCTATAGATCAAGAAGGTCCCAGCACGAATATATTTAATGCAAGCAATTTAGTGAATAGTACAATAAACTTCCATTTACTTTTCAAAGGAAAATAGAAGTGTAAAAAGAGCCATGCCTACTTTAATCATCTTTGTGTAATTTGTAAAATTCTTCATAAACATGAGGGCAAGCATGTACGCAAATACCATGCAAACACCTGGGAAAAGATGCTGAAAATGTCTAGTAAAACATTTTAGGTATAATCTCTATACATCATAATATTCAGTTTCTACATTCAAAATATTTTGATGAGACAAAATCAGTACTTTCTATCTTACTTTAAAAAGTAAAAATTGCTGACTCTGCCTGGATTTCCTTTCCCCTTGAGGAAGATGGATGGAGCTCCTTCTATGCAAGGAAGTCAGTGACAGAAAACTAGGCAGCACCCAAAAGGAGAGCATAAAATGATGCTGAGAGGAATGCTAATGCACAACATGCCCCTGGACTACAATTTCTTTTAAAACTTGTCCTTTTCTTAGTCATCTCCTACTTTCAACTTTGAAAGGACAACAAAGTTAAAAGATTTTTTTGTCTGTTGAACAGTTACCATATGGTGCTTGTTACCACAATGTATAACGGAAGCTATGAGCCGTGTGGGATTCAAAGGGAACTGGGTATTTCTGTGAGTAATGAGACGGGGTTAAAAAATAAACGTGAGATTTGCAAGGGATATCGGTGAAGATGATGCATCAGGATAGAGGGCAGCATCAAGCTAAATAGATTAGGGAAAAGCATGTTCTGTACTGCTTATTTGCAGTTTCTCACTCTTTCTCCTGAAATGCCAACTGCCTAGCCCTCCTGCTTTTTTCCTTCTCTCATTCCATTTTTATAATCCTTTGCTTTTTCAGTTTCCTTTCTTATTCAGTCTTTGAAGCTTTGAGTCTTAGGGATATATAACCCAAACTGAACAACTGTATGCAACTGAGGTGCATATGCTGTGGTAAGACAAGTCCCAGTGCTTTCTTCCACCCCAGATATTCCTATATTCTCTCATCTTCCACTGTTTCTTTCCTTCATTTTTTTCCATATGCAGAGTTCAGGTAAATTGTCCATTTAGAAAGTGTGTTGGTACATACAGGCAAATGCCATTTAAACATTTGACATGTTGTGTGTTTGCTAATCTTTATCTAGCTTGGACTTCATACTAATTTAAAATCTCATGAACCATTTACCTTTTCTTTTCACTTCACATCAATAATTACCTAACAATTGTTCAGCTTTTTCAGTCTTCCATGTATTTTCAAGGCAGACTAGGGCCAGAAAGATAAATGAGTGGGGTTTTTTTTTCTTTTTGAGAAACTCTAAAAATGACAGAAATCCAGTTTTTAGCTGAGTCACTTCCTGAAGAGCTTTTCTATGAATTTGGGCTATAATAGCCTAAACTGATTGTTTCTCAGAATGAATGGTAATCATGCAGGATTTTTGAAAGGAAAGGACAAAAAAAAGAAAAATGCAGGGGTTGAAATTGCTATTTCATTTCTTCTTTCGCATACCCAGTAAAAGCAATATAGTTACTTGGCTTGCTTTGTAGAACTACAGAGAATCAGAATAAAAGGTTAGGAAAACAGAAGAATGAGTGAGGCATTTGCTTCAGCTAGTCTTCGTATTGTTTATTCTTCCTACAAAACACTAACACTATTTTCTGACTTCATAAAATCCAAAACCCATTTGTGCATTGATACTTTTTAATCTGAGTATAGACTGGCTCTGAAAATTGCCAGCCTTTAATATTAGGTGCAGCTGTTAATGGTAGAAATACTGTCTATATTAAGTCAGGGTGAATCATTATGCTTGTTAGATCCTATAGTTCTTATTTGTAGAACAGTTGAGATCTTTGCTTTGGTATCTTCAACAGGGCTGAGTCAGTTTGTTCCTTGAGTCATCCTGTGGAGCCTCTGACTAGTCAAAAAATAGGTCACTACTTGACACAAGTAAGCTTATTTTCAGTTGGTTACATTTTGTGTTTTCAATAAACAGCAGATTTCTTTCATCTGTGAACTGATGATACCGTGTTTGGAAATATGAATCTGTAGCTCTTTTAGTTTGTAAGTCTTTTTATTGAAGTTAGTGAAAATGAAATTACTCAACATACTATTAACAAAATCCAGAGCCTGCACTATTACATATCCAGTGATCTGAAACCAATATAGAAGGCGAATACTGCCATTGTGCTCTTCATGAAGCTCTATTTGTTGTGCGAGCTAACACTCAGCCTTGTACAAGTATAGAAATATTATCTTTTTCATACAAGTATATAATCAAAAACAATTTGCTATGTCTGCAGGAGTCTTGCTGAAGAAATCTGTATTTCTAAATCTAATGAAAATATTAGATGCACTATTAAGTATTATACTGCAAGACTCTGTGAATGGCTTGGAACCTCTGCTAGCTTTGTGTAGGTCTTATCATTAACATCTGTAATGTCTAATGTCTTTTTAAAAGGTTTTCTCTTTTTAAAAAGTGCATTTTCAAACAGATAAGAGATAATTTTAAAAACTGAAAAAAAATTGCTTTGATTTCATATAGCTGTTTGGCAAGAGGAAGATCAGTTCGGTAACATCTACCTTATAATCTGAACAAAGCAGTGGCTATGCTTTTAGATGTGGTTCTGATTTTATTCCATAATTATACTAGTGAACAACTGTTGTCCTAGTTCTTCAAGCCAGTGTGTCCTGCCAAAAAAAAAAAAAAAAAAAAAAAAAAATTTAAAGATTGTTTCCATTCAATTAAAGGAAAGTATGATAGATAAGGATACAAATGGTTAGCTCCATCTTTGTGGAAAAAAAAAAAAGAAAAGATAATTTGAGCAGTTCAGATAAACATGACCAGCTAAAGGGAATGTAAAAGTCTTAGTCTTGGCCTTGACCTGAAAGACAGTTTATCCCAAATAATACCATCTGTCAGCTGATCAGTCTTTGATTCTTTGGCAGTTTTAACAGTGCCCAGACCATGTCTTTATCTCTTTGTGTAAATTTGTTATGGATCAGATACATTATAGAGACAAGATTTGAGATATTGAATGCTTACCTGAATATTGCCTCTGAAAGCTGTCTGTCTCCTAGAAACCTGCTTCATCTTGGCTCATTCAGACAGGTCTTGAGGAAACGATGCATAGTTTCAGCTGACTGGGTAGATTAACACCTCAGTAGATGCTTAGCCATAGTAAGTGATACCTCTAGGTTTCTACTGGGTTTTTCAATACTATGCAGAGGAGCATAGATCAGTTAAAGCATGTAGTGTTTAGTCTTAACTATATTTTGCTCCTTATTTATTTATTTGATTTGTGCTTACTTCTAGTCTACACAGTAATTGTGGTTGTGTCTATTTTCCTGGCTTTTTCTAGGGCAAATTTTTTTTTTGTGCAGTCTCTGCCAGAAAACAAATATCATGGAGGTATAATTTTGAGAAAGGCAGCCCAAAGGACAAGCTTAATATGGCCTGGCAATTTGCGCGCTCAGCCCCTAAAGCCAACTGTATCCTGGGCTGCATTCAAACAAGCATGATGAGCAATTTGAGGGAGGTGATTCTGCCCCTCTGCTCTGCTCTCGTGAGACCCCATCTGGATTACTGTGTCCAGGTCTGGAGCCCCCAACATAAGAAGGACGTGGACCTGTTGGAGTGAGTCCAGAGGAGGGCCACAAAGATGATGAGAGGGCTGGAGCACCTCTCCTGTGAGGACAGGCTGAGAGAGTTGGGGCTGTTCAGCCTGGAGAAGAGAAGGTTCTGGGGAGACCTTACTGCGGCCTTCCAGTACCTAAAGGGAGCCTACAGGAAAGCTGGAGAGGAACTTTAACAAGGGCCTGTAGTGATAGGATAAGGTAATAGTTTTAAACTAAAAGAGGGTAGATTTAGATTAGATGTAAGGAAGAAATTCTTTACTATGAGGGTGGTGAGGCACTGGAACAGGTTGCCCAGAGAAGCTGTGTATGCTTCATCTCTGGAAGTGTTCCAGAACAGGTTGGATGGAGCTTTGATCAACTTGGTCTAGCGGAAAGTGTCCCTTCCAACTCAAACCATTCTACGATTCTATGACATTTCTGAAAGATGTCTACACTGAGTGGGTTGGGGTTTTTTTCAATTGTAGTGTATATGGTATATCTACAAAGTCACTAAGGATTGAAGGAGTTGGTGAGACCTCAGGATATAAGGCACATTTGCACAGACTTTGAGCTTGGTTCATTTCTGCCTAATAGTCTTCTTTTTTTGACACAGATTGGTCAGTTGTAAAATGATGGCTGAACAGTGGCTTTTGGGGAGTTGTCAAAACATTCTTCCAATTAAGATAGACTTTTCCAGGGTTTCTTCCCATGATGTCTGGTTGAAAGGAGATTTTTTAGGTGTTACAGTGCTGGGGAGGAAGAAAGGACAGGCAATTGGCATCTCTCTAATCCTGCTGATATTTGTGCATGATTTCTTCCATGTTGCATTTATTGCTCTTTCAAAAACCAATCAGAGAGCAATTGCTGGAAGTTTTCAGAATACTTTTCCTGATTACAATAAAGAAAAAAGGTGCAACACTGCACTGCTGTATTACACCTCTGCCATATCCACTCATATGTTGGACTCTAGTAGAGGCTAGTAGAGTAGAGCAGTCCACGCTAGGTGTGGAGCATGTTGGAAATAATGAAATAAGGGTATGAAGCATCTGGCCAAAGCAATTCCTGGAATTGCCTTGCAGGGTAGCCTGTGCTGACCTTGACCAGGGTTCCCATCTGAAATGAGAGGGCTTTACAGAGGCCACCTTGCACAGCTCATAATGATCTTGCAGATGCTGCTCTTCTGCCACTGTGCAACTCCCATATTAGCAAAAAGAGGATATAAAATCTCTATCTTTAGAGGTACCTTAGAATTCTTCTGAAGCCTGGTCATTTTTTATGCCTTTTCTCAGAATTCACCTCTTCTCTCTTAGAGACCTTTTATGTATAATTTATGTAAACCTGTCCATCTCACAATGAAAACATTAAGAGAAATGGAAAAAAAAATGCTTAAAGATGTGATATGCCTCTGCTGAACAATATTTATCTGGAAATAAGAGATACAAATGTTTTCATTACAGGCTAACATGGATTTTTCTATGAAGTTCTGAGAGATTGTCTACCTTTGTATTTTGTGGGTCATGTTAACAAATGAGTGTTCATTATTTACATTGTTTTGCAGTAGAAGCAGGCTTTTTTATTGTGACTCTGTGTTGATTTTACCTCACAATCAATGAAGCTAACAGTTTGTTTTAAGATTTTGAAATAACAAATTTTACACCAGCATCTAAATTTAGTAGAGAACACGAATGGAAAACAATGTCTGGTGATTTTATGTAGCTAATACCTTTGGTTTATTTAATTTTGCAACACTTATTTCCAGTTTTTCCTTTAATTTCTTTTAATTTCTCAGTAAGCTTTTTCATTACTCTAGAAACACATTGCTTAATGTGTTTCTTACAGAAAATAAATTAACTTCTTTTTTATTTTTTCCCATTTAATTGATGAGGAAAGAGAGAGCCAAGGAGGGTTAGAGCATTACATCATTGGTATTTCAGCAGGTTATTCAGGCACTAAGTGAGTTACCAGTGACATTGTCCATTATGTGAGTATATTAATCTGGAGAAACTGCTCAGGTGAACACCTGCCTTATGGGGAGCAAACAGTCAGATCCTACAGTATAAGCCCATTTTGCTTCTGCATCTTTCAGTTTTCACTTGGCCTTATTCAAACTCTTAGTTCAGATTTCACTGTTAAAACTGCAAAAGGGAGAGAATGGATTGAAAGGGAAGCCAATCTATTTTCTCACCCTGAGAGCAGTTGAACATGAGGATATTTTCCCTCATTTGTTCTGTATAGAGTCCATTTAAAAGATGCCACTAATGCAAAAAGAAGTGCATTCAGGGGCTAAGGGTCAGTGAGCAGTGCCCATGACAACTAAGAAACTATTCTGCAGAAAAAATGCAGTAAAGAGTAAGTGTTTTAATCCCCAACTTTAATCCCTTTACTTCCTGTTTCCAAAATGAAATATAAATCAGGCACCGTGGTGTGCAGCAATTTTTCCTGAAAGGGATCTTGGCAAAAAGGGATTAGGAGTGGGCAGCAGTGTTTAAGGAATTTAGTCATACAATTTGTTGGAAAACTTTTGAGACTACGAATGACCAGTTCTTTTGAGTGTGGTCAGTGAGAAACAGGAAAACAGACCCTGAAAGCGATGGAGGACTGGCTTGGCTGACCAGCCCTCCCCAGTTGGTGCAGCGACAGCGATGGGTGCTGTGGTGGGATGCACAAGGTGTGCCTTGAGAGGAAGGTCCATTGTGGGGGAAAGGCTTTGCCAGCAGTGCATGTAGAGCTCTGCTCTCCAGGGAGGAGGAAACACTGCAAAGACCCTATGGTTTTTATGGTGCTCTGGCAGTTGTGGCAGTTGGTATAACCAGGAGTTTGTTAGTTCACTCTGACGTTGACATTTGCTGTTTCACATTATGATTCCTCCTCATGCTTGTTTCTGCTCTGAGCTTGTACTCCTTTGAGCTTTGGCAACATAATGTATTGAAAAGTGCACCAGAAAGAAAAAGTGCTATCACTCTCGTTTCATTTACACACGTGCCAAAAAAAAAATTCTAATTTTCACAAAACTGTAAACAGCTGTCAGTGCATGCCCATAGCATTTTATATTCTTCAGGTTCATTTTTGGTAGCAAGCAGTCTTTTTTCCCAAGTAACAAGTGCAATAGGATGAAAGGAAATAGTCTCAATTTGTGGCAGGGAAGGTTTAGGCTGGATATTAGGAAAAATTTCTTCACTGAAAGGGTTGTGAAGCATTGGGACAGGCTGCTCAGAAAAGTGGCTGAGTCATCATCCCCGGAGGTATTTAAAAGATGTGTAGATGTGGCACTTAGGGACATGGTTTAATGGTGGGCTTGGCAGTGGTAGGTTAGCGGTTGGACTCAATGATCTTAAGGGTCTTTTCTAGCCTAAATGATTCTGTGATTCTGTAGTTCTCATTACCGAGTTGCACTTCAGTCTGAGCTTTAAGTGTGCTATCCTATCCATGATGCTGCTTAAGCATTACCAGTATCTGAGCAAGCGAGATTAAAGCTGTGTAAGAGGTTGCCTAAGAGGTTGCAGTTAACCGCTCTGACAGCAGCCCAAACACCCTTTAAGTCTTTAAGACTGTCCTCATTGAATGTCCCTGTTCCAGGCTGGGACCATCGTTGGCATGCGTCCATCATTGGCTTGCAGATTTCACCCTGCTGGAGATGGATATTGGCAGCCGGTCTGCATTGGCAGGTACTGATTTTGGAGTCCTCAGTACTGCTCCTGAAGCAGTGATACACTGGCTTCACTGGCAGTCCTTGTACAAGGAGGGCCTTCATCTGCCTGTTTGTTTCCTCCTCATGCTGCAGAGCTCTGTCCCATCTGCTGACACAGTTGTTTGTGAGACTGCCCTGTAAGCTGAATTAGGGCTTTAACAACAACAAAAAAACCCCAGCTTGAAACAGAAAATACCGCATGATGAATGGGAACTCTGAAAGTTAGCCCAACCAGCCTATCACATCATCATCTAGCCAGGAAACACACTAAATGGACAACTCACAGATGTCCTAAGGAATCTTTGCAAGAGTAAAAAACATATACTCAAAGGCTAATAATTTGGATATCTTACTAGTAAAGCTGCCAAAGATTTTTCACTTCTAGTCTTGGGCTCTAATCAAGGTATTGTTTTGAACAGATGAGTATTTCCTTGTAGGAACTGGCACATACATGAACTTAAGTGCCCGTGGAGATTAACACAAAATTAAATATTCAAACTGAATGCCAGTGTCATAGAGTTTTAAAAAAAAAAAGAATGTGACATCTGAAAATCTTTGTTTCTGTATACCGAGAATTGCTGATGTTATCTAAAGATTTTCATGGCAATTTTTGATAACCTGTGATGGAGACAAATATGTTTGTGGTAAATGAAGCACCAGATGGATGACTACTTGTTTGTTTTCCACATTTTTACACTTACGAAGTGAAAATCTGCCAAATAGATGTATTTTCAGAAAGGTAAAGCAAATCATTCAGCAGTACAAGTTATTTCTTTGTCAGGCTACATTTAGTTGGAAAAGTTGATGTTTAGCAATATCGTATGCTAGCTATATCTCCAAATCAGTCTGGCACCAAAGAGTGATTTTTTTTTTTCCTGCTTTTTGAATGGCACAGCTCAGCTCTTAGATTGTTGTTCAAACAAAAAACAGCTACAAGCCTCTTAGGACTGCAAGAAAAAGAGGATGAAATAGGAACAGTCATAGGTGTAGGTAGCATTTTTTTATAAGATAGCTGCATTTTTCAGATTGGGTACGATCTGATATGGGGCTGGGAGGCAGATAATGCGTGTATGTGTGTGCACACATGTATCTGCATAGGTGCTTTCCATTTTAATGACTAGAGTGAAAAAGAAATGAAAGCAAAATTGTGAAACTGTGGACTTCTCCAAGATAGGGGATATCACAACATGGGGCATCCTTAGGAGTCTTCTGTGTTAAAATACATTACTTCCAAATATGTAGAGCAAAACAGTAATCAACTTTCAACAGAACTATAACTGAACAAGATTTTTTGTTTATTCCAGAAAATGGCAACTTACAATACATCTCACTGAAACTGTATTTCCCTTCTTTAAAGTAAGATTCTCAGGTTTATTTTTTATTCAAAGTTTCCTTTCAGTTCTCTCCCAGCTGCAATTTTCCCCTCTAAAGTGGTGTTCTTGGTGTTCTATGTCATTTTCATGAGGAGATAACCCAAACTATTCCTCACATTGAAACAATACCAATCAAAACAAAACTCTCTGTTCTGTATCTAATAAAGGTAGAATTTATTTCAGTGTCATCAGTCTTAATGTAACAGCTTTCTCCTCTTGTAGTATTGCTTCAAAATCAGAATTTCTTCTTGACTTGAAAGTTGTCTAAGTTTGCTGATTATATAGATTCTGAGTACTTTTGATTTTTAATGCAAGAGGCTGAAAAATATTTTTGTTATATTTCCCTGATTTACGCTAGGTCACAAAGATGGAAGCCATTTTTATATTTGAACTTAAATTTTTGTAGTAAAACTTTTAGAGGAGCAAAAGTAACTATTTCTTGTCTAGGACCTAAGATCCCTACCGTAAAGAAAGGCTTTTTAAACTTGGTTTTTATTGTGTTTTCCTGGCTGAACATTTAATTGGAACAGAATGTAAGCACAGATGAAAATAACATGCACACAGGCTTGAAAGTTGTAGACAATCAGTAGAAAATTAATGCCATGGCTCTCAGAAATCGTGCCCAGATGACTCACTGGAAACAAAAGTTATTGAGGAATCCCTTCTATCTGCATTGCTTCTTTGCCTCAAGATATCTGTAGCCTCCACAGGCAAGAATTAGGACACTTAGCAGGTATAAACTTTTATTGTCTGTTTTTAAAAAGGTTTAGTACTGTGCAAGAAAGCACTGGACCTTGAAGCGGGTCTGTGTGAGTAAAGGGAGGATCTAGCAAGCAAACCTATATTACGGGTAGACACTATCACAGAGCATGGCTTCATATTGTACTTGTAATTTTCTAGTGGTCACATCTGTGTACTGTCAATGTCATGATGCTAGCAGGGCATAATTTTACTATAACCATGTAAGCAAACATTAAATTCTGGCTACTCCTTCAGAAAAACTAGTACAATACTTAGCTCTGTTTAAACAGGTCATGCTTCCCTCTGCCAATGCCAATTTAACTTACGGATAACAAAAATGAGTAGAAGACTGCTGGCTTATTATCTACTTGACAAATTGTGCTTAGTAAACTTAATAAACAGATTATGTAAATAACAGCTTTACAATGAAAACAAAACCACATTTATAATGCTATCAAGGAGTGTGAAACAATTCTTCTCAATGAAACACAGCAGTATTTAGAGGGGTTTTACTAATTTTAGACATGGCAGACACATAGCTAACCTGCATTGAAATACATAGACTGTAACCAACGTCTCCCTTACATATGGAAATACTCTTACTAGGTGCACAGCATAGATACAGTCCATTAAACCTGCTTTCATAAAAGCAAGATTTCAAATGCTGTGCTGTGAACTGGTAACATTAACTGGCATGTTTGAAGGACTGGAGGAGTCTGGACTTTGCTGACTAGAGTTAATCTGAGTACATATAGGCAGATTTTGAAGTTACTGAGATCCCGGTTTTTGTGGTTTGGAAACAGACTAATAATGTTTGAGAAATCCTAAACTACTACTCTTCTGGCTAAGTGTGATCATAAACACACATTTCTTATGTTTTCCTTGATGGTGTCTGATTTCTATTGAATGGGAATAATGCTGAAGAAATTAGCCAGGTTGTACAAAAACATGCAAATCTCAGATAAAACACACATTGGTTAGAGAAATAGAAAGCAAATTATCTTTTCTTTTAAGAAGACATTTTCTCTGGAATTATGTTATGCATCAAATCAGCAGTACATCTCTGCTCTTGGACTCAAATATAATGAAACTGAAAATTGAAGAATGTAGAATCTTACTCCATTCTAATTATTTTTGTTTGTATCATTTAATCTTGGGTCATTATTTAATCATATCTGAAATGTACAGGAGTAGAATTTCCAATCCATTGTTCTAAAAGCTGATAAACATTAGTTGATTGTCACAGGAGTAAAACAATTGTAAATCATTACTGACAGTAATTTTTTTGTGTATTAGAAAAAACTGCCACATTGTGATAATGGGAATGTCTCAGATTTCCAAATACAAAACTTCACAAGTCTACCATAGCATTAAGCTATTAAAATTGAACATCTATTATTTAGAACAAGTATTTCATACAGGGAAGTTGTAAGTGAGCTGAGTAGTTAATTGTTAACTTGCACCTTGGTCAGCCATAAATTTAGAGTCCATTACAGCATACAGAAAATGTCTGTGCTCAGCATGGCAAAATTGTCAGTTACTGATTTCATCATTCTGAAAGGTAACTTTCTAACCTTACAGTTCGCAAAAATAGATTGGCACAGTGTGATTGTACTGGTGCTCAGCTGAGTGATCATGAGAGAAGCAGGGTGGTCATGGGGGAAGCAAGATATTGCAGCCGGGATGCTGGGAGGTTTGTGCTGAGATATGATTTATACAGAAGTCAAAGAGAGAGTGAACTCTCTTTTACAGCTGGTTGATAAGTCTACAGTCTAGCAGCCAAGGCTGAAAAAGAAATGCACTGTCTTTAGACGAAAGCAAGAAACAGACTGCAGCAGTTAGATCTGGTCAATTGTTATTTCTCCTTTAAAGCTTTTTTAATGGAAGATAAAATTTTATGGATGCAATGAATGGTTAGTTTATTTGCTTATTTTTAAGGTCATCTGTCTTTTCATTGTCTGTTCTGTGTTTGTTCACATAATAAAGAAAAATTGTAACTCAGATTTCCCCACTCTTGACAAAATGCAAAAGATTTGTTTCGGTTAAAACCTTCTTTTATTAAAAGTTTTCTATAAAATATGCAAAAATATTTGTCTAAGAGTGTGTCTAAGTGAATGTCTTTACAGGAAAAAACAGTGCCTTGATAAGCCATATTTGAACCAGAGTCTGTTTTTTGCAGTCTGTTTTGTTCCAAAAAGGCCACAGCTTATACAAGTCCTGTTGATGGAACACAGGAAAGATCTGGGAAAACATTGCACAGAGGATGAGCATTAGATGGCAGAGGAAGGAAGACCCAGCAACCAAAGCACGGTTATTGTCTATCTCAAGAGAAAACAATAATGGTGGGGAATGGCATTTTCCAGAAGTTGTGCCTAGTTTGGGAAGCAGCTGTTACTTAATGGCTTGTTCTGCTAAAGGAAGCTTAACCATTTCTGGTCCTGCTTGGCTAGGCAGTAAAGAAGAGGTCCTCTACCCGTTGCTCCCAACTCATTCCAATGTCACAATTTGCATATGTGCCCTACACTAAAGGAGAGTAAAGTTATTCCCAGCACCTATTATCTGGTGAGGGTTTATAGAAGTCCTGTGGTAGTATTTTTAGTGGTAATTTGAATTAGAAATGTATGTCTGCAGTTGCACAAAATGGTGTAATACCCATCTCTTGCTCAGGACATTTCATACCAAAATTACATATTATAATATACATGTATGTATGTATGTATGCCTGTAAGTTTATAAAATCTGTATTTCTAGTCCTTGCAATTGTAAATATGAATTGATAATAACCAGTGCGTAGATTAAGAACTATCTTCAGAAATCAGAGTGGAGCTGTCTCCCAGTGTTTGTTTCACTGGTTTTGGTTTTCTGTTGTTGATCCTGGACTTTGTTTGTTTTTGTAAGTGTTGACTAGTGGGCAAGTCAGAAAATTTATATCTGCACAGGTTGTTACGACAGGCTGTAGATTTGTTCTCAGTATCAAAAGATTTTCAAAGGCAAAACAAACCTCCTGAAGAGTGCAAAATAGAAAAATGTGTAAAATGGGTGGTTGCTGTTATTTAATACTTGTAACCAAAGTGTAAATACTTAGCTCTCATTTCCTTATTCTGCTCATAGTTTCATCCATGGAAGTGCTATCTGATCATAGAAAATTGATTAGTTTCTTACTTACAAAAAAAAAATTTCACAAATGAACAAACAAGTTTTCAAAAGTGACCTCTGTAGGTTTGTATTTGTGTAATAGAATCCTGATCTTTTAACAGAAGTTAGACAGATTTTTTCCTATTTATTTTTGTATTAGATTCCATCAAAATTTAATGTCACGTAATGCTCATTAATAATGTAACTGATAACAATTTGAAACTGGATGTATCTGGTATTTAATTTCACATGCACTTAATTTCATGAAAAAGCCATGTCAATAGTGATAGCAGTAAAACCAGAATAATTAGTGAATAAGAGCAGACAACCATATATGCTGCATTGGAGGAAATATTTGGACTTAGAAGAGATTGTAAATATGGGTAATAAATGAAAAGCATTTGTCAGGGTCTTTCTCTCTTTCTTTCTCATTTTTCTCCCTTTTCTCCCTCTTTCTCTGTACCCTCCACCCCACCCCTTTTCTCTCTCTGTACAGTTCTAGCATAACAAGTTCTGGAATAAGAAATATACCTCACAAAGGTAGTGTACCTGTGGGCTTAATAATGACTCACTAACTTTGTAAGAGAAGGAATAATCTACAGCATCCACAGTCTGTGCATGGATATCATACACTACATAGTATCTCTCATTACAGTCACCCTACCTCAGATTAGGGTGCTTACAATGTGTAAGACCAACTCACCACTCTGTTGCAACCATTTTATACTAATGCATAGCATCAGAAGTCATTTGAATTATTATCAGCCTCTTGTGGCAGAGTAATGGGTCTGTCTACAGTTGCATTCAGAATCGCTCTTACTCTTTTTTCTTCATATCTTGAGTATAGGATGGACAGAAATTTCTCTTGTTGTTGCTCTTCCTCTCCTTAGGAGTTCATTAGAGGTGCTATGTTATGTTCTAGTTACTATTTTCTGCTCGTCTTTCCTGGCACCAAACAGAGAGGAGAAGCGTCAGTTGCATTGAGATTTGCTTTTTGGTACTCTGATGCTTGATGACCTGATGCAGCAAATCCTGCTGCACTAGGTCAGGTTTTTGTCCATCATGCTGCATGAATTATCTCTTCATCAGCTTGCGTGACAGGACAGGATATTTATCTGCATCTCAGCCACTGCAGTGGCCCACATGCATATAAGCACAGACTCTCTTTTTTCATCCTTTTAAAAGAATACACCAGCCTGTGAGCTGAGATGGCTATAAGGAACAGGAAAATTTTTGTTATATATAACAGAAACATCAAGCAAGGGGTTGGGACAGGCATCAGTCCCAGCAGCCTGAAGTAGCATCCATCTGCTGGGAATGTGTCAGGGTGCGGTTTTGCATTACAACTAGGACAGCCTTGGTCAGGGTGCTGCAGTAGGCTTTCTCCCTTGTCCTTATTTTAGTTTTGGATTTTTTTTTATTGGTTTTTTTTTTTTTATTGTGTTATATTGTAGCCTCAGAGTGGGACTGTTCATCCAACTTCATCTAAAGGAAAACTCGGCTTATGATTTTGTTTATTAATTGTTTGCAGACTGAGTTTTCTGCTGGATCAGCCAGATAAACAGACTTGCTCTTGCTGAATCAGGTACCAGGCAAGTGGGCCATGCATGCAGCTGGGATTAGTGGCAGTGACTGAGCACTCACTTTCAGATCAGTCCAGCTATAATGTGAAAAAAATTGCAGTTCTCATCACTTTAACAATGTGGTCTCAAGAGAACTTTGGTCCATATAGAGTAGTGCCACTTCCATCCTGACCATCTTGAATGATCCCAGTCCTGGCTGCTCACTCCCAGTCCCTCATTTCCACTGCCACGAGCACCTTTGCTTTTCTTGTCCTTCAGTGAGCCAGTTCAGGGCACTAAATCAGAAGGAAAATACTTGTATTTTTAATAGTATCCCCCTGCTGAGTAAAAGATGCCAGATATGTGTTAAATCGATGAGTCAGGACTCTTCTCTCTTTTGCAGTGTATGACGAGAGAACACACCTAAGTCCATCTGTCTAAGGTCCTATCTGTACCAGTAGCCTTTGTCCTGAGGACAGTCTTGATAAGCATCTGGAAGAGTTTCCTTCCACAGGTTCAAAAAATACCTGATATAACGGAAGAATATTAGCCAGGATTTAAAAGAAACAGCTTGTGCTCCATTTATTTCTCTAACCTGTAGGCGTTTCTTCATTATAATTTTTCAGTGTCTTAAGGATTTTTGTGATTTATTTCCTTTTTTTTTGTCCATGTTATAATCATTTCTACTTTTTAACCTCTTGTGTTTCAGTTGCGATCGAGCTCAGAGCTTGGTGAGGACATCCTGAATGACTGCCTCACAATCCAGCCCCTCCAGCCAGCCCCATCACCACAGGATGCTGCAGATAATACCATGGGACAGTCCCCAGGGCCTGGTCACGATGTTTACCCAGGTATAGAAAAAGACAGATAAACAACCTGCTGTATTATTGCTCATGTAAAATTAGGGATGATTTTGCAGAGCAGAATGTACTCTAAAGTCCATACCTATCTCATAAGAAGGATAGAGTCCGCAAAGTAATATGAAAAGATAGATTTTGGGCAGATTTTTACACCTTTTTTGAAGTGAGGCAGGACAGTCTGTATTTTGTCCATTAAAAGACCTACTGCAACAAAGAGCATTATTTTTGCTCTATAGGCATTTGAGTTCTGCTAGCAATTCACTTCTACCATTCCTTATAGACATCTTGAATTCATTAAGCTTCATTTAAAATCAAAGAATTATTTTTCTTCTTCCTTATTCATGGATTGCATATCAGTTTTTCAGTAAATCTACATTAATGAACTTAAATGCTGCATTATGAGCTCTCCTATTATGACTATAAATACACCAATAAGTACATTTATGCTATAAATGTGATAGTCCTATTTTATTGTTTCAGCTAAGTATCAGAGATTTTCATATTAAAATACCTGTCATACCTGGCTAAATGTAGAATTGTTGTTCATATTTCAGCTAAATTTGAAACATTCGATAAGTTATGAGTGATAATAAATCTCAAATCTCAAGACGATGATAGGCAGGATATTTTTAATGCAGTAGTTTAACTTTCAGGCAGAATGCATTACGTCTTTTATCAGTTCAACTTTTAATTGAGAACCAGATGCAGGAAGTGAAAGAACTGGCTGAACGTTAGGTGCAGTGCTGAAAATGACTTTGTGTGAAGTGGCCACTTCAATAAGTGGTTTTATTTTACTAGAGGCTTGTAAATCTCTCAATTCTATGATATGTTTTTGTCAAGGCTGTTGTGAGCTACACACTAGTTGGTGATGATGTAGATTTGTATGACAAAAATCAAGAAATTTTAAGCTGTGTTTGACTGTATCCTAATTTATAAAATAGTTGGTATGACATGTATGCTGTTAACTTTTAAATGCCTTAGTCTGAGTACAGGTTGAGTGTGGCATCTGTTATTTGAAAGCTAAATGAAATTTCAGATTTTTGAAGTTGTGATTTTGACCAAGGAATCTCTAGTAGCATGGTGTTGGCTACAATTGCTTATTTTATACTGTACTTTGAGAAAGAGTTGGATAGTGAGGAATGATTTACTGGCATTAACCAGTGTAATGCACAAAACAGAGAGAGAATATGACTCAGCTTTTCCGTTCAGGTCCCTAGACGGGATGTAAGCTAGGTGGGGTCAGTGTGTCAGATGAGCTAAGACCAAGTTTTCAGAAACTGAGGACATTCTCACAGGAGATTTCCACTGGAATCTGTTCAGCACTCAATTCTTTCACCAGTCTAGCTTCCAGACTATGATTAAGCGTCAAACTCTGGCTGCTGAATCAATCCAAACCTAGGCTGACAGTGGCTTGAACAAACTGCTGCCTCATGACTTGTCAGGATCCTAAGCTGAATTAAGGTATTGCCTCCAACCAGCCCTTAGCTGGCAATTGTCTACAGTCATGATGTCCATAGACAGCTTCTGAGGCTGTGGCATTACTTTTTGTAATCTCATTCATGCCTTGTCTTTCAATACTTGTGGGTTACAGCACTACTAATTATTTACATTCTTTGATATAGTAATTTATTTGGGTTTTTTCCTTACTTGGCATTGCTTCCTATTGGGCAGTGATTTTTATAGTATTAATCAACATGCTTTTTATCAGCATTAAATTCTCTATAAGTAATAAACTGCTTTCCCTTACACATGTTCACAGCTATCTATATCTTGACAAATTTCTCAAAGTTTTACTCACTTGTATTGTTTCACATCAATTAACTGAAGGTATTAACTGAGGGCTGGAGCACCTCTCCTATGAGGACAGGCTGTTCAGCCTGGAGAAGAGGAGGCTCTGGGCAGATCTTATAGCGGCCTTCCAGTACCTCAAGGGAGCCTACAGGAAAGATGGGGAGAAACTCTTTAGCAGGGCCTCTTGTGATAGGATGAGGGGTAATGGTTTTAAAATAGAGGGAGGTAGATTCAGATTAGACATTAGGTAATTTTTTTTTTTTACCATGAGGATGGTGGAACACTGGCACAGGTTGCCCAGAGAGGTGGCAGATGCCCTCATCCCTGGAAACATTCAAGGCCAGGTTGGACGTGGCTCTGAGCAACCTGTTCTAGTTGACAATGTCCCTGCTCCTTGCAGGGGGGTTGGACTAGATGACCTTTGAAGGTCCCTTCCAACCCAAACCATTCTATGATTCTATGATTCTGGCAGGTATAGCTGAACCCATGTCACTTCATTTTAGAACAACCCAATCCAGTTGAAATTAATTGTTTCATTAACTACTCATCAGGGCTGATACACAATAATGTATTATGTAAGTGAGGTAACTCCAAGAGGGAGGGAATTATTTTATTGAAATGGCAACATAAAAATTATTCATGCCCGAAGGAGAGAAAAGCAAAACATATGAAAGTGTAAGTGTCCTGCCTTAGAGAAGCTGCCCTTCAGACTTCTCTGAAAACAACTTTTCTTTTTTTTTCTAAATATAAAGGAAACGTTGGAGACTTTTCTGAAAAATAAAATATGTGACTTGTACTGGGAACTGTTAGAGACAGCATATTAGCTGAAATGTGTCGGTGCTACTTTTCAAGGAGAAACAGATTTCCATTATTCCAATGCCATTAAATCAACTTTTCTCACTTGAAGGTTACTTTTCTTATCATTTATGCACACTTAAAGCAAAGGTAGATTTTCTGCTTTCCTAAGATATCTACAGAATAAATGTTCGAAAGCAAACTATTAGAAATATGTAAGAAATTACAGAAGTAGGCATTTAGATGCTAGTCCATTTCCACTTACCAAAGTACAACAATGCCTGTAATGATCACCATTTTTCTGTACTGTTAAATTGCAGAATCTGCAAACACAGATATATTTAAATGAATTCCATCAATAAAATTTTTGATTACGTATCTATTTATGCAGTTAAGACTGCATAAATGTTTTTTTCTTATCTTGTGGCCATTGTAACTTTATGAAAGAAATCTGAACTGAGTAGAATCTTATTAATACAGTGAGGTAACATTGTAGTTCCTTTGCTTAAAACTAACACAAAATTACATTTACAGGTCTAAAGTTAAGCAAGTATACATACTCTTCTAGGGCTAAATATCTAGTGATATTTTGTAAAACAGAAATTCAAAGTCTATTTCTACTGAAGTGTGAAATTTCTGGATGCATCTAGGTAGCATCTTAATTTTTAAAAATACATAGGTTTTGGGGTTTATTGAATTCACAGAATAAAGATGTGAGCAATTTATCCATAATACAAAGATATTAATGATATTTTTTCTACTGTGAAATCATACCAACTTACTTTGTACATTGCAATCTAGAATCCCTAAAGCTGGAAGAATGATAAATCATGCAGTACAAAAAAAAAAAAATATTTTTACTGTTCTGTTTGGTTAGAACTTGACCATTTCACATTTAAGAATAAACCAGAATGTGTCATTCATTTATAAATAGATGCTGAATATCACACTCTGCTACAGAGCAAATAAACCATACTACGAAAGCTTGTCAAGTGCATGATTTTTTTTGGGAGTTGGAAATTAAAAGTTACATCAGGAAAGTTACAGAAGTGTATTTTAAATAATGTCTTATACTCCAGTACTGTGAAATTTGACCTAACTATTTTTTATGCCTATGATTTAAGATGTGCTTTACTTAAGTAACACTTTTCCTTATGTATTGTTTGTTTGGGTTTTTTCCATGTGAAATTAGATAGTACTGAGCTAGGTGCTCTACACACATAATAGGAAAGAATTCATTCTTAAAGGCATTTATATCTAAGATAATGTTAGGGCAGTAGGTAGACACAACAGGCAGGTAGAGGATAGAGGACTCATGCAGGAAAAAAAGAAAAAATGTTATTAAATCAGCTGACCCAATAAGTGAGCTCCCTAACCATTAGACACCATGGGCTTGTTAAAGCTGATAACCTTGGGAAGTAATTACAGCTCATTACTGGAAAAAAAAAAAGAATGAGAAGGAAGAACTGAGATAGGAATGGCCATTGCAGTAAAAAACTTAGTTCTATTTGATGCATAGGGAATGGATGCAAAAGAGGAGGTGATGTAGGGTAACCAACAATTAAGAGGATCTCTGTTGTCACCGTTTTGGCTGAATTTAAGTATAGCATACATATCTAGAAATCCTACTAAATATGATGTATTACCAAGAGGACCATACACACATTACATGAAAAATGTTAATATTATTATTTTTCCTATTTTAAGGAGTATAGTTTATTTCTCTTCAGACTTTTCCTTTTATTCACTTTTACTTCTGAGTTTATAATTTCTATTTTGAGACAACTTAATGGTTCTCCAAAAAATGGTATAATGGTTGAGTTCACATTGTGAAGAAGAGAACATTTACTAATGAATTGGTACAAACATTGTAAGCAACAAGGCAGCTGCACCATTGATAATTTCTTTCTTCATGATGAGACAGAACTTCAGAAACTGCAGTCTGCTGAAAGAGAAGAATCTGTCTTGAAAGGCAGGGATGTGATGTAAAGATGCCATGACGGGAACAACTTTAAATCCCAGTCCAGAGCCCACTTTTTTATTTAACAGATCTCCAAATAACTAGACTGGATTACTGTACAAAGTGCTTTCCTAGGCTTTTCTTCTTCTGTCCAAATATCTTGAATGAGTGGACTTCGTAAACTCTCCAGCTTTCTAGTTGTCTCCAGAACTTGGATGCTTCCAGTACCTCTGATCTGCCTGCAGAACATCTGAAGAATGAGACAGAGACCATCAGTGCAGATAGTCCATGCGACAGACCCACTTTGGAGACAGGCTCATTATCTTCATAATGTGACTTTAGCTTCTGCTCTACTTCTTAATGCATTACGGCTTCTTAACTTCCGTGCATACTGGAGTCTTCAGGTTTACAGATGAGTTGGGTAGGATGAAGGCAACACAGGCAGCATGTTTTACATTTCCTAGGCTTACCACTTACAGGTGAACACAGCACATGCCCGCATATTCCTGGACATAAAATCCCGTAGGGAGGTATGGGCTCCCTAGGGGAGGTGAGGCAAAAAGCATTTCAGATTTTTCCTTCTGTATACTAGTAAATTGTGTGTTCACAAGGACCACATAAGTATCCCTTACAGAAATGGAAGGTTAAATATAGTAATTTAAAAAAAACACCTTTGAAAATGTCTGTATGTAATTTTAATTGAGTGAGCTATAAAATGAAACCTTCACACTGTCTTATTCTGTATGGAAAGAATTCTTAGTATGACTCCAAATTCAGGCTGGCAGTGTGTTGTAATTTAGTCCTACTCAGGACTAAGTCCTACACAATCGCTCACTCACCCTCCTCTCCCTCTGAGGGAATGTCATAGTTCAGGGAGAAAGTCTCAAGAGTCAAGATAAGGACAGGGGGAGATCATTCAAGCTACCATTACAGGCAAAACAGACTCAACTTGGGGAAACAAATGTGATTTATTAACAATAAAACCACAGTAGGATAATGAGAGAGAAAGTCAGATCTTAAGGACATCTTCCTCCCACCCCTCCCTTCTTCCTGGGCTTAACTTCACTCCAGACTATAACACCTTCTCCTCCTGCCAAGCAGCACAGGAGGGGTAGGGAATGGGGGTTGTGGTTAGTTCATCACACATTGTTTGTGCCGCTCCTTCCTCCCCTGCTCCATTGTGGGTCCTTTTCCACGAGGTGCAGTCCCTCAGGAGCCGGCTGCCCCAGCGCAGGCCCTCCACAGGCCACAGCCTCCTTTGGGCATCCCCCTGCCCCAGCGTGGGGTCCTCCCTGGGCTGCAGGGGGATCTCTGCTCCTCCGTGGGCCTCCATGGGCTGCAGGGGAATCTTGGCCAGGAGCAACATTACTCCTTCCCCTCCTTCTGCTGTTTTCTTCACCTCCTTCACTGACCAGCTTTCGCAGCTGCTCCTCTCACAAGCAATTCCTCACAACTGGACTCAGGCAGAGCTCAGATGTTCTCTCACATCTCCTCTCCTCTCTTCTCTTCTCATCTCTCAGCACGCACAGGCCTGGCCAGGCCCAGACAGCTGCCTGGGGGGAGGTCAGAGGTGAGCCCACAAGGCCTCCTCCTCTCTGCATGCACTTCTGTTTTAGTTTCCTCTTCTTAAATACATTATCAGAATATCTGAATACTTTAAAAATTACTTCAAAAGTGTGTTAGTTTATCTTGTACTGATAGAGAGAAAAGCCTTGTTGTAGGAAGCCTTTTTCTTAAGTAATACTTACACTTAATTCTGCATCTTTCTGTGTGGACCTGCCTGGAGGTGGTCTATTGGAGTTCGTGAGCATGCTGGTTGCCATGGTCATTTGTTCAGTTTCGTACCATTCAAATCAGGTGTTTAATGGGATCATGCACTGAAAAGACACATGTAGATATTTTCTGGCAGCACTTTGAGCACGTAATTCACATTTAACAGCTAAATAACTAGAAAAGCTTGCCGCACACATAGATTACAAGAAAAAGTGGACAAGTTATCTAGCAGTTTCTTAAATAGTGCCTGAAGTTTTCTGTCAGTCTCTTAAGGCTAGCTCTACTAGGGAAATAGTCTATCACTGACAATATTTGTTGACTATCTTAAGTCTGTAGGCTGCCAGTGGCTAACAATGTTTTCCTTCAGCTGGTATTTACGAGATTCAGGTAGTAGCTTGGAACAATGCCATCTCTACGCTAGGAAGTTTTAATAGTTGTGTTTCCACTGGGAAGCAACTGCCAGCATTGCGATTTCACTTCATTAGGTGCCTACAGAGGTGCTTTTGTCAGCACAGTAGCTCTGTGCAGCAAGAAGCTGCACAGACAAAAGATGTGTTCTGCTGCCCACGAGTGTTATATGGCCTCCCACACCATCATTCATGGTTGCTGCTCTTCTGTCATGCTGTGATCATTTAACATACCCCCTGTACAAGAATATGTTTTTACAGCTAATATTTATGCTTTTCTTCCTTAAATATCCTATCTACCCTTCTAGTCCTTGCCATAGTTAGCTCTTACTTTACACTGTGTACTGTCTCTTCGTCAGAAACAGAAAAAAAAAAGTACAGAAAATTGCTAGGAAACCTAGCCAAAAGGTACTACACTACTGTTGTACTGCTACAATGGTGAATATTGCAGTGGGCTTTATGTTGCTCTAGTTCAGAGAAAGGACAGATGGTTGCCCATGACTGGCTGCAGGTAACCTTTTCCCAGGGAGAGAGTCACCAGGTCTTGGGCAGTGCTCTGGGAACCTGTGCTACCACTGCAGCCTGGATCAGCTAGAAATGAGCAAGCACAACGTTGAAAATATTTGCCTGAAATCTTTATCATGGTTGTAGCGGAGAACAGCTATGACAGAGAAGAAGAACTCTTGCTACCTTATACTGGAAACACAGTCCAGCATTTTTACTCCATATCAATAGGAGTTTTTGTTGGTCCTTATGGCCATGAGTAGAGCAGCATCCACTCATCCAGCTTTGCCCACCAGTGTGGCTCATGCCAACTTTCATTAAGCTTTGATGTTACCTCTGCAGCATCTATATTAGATGTTTTTATTCACAAAGTGGTTTACTATCATCTTGCACTGTCTGTCATCTCCACCAGCTAGAAGATGTCCAGAACTGCTCTTTGGTGAGGTTACAGCATAATTAAACTTAGAATCATAAAATAGTTAGGGTTGGAAGGGGCCTTCAAAGATCATCTAGTCCAACCCCCCTGCAAGGAGCAGGGACATCGTCAACTAGAACAGGTTGCTCAGAGCCACGTCCAACCTGGCCTTGAATGTTTCCAGGGATGAGGGCATCTGCCACCTCTCTGGGCAACTGTGCCAGTGTTCTACCATCCTCATGGTAAAAAAAAAAATTACCTAATGTCTAATCTGAATCTACCTCCCTCTATTTTAAAAGCATTACCCCTCATCCTATCACAAGAGGCCCTGCTAAAGAGTTTCTCCCCATCTTTCTTGTAGGCCCCCTTGAGGTACTGGAAGACCGCTATCAGGTCTCCCCGGAGCCTCCTCTTCTCCATGCTGAACAGCCCCAACTCTCTCAGCCTGTCCTCACAGGAGAGGTGCTGCCCTCTGATCATCTTCCTGGCCCTCCTCTGGACCTGCACCAACAGGCTCCAAACTTCTGAGCCTTTTCTTAACTCTGCCTTAGCCTGATGAATACCTAGTGTGTCACAAAGACCAGCTTGTAAGGATGGATGGAGGCTTTCCAGAAATAGTTGGGAGATGCAGTGGACTTTTCATCCTTTTGATTTTGGGTAGCAACATTCAAAATTGCAACCTGTGAAATAATTTTCTTAATGACAGATCTATGGTTGGAATACTCCTAAAGTAGTGTTTGTTCTGCTAGGACTGCAGCATCCATGCAAGTGTTTTAGCCTAGAAAGATCTTTTACCAGTGGCGGTGCCCTTTGGGGAACTGCTTTGAATATTAGGATTTTATAAAGAAATTTGAGTCATTAGCTCCAACATATCCACTAATATAACCTAAGTTTTATAGGTAGAATTTTATTCTGTAAACTAGTCCTAAACAGCACATTTTTTATAAAGAAACTGGAACATATGACAATCAAACAGTGAGCAATCATTTTCATGTTGTAGACAACCTATCTGATTTGTTCTCAAGGTTCATAAAATATTTAAGAGTATGTATTTGGCTGCCATTCCACATCAACATAAGCTACCTGACACAGATGTCAGTAAAAATAATTGAATAACTGAACTTTCAGAGGGATTTAGTAATCCATGTCTTGCCTTCTGACTGCCTGATTTAAAGAACTTCTCACAATGAGTGTCTAGGATTTGAGGTCAACTAATTAGGACATTCAGAAGGAGTCCTGTATTGCTTTTTGTTTAATCATCCAGAACCTTCCCTTATTTGGAACCTATGCAAAAGCAACCTCATAGAAAATTACGAAACTGTTAATACTAGTTTTAAATTATTGTATGCATTACTGGGGAGTCTGGGAGCAATAATAACAATATTTTAGTTTGGGTTGACCTCCTCAATAAATCTGTGATTTTTAAAGCTGCAGGGAAAATGTAGAAAGTATTTTACTATTTATTAAATGTGCTTTCTGTTCATTAGCTCTAAAAATACATATCTTTGCCACATCTTCTAAAGCAGGAAGCTATAGAAGAGTTGCAGCCTTTAAAAAAAATTCCCAAGACAAGGAGCACAGCTATGTCGTGCCTGGTTTTCTGAAAGTGTCATTTGGGAGCAGCAAAGATTATTTTGTTATTTTTATGTGTTTATCTTTCTTCCCTTCGGATAGAAAACAACACGACAAAAACCAGTTAATTGCTAAGAACTCGCACTAGAGCTTTAGGGGGAGGTGTTACCCATTAGTATTTGGTCAGTTATAAATACTATCACATGCCTGATGAGGGTTATTTCTCTCCTTTTGCTTTCAGTGGCTGTGTTCCCCAGCACACAGACAAGTCGAAGTGGAACAGCAGCTGGGGCAGTGTCCTTGTCCCATCCCAGCAGCCACCCCTCCCCAGGACATAATGTACAGGGTAGTCCTCTCCATCCTCCCCCCCAGTTACCTCTTCTCTCAGCTGCGGACTCAGAGAGGTAAGACAAGCCCCTGCTTTTCCCATGCTGAGCCTGGAGCAGGATTGCCTTCAGAGCTGCAGGTGGAAAGCGAATTGTCAATGTGCAGAGGCCACTGGTGGCAGCCTCTGGGTAACAATTGCTCTTGGTGTGGGTTTGCCAGGGGAAGGAGAGGTGAAAGCCTGTTATCCAAGCCTGGGCAGGGAGGCTTTCCCTCCATCTCCGTTTCAGGGACTTCCCCAGTCCCCTCTTGATCTGCATCAATAGCTCCAGCAAGGAAAGTCATACTGGCTGGGACACTAAACTTCTGAGGAGCCCAGCCATATATTACAGAACAGGGGCACCAAGATTCATATTTATGTTTATTTTGTGTTAGGAGAGTAATATAATATTCTGTCAATATTCTCTCAGTGCTAAGTATTTCTGTAGGAACTTGGCTTTTTTTTTTTTTTTTTTTTTTTTTTTTTTTTTTATTGAGACTAATAGATAATGAGAGAATTTTTAATTCACTGGTTTCAGAGCTTGATTTAAGTCAGGATTTTTTTTATGCTGGCTACGTACAAACCCCTTGACATTTGCTGTTTCCATGATTTTAGATATTTCAGTGATGAGAAAGCAGATTGTTTGAAAGTGGTTTAGTTTTCATGTTTAGACATTCCCTAAATTATTTTCAGCAATCTTACAATTATGTATATAGTGTATGGTATTACAGATTTCCACTTAGTTGAAATTGAACCAGAATTCTACCAGATTGCAAGACTGAAGAGCCCTAAGCAAATAGATTTGCAGTGGAAAAGTCAGGAAGATACACCATCATACAAAATACTGAATTCTTACTGTATGTATACAGATACTTAAACATTATTTTGTTAATCTCCCTATTTTTCAGTGCTCAAAATGATAAATTGCTATATTCCATTAATGTATTTCGAAGTGTTTAATTTCCTTGAGTGACAGAAATGCCTGTAATTTGGAGAGCACAAAGTGTCCAATTATAAACCTGAAAAGAACTTTGACTACATTTCGATTACTGATAAATGAGCATAATTTCTTTGGAGGAAAGCAGTACTCGCTCTGCTTTGTATCAGCAAGATGGAAGAACATGATGGCTCAGGGAATTGAGAACAGGTGAAAGTGCTCTTTTATTTCAGACTACATGTGAATTCAGCCAGTTCTGGAACCACTGGAAGTTGTTGAGCTTTTTGTACACCAGTTTGAGATGAAACTTGCCATTTCCTGGTCGTTGGAGCTCATCTAGTGGTTCAGTTCTTCCTCCTCACTTCCGGCCACACGTTCCTGACCTTTTTCTCTTGCTCTGGCTCTGGCCCTCTATGCAAACTCTAGGGCTACCCATGCTCTTTTTCCTGCCCCAAAGGCTTTTCCTTCCCTTTATAGTTTTCTCTCCAGTGCGTGAAATGTCCAGCATCCATATCCAAGAATTGCCAGAGCACGAGGTGACGGGCAGGGACAGATCAATAGTTGTTACAGGTATAAATTTCATTATGAAAGACAGTGATCTCTTAGTCCATTTCTGAGGCAGTTACTGGTGTAGGACCACGGCAGACAAATTTAGAGTGTGACTTAAGTCACTAAGTCTTTGAGTACTTTACAGACCTCAGGATACTGCAGTACTCTACAGAATAACAAAAATAAAAAGCTAGTGTGATACACTCTTTTTTTTGTATGTTAACTGTATACACTCTTTCTAAAAAGGCTTTAATTGCTAATTCCCATACGTGGAGCTACTTTGGATTAAATAAAAGGTGCCAGTATCTTCATTTAGGTAGTGTGACAAATGGCAATTTAAATTCAGAATGGAAAAAAAAAAGGATTACAGCACTGTTGGTTTAATTACAGAACATATGGTGCAAATTAAGGGAAATATTTAAAAGAAAAACTAATGCAGAGTCTGCATCTTGAATCTAATACAGTCCACTTGCCTAGGGGCCTGGTGAGTAGGCTGTCATTTACACCACTTCAAGGGTGTGATGGTAGCTGTGAAAATGTGAACTGAAGGAACCGACACTTAGTATACAAAGCAACAGAGATAGTGTCTTCAAAAGGTGTGAATCACCCTGTTTATCCCAATCTGGTCACTGGAGGACTGCAGGACTTAGGGGTGCAAGCAGGGAATTTTTTCCCCCCTCATGCTGTGCTGTGTGTGGCTGTGGTCATTCCAGAGCTAGGACTGGCTGACCAGCACTCACCCCTGCAATAGTCTGCATGTTGAACTGAAGCTGATCCAAGCTGGCTTGGCTGCTTTGGCAACTGAGGGCCAGTCATATGCCCCTTCCATTTTGAACAGCAGACTCAGGTTTGTGGCTGACAGAAGCAGAAGGATAATAAAAGTGCAGATTTACATTTTGTTTGTTCCAGCTGTTTGACAATAACTTTCAGTTCTCCCCTAATATGAAATTTTGCAACTGTTCAATGAAGATACCAAATGGTAATGGTAGTGGTACCCAAAAGCATATGTATAAAAGCCAATATACTTGGCTTCCTTTTCACTCATTTTTGTAATAAAAGAAGACATGGACATTCAAGGAAGCTGAAAAAGTAATCTAATTAAAACTCAGGTTAAAAAGTTTGGTTTTATATGGCATATAAGTGCCATATGGCTCAGTGCCCCAGAACTGATGGTGCCAAATGCTTTAATTTTTAATTTTAAATTTTTTTTTTTAATTGAATTACATTTTGCTTTTGAAGACTCGCTTTTTTGCAAGAAGTAACCTGTTAACTGATGTGAAATAAAAACAGAATTTTCTTTTGGACTTGGTGTTCCAGATGATTTTTCACTTTCCTGTGAACCCGAACTAGTGGTGTGTCCTTGAAGCATGACACATCCCGGCTTGACAGGAATTTCTAGAGACTCTGTAAAGCTGGAAAGAAAGCCTTAGGGCTGAACTGTTCAGTTTAGCATTACTGTAATGCTATAATAAGTTCTGCAACAGTCCTTCTTTTTGCTTATTTGAGTGTGTGGTTATATTCCTTTTATGCTTTTCCTGTAAAATAATAAGTAGCTCCAAGCCAGACTTCCAGAAGCAAAAGCCTCTGAGTAGTTGTAACCAAGGAGTTGAGACATCCAATCTATCTTGACATATTACAAAATCCTTTGTATGTGGCCTACAAGGGACTGCTTCCAAGAAAGTCTTTAGTTAAAGACTCTAACTGTGGTTTTGAAGTTACTACAGTAATTTCTTTCCAGGCATGGGATACTTTAGAGGATTGTCTATTAAGTCATCATCACTTTTTTTTTTGTTAGTGAGCAAATGATACTTAAATGAGAGACACTGAAGTCTAACCCTGAACCGAAGCCACAGAACCATAAAATCATAGAGTCATTTAGTTTGGAAAGGACTTTTAATTTAGGCTAGAAAAGACCCTTAAGATCATTGAGTCCAACCATTAACCTAACACTGCCAAGTCCACCACTAATCCATGTTCCTAAGCACCTTTTAAATACCTCCAAAGATGGAGACTCAATCACTTCCCTGGGCAGCCTGTTCCAATGTTTGACAGCCCTTTTGGGGAATAAATCTTTCCTAATATCCAGCCTAAACCTCCCCTTGTGCAACTTGAGGCTGTTTCCTCTTCTCCTATCACTTGTTACTTGGGAGAAGAGTCCAACACCCACCTCAGTACAACTTCCTTTCAGAGCCAACCTACCAAAACCTGGAATTTTTCTCCAGCCTGTTTCCACACTTCTTTTTTTCCAAACTCACTCTTTTCCTTTTCTTTGCATTTGCAAAAAACTCAGTTCTTTAATACAACACAGCTGCAGAAAATTCTGAGACAGATTTTAAAGATATACATCTCTGTGTCTAGGGAATCTGTGTATTGGGGTAGCTGCTCACAGATTCCTTCCTTTAAATTCCACTTTAAATTCCATTTAAATTCTCTTTTCTTCTTCTCACCAAAGTGCATGTGGTGCTTTTCAGAGGGGCTGTTCTTTCTTGCTGCCATCCATTCTTTGTGCTAGACAGACCACTGTTTGATATGAAGTAGCAGTTCCTATGTTCTTAAAGCTTGACCATGAAAAAGGATTTTTAGATACTTATTAATGACTGAAAAGAAGTCTACTGGCACATGCAATCTACTCCCTCAAGACACCATGGAGATAGGAACTTGCTGTGGAATCATCGCTGTGCAGGGTGTGAGACAGAGCTTGATGAGTGGCTGAACAAAATATGGGCAAAAATTTATGTTGGCTAAAATACTTCTGTTATGGGAGAAGATTCCCTTCCTTTAAAAAAAAATCATTTGCACCAGAAAAATCATTGGCGAGAAACATTTACCATATCATAGATAGGTAAAAAATTTAGAGTTTTGTTACTTTGGTCAAGTATTATGTTCATGACTTTTGGGGGAAAAAAATTAATTTTTCAAAATTGTGCTTGGCAAAAGCTTTGCTTTCCTTACAAGTGTTTTTAAACCTTATTTATTTGGTTGTCATTGATAGCTAGCTAGACTAACTTACAGGGGAATATGTTGGGTTACAGAATACTCTATTACAATGTTTCCCCCACTAACAGTGGACTGAGGAGCTGCAAAGTCACTAGCACAAAGCGTGAAGTGTGGAGCAATCAAGACTTTGTTAGAAAGTGCATCTCTGTACAGGACGTTGTTGGAGAAAGCAACCTGCTACAGGAAGCTTATGGTTTTGTCCTCGGTCCAGCCAAAACTTCAACTGTAGTAAGATAAGCTTGATCTTCTGGCTGTGTCAACTACATAACATCTGGTTCTGTTGCAAACTGTTGCAGCCCAATAAAAAGGATTAGAATTCAGCCAGTTAACAGAGCAGCAACCCAAGAAGTTGTGTTTACAAATTGTTCAAAGAAAACTGTGACCTCTGAAGAAAAAAGAAATACCAAAGTTTTCAGCATTAATGTTCTATTTCCATTTTGGAAGCATATTGAAAGCAACTACAAGGATTGATGTCTAAATGATGGGACATGCTTTACTTTTCAGTGCAAATTTGAGCAAAAGCAGAGAATGAAGACATAGCTACATTCATAGAGTTACATAGTTCCTATCTCAAATAATTCCTGCCAGTAGCATTTTGTGCCATGTTGTAGCATGGATTAATGGTAGGTAAACTGTATCTTCTCCTCTTTCCTCATTTATATGTGGGTGCAATATATTTTCAATATATTTAAAAAAAATACTTAGTTACAATGAAAATATTTTCTTTGCTGTTCCCAAGCAAAGAAAGTATTCCCTTCACTTACTATTATTACTACTATAGTACAATATGGTCATATCATTACTTTTTGTCATGCTTCTAGTCCCCTGCAGAATTTATTTGAAACTGTAGAATAATGGGAATTAATCTTTTTTGTTTCCCAGCAAACTGCTAGTTGGGAAAAGTAAAGCACAGAATTTGATGTAATATGAAGTAATGATCTTTTGCTAGGTTAGCAAAAATCAACTTTTTTTTTTCTACAAGTCCGAGAAGGAAAAGCAGAAACAGACTGACCCTCTAGGGATATGAAATGGATAGAATTGTTGTCCTGCAGCCCAAATGGTTATTTGATATTTGGTTCCTAAATTTTTTTTTCTGTTGAAAAGAAAATTTGATTGTGTCAGACATTTTAGGTGTAATCTGGCTTATTTACTAAAAGGCAGTAAAAAGTCTTAAGTCCTCTTTCCTAGAACAGATTAGCAGCTCTCAAAGATTGGACAAAATTGATTCTCTTTAACTGCAAAAAAAGGGTCAGAGTAAGTTTTCCTTCATACTTTAAAAAAAAAAAAAAGTTATTTTGCCCTTACATTTTTTTTTTTTGGTGATTTGAGGTAATCTTTATAGCTACATTTGAAATGTCCTTTTTGATATCCTATGAATATGACCACCCAGGAAGGAGAATTTGAGAGAGAGGGAAGCCGGAAGCATGAGGGGGAATTCATGGTGCCATTAGTGCTAAATAAATAGTTCAGAAATTAGATTTCAGATGCCAAATCAATGTGATTGGCTGTCAAATTGTAGATTTTTTTAATGACTGTACACAATTTTTGTCTGCATTTTGAAATTTGAACTCTTGGTGTTACTTCTTCTTTCCACCATACATATATATATGTACATGTGTGTGTACATATAACAATTCAATTAGATATTCTCTTCCAGATATCCTCACAAAGAAAATATGTAACTCCAGCTTTCCTTTGCTGTATTGGTTCTCACTTCTAAGTCTGTCTTGCAATCGATCTTTCTCCAGTTCTACCCCCAAATGCCAGTTTTCTATCCTTCCCATTCTTCCTGCACTCCTCTCTTCTTCAGGATGAGGTTTCAAGCATTGAGAGGGGAGAACAGAAGAGCAGAAAGCTTTGGGATGCTGCCATGTGTTCTTTCTTTTGCCCTTTTCCTAACCTCCTGGAAAAAAAAAAAAAGCAAACACAAAGAAAACTCAACCTCTTGTTGCAGCTTAGAGTTGCTATTCTCTTTCAGAAGGTGGGTAAGTGAAGCAGGCAGTAAGTCAAGGGGATTTCCTTTTAACATGGGACTGAAATCCATGAGATTTGGCATTTTTATGTTATCAATAGGCTGGCTCCAGTCTTGGACCAAATTTCCTGCTCTCCCTTCTCCCTTAGGAAGGGGAGCTGGCTACCTAGATAGAGAGAGCTCTGTGAAGTGGATGCAAGTGACAGCTCTTGGAGATATCAGGCAGTGAAGGTTGGAGAAGCCCACTGAGAGATTCCTGTATAAGCACAATGTCCAATATTGCTGAGCCAGTCATATACTTCCATGAGCTTCCTGAGGCTGGGAGTGTGAAATCAAATGAAAGGCTGCTAGCCTAGAAGAACAGCAGCCAAGATGATTCTAAGGTGAAGAGTCTTTCAAAGTCCCATGGAAAAAAAGGGAGCACTGTCAAAAATCCATAGGTCACGCAGAGCTTTGTATGGCAATGCTCTTCTTGCTTTCCTTGTTTCTAATCAGATTGAACAGTGACAACTTGCTATCACAGTTATAATGCCTGTCTCCACTGTCTTGGATTGCAACAGCAGTTGTGCTTGTTGGGAAGTTTAACAAAAAAAAAAGAGATTCTCTACCATGCAGTTCTCAGTATTTTCTCCACTGCCGTGGTTTAACCACAGCAGGCAACTAGGCATCACGCAGCTGCTCTCTCACCCACCCCATGCCCAGGTGAGATGGGGGACAGTATCAGAAAGAAAGAAAAACTCACAGGTTGAGATAAAGACAGTTTACTAGGACAGCAAAGGAAAAATAATAATAATTATATATATTATTAATGAATAACAATATTTTTTTTTTATATAGGGATAATAAAATATACAAAATTAACAATGCACAATTTCTCACCGCCTGATGACCCAACAACCAGTACAGCCCATCCCAAGCAGCAATCACAGAACGGAACCAAGAGTGATCTTGGAATGATCCTAAGCAGTAATCTCAGAACAGTGATGTCCCAAGAGTGAGAGTTGCCACCAGCCAAGCACCCTTATACACAGAGCATATGGTGTTTATAGTATGGAATACTTCCTTTGGCCAGGTTGGGTCAACCATACTGCCTGTAACCCTCCCAGCTTTTGCACATTAGCAAAACCTGGAAAGCTGGAAAAAGTCCTTGATCTCTGAGCAATAACCAATAACATCAGTGTATTATCAACATTCTTCACATACCAAATCCCATACTAAACCCAAAACACAGCAACTACTGTGAAGAAAACCAGCTCCATCCCAGCCAAAACCAGGACATCTCCATCTTCAAAAATAACCCATTTGGCCCTTTGATCCCCTGACAATTCAGCATAGCCAGTTCTTTAATCAAGGAGTCTCAAAGCACTTGAGACTCTAGGTGAAGAAACACCTTGCATAGGGATGGGCACCTTTCTGCCAGTCTGGCTGGTTCCTGATTGCATCAGCTCCAGGGCTTGGCCACAGTTCTTGATGGCAGTTTCTGAGTGGTTACAAGCTGGCCCTGTTGTCTGAGGAACAAAATTAACTTTGCAGTTCCCCCAATAACACAGTGTGATTTGTTCAGGAACAAATCTGGACTGAGACAAGTCCATTTCTCTTTTGTTAGGCAGAAGGGAAGTAAAAGTAGATAACTATAGTCACCCCTATGGGTAAGCCAGGAATTCATGAAGTGATTCATAAATCATTATAAAGACCACTAAAGTCTACTAAAAAAGAGTCCTGTTTGACTATACAAAGTAGTGCATTATTACTGGGAGGGTTTTTTGGATGTTAAATCAAATGTGAAAGCTGTGAAACTGTGCTTGTCACTTTGAGTTTTGAAAAGATTTTTTTCTCTGTTGTTGGCTGTTGGTTAAAACAATTTCTCAGAGATGAATTTTCAGAAATGAATTTTGAAAACACAAAGGATGATATCACATGATTTTTAAATAATAGTAGTAATAAAAGACTGTCTATGCATTGCTGTTAATCTCTGTCAGCAAATAAGAGTCTTTCTGTGTCAGTGCTGTACAAAAAACTAACTCCGGTCCTTACTCAGGAGACATATAACCAGGTAGTTGTAGCACTTTTTAAAAACTTCTGATATTTTTATCACAATATAGCTACCAATTTCTCTTTAAAAAAAAAAAAATTCTCTAGTATTATTTTGAAATGCATGTATACTTGATTCTCTTCCTCCTTGGTATGTCTTTAAGTCTACACTGCATCAGTTATCTGGACCAATGAAATACTTGACACAGGAAAGACTCAGTGATTCAGTATTGACATCTTTACTTTCTCCATCTATATAGCATATCTGAAGTAATATGTGTGTTTACGAAGTTAGAATCAAAGCAGGTCAAAGACCATCCAAACCCTATCTAATATGTCTAAAAATGTGATTCTCAAAGGAAACTGAATAGGCAGTAAATCATCCAAAGTTCATCTTGACACTTGCTATCCTCCAAATGTAAATTATGGATCTACCAGAAATGTAGTATATAGGTTTCAAATTAAGTCAAAATCACACAGATAACGTGCAGCAGATGCTGATTTTGAGCTGCAGCATAAAAGATCTCATGTGTCTTGCATCTAAATGTAGTTATAACCTGTACAATAAACATGTCCAGATTTGTTCTGTAGTGCTACTACCAGAGTTGCATCTTCCGTTTTATTCAGGGTGAGATCACAGCTTCCTTATACTTCTGCAGGAAAAACATTCTTTATTGCTAGGTTAAAAAAAAAAAGTAATCTAGGGTATTGAGGTCCAGTCTCAGGAGAAAGGGAGCAGATCCACACCTTAGGATCCTGGCAGACTGTGTTAACTGCAAGCAGTAATCCCTTCTAGCAGCAGCTACCAAGCACACACGCCACGGAGAAGTGTAGGTGGATGCTCTTCCTAAGCACAGACTTGCAGATTGCTTTTAGGAGTGGAGAGAGAGGCTGATCTGTGACATGAATACCACATCAGTTTTCGCTTACTCTCTTGCAGAAATATCCCAGCTCTCCCTCTCATGGATGAGAAGGTGGCCTTGAGCCACTCCTGAGCCTAGGCTGAGCTTTCGTTTTCTTATCAGATCCCCTTGGTCTGGTGGGCAGTTTAGTCATCAGGGGCATGAACCTGACTTCCTATAACTTCAGCTCTCTATCTCCAAAAATGACTGCAGCATGTACATACATATTTGTATGTCTTTTACAGACGTACAAAGTCTGTAAAACCCTCTTGTAAAATCCCCAAAGTAGTATGTATCCTTGTAATGCCAGTAGTGACAGAGCTGTGCAAAACATACTACTAATGTGATGAATCTCTGTGGCAGCTACACCACCAGGTTCATTTTGAATGATTCTCCTCCTCTCTAGGCTTGTACATTTATACTTTGAGTCTAGATCAACATTTTTATGTAGTCAGACTTTGCCCAACTGGACGCGATTTAACATTTGCCTTTATATACATTATATTGACTTCAGATGGTTTACTTCCAAGTAGCTCTATAAACATACAAAGATTTCTAGAACTTGAAACCTTAACCTGGACCTGAACCAGGCTGTCCAGTTGTCCAATGACCAGAACTCACTGCTCATTTTCAGTGAGGAAGGACAGCTGTCTATTGACAGATAGAGTTGATGCAAAGCCTTACAATGAGACAGCTTGCAATGCCTCAGAAATCAAGTCCCTCATAAAATATGTCCTCCCATTAAGACTTACACCCACCCACAGAATTTTAAAATGTTCTGTGATAAGGGTGCAATTCAGCCTTTTGATTTCCTAGTTGTCAAATCTAATGATATGTCACCACTTGAAAATATATCTTCTCTGTATCTGGGCTGCACGCTGTTCTTTTGGAAGTCTGTATCTCTGCAAACTGCTCAACATTATAGTGATCTAAGTAGAAACAATCTTTAGCTATTTGTTGGGGATTTTACAGTTTTGTGTTTCTAAACTTCTAGGTTTGTTGCTCCAGCTCCTTCTCCTCACCACATCAGCCCTCAGAGAATTTCAGTTCCGCCTCACATGATGCAGAGACCGACTCCACAACCTCCGAGCCTTCAACAGACTGCCGAAATGCCTCTAAAAACATACCAGGCAGCAGCAAACCCTTCTTTTCAACCAAATAGCCTCCACATCCAAGGTAAGAAAGAAGAATCATCGTTACTGATGTTAGTCATTTGTTACTGCAGCTTGGCTTTAAATTAAGTGCTTCAAGGGCTAGGACCTGTATTTTTAAGGCATTTTTCCTTTTGAAGGACTCTGGGAAGTAGCCTTCAAGACCCTGCCTTCAGACTTCCATTAAATTCTTAGATTAGCTAATTGTTATTCATCTTGCTATGGAGTTATGTGTTTCTCTTCAGATTCATTTTCAGAGCTGTGGTTGAAACAGAACTGCAAATAATTCTGTGATGACCTCTGCTTTTAATTTTCTAATATTGTGCGATAATCCCTCCTGACTTTACACATAAAGTATAACCAGGTTTTCAAGTGCTTATGGAGACTTCTTTTATTAGCATACATGTCTCTTAAAACTGTGTTCACAGTTGAGCTCTGTAAACAGCTTCTACAAGGCTTCTCTCCCCCTCTTTGTTCAGTCAAACTTCTGTAGCCAAGAAGAAAATTAACAGCAGCTGAAACCAATGTTGGGTTGTTTTGTTTTGTTTTTTTTTTCTAGCTGGTGTGGAGTCTGAATGCTAATTACCTTAACATTTCAGAAATGTGTTGACAGCAGTAATGCTGTTTCCTCTCCACTGTTTAAATATATGGTTTGCCATATTTACATACATAAGGTACATAGCACACTGGACTTTTCTAGGATTTGGGATTCTGCTTTTTGATCAGGCTTCCTGAGATTTATCACAGTAGATATCATAGGAAACATCTTGAGAAAACCAAAGCTTCTTTTATTTTCTTCCACTGATGGAAGCTGTCTCTCTAGGCAAAGGGACTAGACAGGACACTAAGGCATCTCCCAGAGTTCATGAGTGTAAAGGAGAGAACAGAAGGTGTAATCCTGTACAGCACTGATTAGTACTACAAGAACATGAAATTTACCAATGGATGTAAACAGTTATTTTTGGCTTTCTCTATTCTCTGATTAAAGTTTCTCTAATAATTTAGGACAAACAGAATACAGGATAATATTTATATAATATTAATGTACTGTTCCTTGTCATGTGGCATATGTGAAGACATACCAAAGCAGCTTCAATAAATTCCTAGCATATGGGGCTTGAAGGGATCAGGTTAGCCTTCCTATTTCCACAGTCCAATATATTTTATTTAATTCCCTTTTTTGCTGAATATTTGGCAAGAACTCATCTTCCAAAAAGGCATTCAGACATTAAGGTCTGTCTTCCTGCCTGGAACAAAAATTGCCTTTCAGGGCATAGATGGCTTTTCTACTTTCTTCCTCTCGTGGTTATGGGAGCTTCAGTAATTGTAGAAGACAGGATCACAAACAGCTGCTCCAAAGCTGAACAATTTCCAGAGAATCCTGCCTCACACATCACTTCGAATTGGTTGCTGCTCCATACAGAACTTGCACTGTCTGGTGCAGCTAGCTCCACATCTGCTTGGGCATCTTCTGTTTAGGGCAGGCCAGAGCAGTGCTGCTGTGTTCCCATCTCCCCTTCTTACAGTCTAAAGAGGATTTAAAGGACAAAAGACATGAGTCATTAAAACCATTATAAGAAGAAGACTTAAAGACTCTCAACTGGGTGAATATCGCATATGGACTGAAGCCCTATTCCACATCCAAATTTAAGATAGAACTTAGTGCTGTCTTCTGAATGGATCAAAAAAGGGACAACCTCAAGGGCTTGGAACTTACTTAGTCCCACATTAGCGTTACTGTGTTTGCCTCCCTCTCGTAGGCAAACCTATGTTGAAAATAGATATTACTAATAGGAATTGTATACACATAGATAGCAACTCAAATTTGCAATTGTAAAGATCTCTGCACTGATTGAAAGATATACTATATTGAAAGATATACATTGCAATATGGGAGCCACATTTGAGTGTTAAATGTTCTTTCAAAGATTAAGTAACCCATTATCACTATAAAAGGTATTTTGTCCAAATGTACTCCCTCCAACTTAAGCACAACTGTCTCACTTCTGTGTGCTACACTGAAAGCTTTGTCCTGCGTGCCTGAAAGGCTTGCCTAAACTTTCCCTCTCAAAAGCAAATCATTCGAGAGTTCATAGTCATATTTTCCCAGCAGCAATACAAAGATTGCCATCTTCCTTGGTCACATCATTCTAATGCAGAAAAACACCATGGAGTTATTTCACCAGCCTGGCCTATTTGGTATGTAAGAAGTGTCTGTGGGAAGCCCTGTTAGTGTCTGTCTCCTGCAGTTCATAACCTGCCTTTTCATTATTTAAAGTGCTGTAGCTATAGCTACTTCAGCTTTGTCCACTACCAAACAATGGTGACATTTTTGTCTCAATATGTAGTCTTAAACTTGTCAACTCAATTTAAATTGGCTGTACCAAAGAAGAAAGAGTTTCATTGCCTGAAAGCTTTTTGAGGAAAACAAGTTCCAAGTGGACTTCCTTACTGAAAGCCTGAGCATCTTAAAAGCTTATGGAGGTCTCAGAGCACTATCTTTTAGAAAGAAATTACATAGGAGATGCAAGATTGACAAGCCTCTTATATCTAATAGCTACTTATAATGTAAAACTGCTTTTTCATGGAAGAATATTGTCTACAGTTCAGAAGTCATTATTTTTTCTGAGTGATTTTCAGCATCAGATACACAGGAATGTCAGAGAGGGCTTTTTATTGCCTTGGTTAATATTATATAATAGACTAAGTGTTCCCTTTCCTTCCTCTTGTGAAATTCACAATTTCCTTTGCTGCATGAGATGCTGCAAAAGTGAAGCTCCTCTTTTCCATTCATTGGACTGCAGTATCTTTTATTGAATTACCATAAGCAGTAAATCTGAAACTATCCTGAACTGGAGACTGGAGTGATGACTTCCCAGCTCAACTCCATTGTAGGGCATTGTACTAGGTGTTCGTAGACAGGATAAAAGACAGTACAAGTTCTGGAAATCTGCAACAAATCTATTGTACTGATGAGTCTTTTCAGCTAAGAACAGCTGCAGGGATCTCAGCAGAGGTACCTGAAGACACAGACATCTGCAGCACACAGGCAGCTGCAAGAATAAGGTATTGCCCTGAGACAAGGCAGAAGACATGCATGAGGTAGGAAAGAAAAGGACAAGGGGCCAGCTGTCATCAGGGTCTAGAACCTGAATTGCATATGGTTTCATGTTATTCTACATTCAGCAGCAGTGTAAATTATCTTAAGCATGGCACCGTGTGAATAAAGGGAAGAGCTCCTGATACTGAGTTAGAACATTTTGCTGTATTGTGTTAGGGCTCCAGTTCAAAGGCTTCTACGCTGTGACCTGATGCACTGCAGAGGTGGACAAAGACTAGAATAGTGCTAAATAACTGAGGGGAAGAGAACCATGCATGCTCTGTTTTGCTGTTTCCTGTTTACAGCTCTCCATTTTACAAGATAGGTATATATGACACTGAATCATGAAAAGGACATGTATCTAGGAAAGCTGAATTATTTTTCTGTACTGTCTTTCCAACTTAAGAAAGTTTGAGTGCTCATCAGTTAATGAAAGTGCTTTGTGCACTTCCCTGGTTCTTTCTGCAACATAGCGGTTAATGTACCAATGGGTCAAAGCTTGTAAGATTTTGCTAGCCAATATTCTTTTGCTTAAGTAAGGAATGAGCAAACACAGACGATGTGCCTCACAATAGCTCAGCCTCAAGGTAAGTAGTTTTTCTGCCAGACTTCAGCTAGCAATAGACAAAGTTACTGCCAGATTGTTCTGCATTGGGAACAGGATGCTGTGAGAAAGGCACAAATAGAGAATGAGCACAGAGCAACGTGACAGGACTTTTCAGTTTGTGTCTTGAAGGGTCTTGCCAGCTGGCTCAGACCACTATGGATTGAAAGTTGTTTCTGGTAACTAGTCTGACTCAACAGTAAACTTTCACAGTGTGTCTTGTTTATGGTCGAGAGAAAAGTTAACTTTAAAAGTATTTTTAAAGGAAGCAAAACCTGCCAATAGCGATGTAGTTTCTAAGTCAAGTTTTGGATGGCTATTGTTTTTTCTTTCATTTCATTTTATTTTATTTTACTGGAGTTAATTCTTAAATGTCAGGACTAAACATCTAAGGATTGATGGGTTATAAATTCCTAACATATTTTGCAGTCTGACTCAGTTTTGTTGCAGTTAAACTTTAAAAAAAAAAAAAAAAAGATTGAAACTGTCGTCTTAGAGCTAGGGCTGCAAAGTGTCCACAGCCCCTGCAAAAGACAATGAAATCTATGAATGTTCAACCTCTCTAGAGTGAGCAGAGTCTGCAAATTGTGCCTGCTGTGCAAGAGGAACTGTGCTTCTACTTTTTATTTTTCTTTCTTTTTTTTTTCTTCTTTTATATGAACTCAAAATACCTCTTTTTTTTTTCATGCAGGTTTCCAGACACAACACTGAACAATTGTTTCAGTGTTCTTTCATGTAACTATTTGTGTGATCTAAACTCCTGTATGTGTAAAATAAGCATTTTTCTCATTGCGTGTACGCAGAAGTGTCTTGCAAGACTACTAAATAAAATGCAAAGATAATGTTTCACTCACTGTTGTCTCCTAGACCTCCCCGTAAGCTCTCTTCTGAGTTCCCAGGTGCAGCTTCGGACTGTGTTTTCCTCTCCATAGTCCTGGCCTATTCTCATGCTTTTAAATATTGAGTTTTCTCTTTCAATCCAAGCACATCTTATGCATGCCAATATTTGTATGTTTCCTCACGGAGACCACAGAAATTAGTCTCAATGGAAAAATAATTAGAATCATAAAACTCCTAAATCATGCATCCTTCCTTCTGCTTGGCAGAAAATGTTATATCACATAAAGTGATACAGCACGTTTTCCACTGTGTCCTCCTTTCTGCATCCCTATTATTTATGAAATGCATTATCTGTACATAAACACTCAGTGCAGCTTTAGCAAACAACAGTCCCATGTGCACACTTCCATAGCAAAGTTAGTGGAAGTATACCTAGCTCCTAGCCACAATCCAGAAGAAGTTTGCCAAGTGCCTTATGTTCATAACGTTTCTAAGCATAGACTATCCCTGTAAAGGGATTTGAGGCTGGAAGGTTTGTTTGGGTTGGGGTGTGGAACTGCACCAATCTAATTTTTTTTTTTTATTTTTAAAATACTTTTTTTTTTTTCATAAGTCAAAACTAGATGCCCCATGTGAGGCATTTCTAATTACTAGTAATGAATCAGTAGGCCGGTAGTTATGTTCAGATGTCATGTAATACCCAAGATATTTGGACATGCCCCTCTCAAATATCAATAGGTTGTGACTCCATGATTCATGCTTCCTATAAAAGGATCTTTCAATTCAATTCAGTTCTGCTTATAACCTCCTGCCCTCTGGGATATCTCCTTGATCCTTTCTGAACTGTTAAATGGGATCCAACGGCCTTTTGTCATATGCTGCTTAACCAAACATCAATGCTTAATCAAACATAATTGAAGTCCTGGTGCTGCTGCAGTTGAGGTTTTCATCATTCTCACAGCCACAGTTCCATGTGTTATCCCTTGTATCTCTGTCCAGGTGTTTTACTGACCACTTTCTTCTCTTTGCTGTAGGTTTTTATGGGCAGCTTCAGACCTTCTGCCCTCCTCATTATGCTGACACTCAGAAGAACATACAACATGGTGTTTCTTGCAATATGGTTCCTCCTTTTGAAGACTGCTTAGTTCCCACATCAGCGAGCCAGGCAGGGGTTGGCATTTTCCATCGAACCTTTTCAGCTCATTCTGGTATTACAGGTAATTGCCTGATGGGGACTTTGTGGATGGTAGTGTACATTTTCTGGACTTTGACAGATCTTGGGACAGATCTCTTGAGAAGACTTGACTCTTCACAAAGAGGAGATGGTCTTCTGACCTTTGAGGAGTGGTTGGCATTGGGACCCTATCACCGTGGGTCACAATAACATCTGGCCTGTGTGTAGATTGCACACTCTTGAGGGCCTCTCAAGATTCTAACCTCTGGGGTTCAGACAGTCACTAGCTCATGTATTTGCTTGAAACACAGTCCACTGAGCCCGGTGTGGTATTTGCACAGCCACTCCACTCTGCTGTGAGTATTGTAGCAGGGACCTGAGAGCATCCAAACCACTAATTTTGCTTTATGCATGTTTGATTTTTCATTTATTCACATTTCCATGACAAGAACTGCCTGAGTGCACGCATTCCTGTACACAGTTGACTTAGTCTCTGCCTAGCTGACAAGTACGTAAGGGGCTTGCATGCTGCTCTGGAAAGATGGAAGTTACCTCTGTGCAGAGGAACAGCATAAGACAGTTGGCCTTATCTTAGGACCCAAGCACAATTGATGCCCGAGTCTTTTATTGTCCTTCCACACAGGATGATTTCACGTAACATTTTTTGTGCTTTGAAATCTCTTTTACGTCTTGGTCCTTCAATAGGGCAAGAAAAAGCCAATGCACCTGTAACTTCAAAGCAGCATCTCACAGTATGTAAAGATGTAATCAAAAAGATGGGAGTTTTTCTGCAAACAGTTACTCTTGTGCTTACTACTATTGCTTGTAGAAATTTGTCATTTCTATGCCAGGGTCTGCTTTACAGCAAATGAGTTCTACGATATTTTATTACCTCTTATCATATGTCGGGTATGATGAAATGAAATTTGATAAGCAAGCATGAAGTTTATTTTTTAAATTATCATATTTTTAGCCCTCATTAAATGGGCAAGTGTTAGTTGTGACGAGAACTGCCGTACTTCATACTTGCTTCTGACAGAACTGAAATTTCTCCCTTGGTAAGCAGTAGGTTATGTAATTATTAATTTCATACATATGTTGGCTTGTTTGTTTTGTTTCTTTATTGAGTTTAAAGGCATTTCCAGTTCTCTGCATAAGTATTAGGATATTCTCCATTATATAGTTATCCTAGTTAATTAATTATTTTTGTACTTTTTCCAGTTTATGACTTTCCAGCAGGGTCCACAGCTATCTTTGGTGATTCAGCTCTCAGCATGCCAGAGGACAGCAGTTTCCTACAAGTAAATGCAGTGGATCGTTGTTCTAGCCAACTTTCTTCTGTCTACAGTGAAGGCTAAAGTAATATAAATCTAGCTGCAAGAACTTGATTCCATTTCATCTTGCCCTTCTGATATTTGTCTACAAATTTTTTCTCTCCATGAAACTGCCATGTATGTATGGGGATATGGGTTAATATACATACATAATGGAGAGGAAAAAAGCAATCACTGAGCATTCATCATGTAATCAAGCAGTCAACTGAGAAGGAGAATGTTTGGAGAAAGCAAGCTTTGCCAAAACCTTAGCAATTGTTTCTTTTCATCTGTGGCACAGAAACTCTACTTTTTTGTTGTTCTTTCTTCTTTTTAATTTCTCAAAGGGATTTCACGGACTGAATAAGAAAACTGCTTGTTGGCTGTAATCCTTTCAAGCTGAATGGGGGGACTGATTGAAGAACACAGCTTTAGAAAATTCCTTTTTTTTAAAAAAGAGAAGGAAAATAAGTCAAACCAGAGTATACTACAGACATTTAAAAGGCACACATCTTTTTGCACAATCTGTTCGCATGTGATGCATCCAAAGTTAAACACACACCAGCATCAAAAAGGGAGAGAAATTAGACATACATCCTGGCACTACCCATTGGACGCATTGGTGTGGCTTCTTTTTGGAGCCAAAGATCATTGGCACTGGATTCCTTACAGGCCTCAGTTTAGGTGTCTTTTCCTTCTCTCTGTATTTTAAGCCATACAATATGGCCATTGCTATTTTTCCAATATTCCTTCCAACCCAGTGCTTTATGCAATGAACAAGAAGGGTTAAATGCACTACATGAAAAGGTACATGGACTTTGTCTATATTTAGCACAGCTGCTAGGTAAGAATAAGTATGTTTTAACTTTCTGTTGATTTTTAATTACATTGTAGAGCTTTATTGCTATATGTGCTATAGTACTCTGTAGGAAGGCTTAAGATACCCTGTAGAGAAGATTCTTCCTTAAATTCCACAGATTTTTTTTTTTAAAGCAATCTGTACTGATTCAATTAATTTTTTTTTGCCCTAATGTTTTTCATTTCCATAACACACTTTCAGGAAGAAGAGCTACTCTTAAGTTTGCTATGTTCCCTCTGGTTTTTTAAAGATGTAAAACTGAACTGGTTTGGTGGTTTCTATTTTTCTACTCAATGTCAGGCTTTGGTCCTTGAATTTATTCCAGAATGCAAGCAAATGAAGTTGCCCTTTTCGAAAGCTACAAGGGCATGAGTTAAAAACAGTATTTTGCAGTGCAGATGTGTCATCACTGTGATCCTATATACTTTGGGAAGCAACTCTTACACTATGTAAAACTGAGTTTTTAGGTTATTAATCCCTGTTAATCCATTTTGTGGACTTCTTTCTGTTAGTGTGCATTTTAATATTCTCATGATTTAATAGGAAGGACAGACATCCAATGCTCATTCATTCTTACAGGCTAGACCATAACTATTCTTCTGAAATCACTTGTCTAGAAAGATGAATTTTTAAAAATGTTTATACATTTTCTTATCCTGCTAAGCTTATCCCTGAGTGCAGTCTGGGTCAAATTCATAATTTAATTTGCCATTATGTTGCATAGATGAGTTTATGTCCAGATGTTTGTAAACACTGTCAATCTTTTGAGTTTTATGTTCATGAAGTATATTCTTGTATACAGGCATATGTGCTTATACATTTAATGGACAGATTTTCATCCAATAAATGCAAAGGATATAGGGATAAACCATGCACATAAACGATGTACAGTAAAAAGTAATATGGCTTAAAGACAGATAATTCTGTACTAAATTACTCTCCCTTTTAGTCTGCTTCTCACATCACAAGTGAACATGTCCCTCTGCTTCCGCTTGCATTAGGAGACGTAGTTGTTATTATATGTGGTTTGCCTTGGGTTAAGTGGCATCAGGCTTCCCTACACAGTTATACATTCATATGCAAAAAGACAGTCCTTTTGCATTAATGTATGATCTGGCCCAGTGCATTGACAGTGAGTTTCGCTTTTTAATAAAGCTTTAATTTTGTGCTGTCATAAAGCCCATTCCGTGGTTACTGCACATGCATAACTTGGTTCAGCAGTAGTAATTAGGCACGCTGAGCACTTCAATTTCAAATGTGTAGGAGTAGGTTTTGTTCCACCGAAGTCAGTAAGGGCAGGATCAGGCCCAGTGTATACGTATGCATGTATATGTACATACATACTTTTGTATATGTAAATCCTTCAAGGTTCTTTTAACCATATAGTTGTCCACTTGCTGTGTACAAAACTGAAATATTGCTGCTGACTTCAGATCTGTACCACCTTTACTTTTAAATCTTTCAAAATACTTTTTCTAGTATTTGAATGTACAAGCTGTCTAGTACAGAAGGGGCTTATACATCATGAAAGATCCTGACCAAAGGGAAAGTGGGAAGACAGAATTCAAAAAGGGGTTTTGTAATTTGGGGGTTCATCAGTTAAATTTTAAAAAGGAAACTTTTGCAAGTCGTTCGTTCATTCTTTCCCATGTGTATATATAGTATATATATTTACAGCTTTCTATGAGCCTTAATCATAAAAAGAAGGAGCTAGAGTACAGTCAAATTAAGCACATGAGAGTGGGCTACCAATCTGTAAGAAGGTATGCCTTTGTTTACGTCTGCATCAAAGACAAAGAGGATTCTTCATTATTATATCATTATTCTCTTTGGAGTCAGACTGATTTTGGGGGATCAGCTTATATCACTGAGCGCAATTGTATAAAAAAAAGAACCATTTTATCTCATGTATTTTGGATATTTAAATAGGGAATCATGTTTTTCACATTACAATTAAAAATGGTGCTTGTGAAAATACATAGCGTAGTGCCAGTTACTGACTTAAATGCAAATACTTGTGCCTCAGTGATTTTTCCTGTTTTTCTACTTGCTGGATTGTTAACTTTCTAAAGGGATTCATATCTAAGAGATGAAGTTATTTTAGACTATGGACAATATTCTAATGAAATTATTTACAATCATTCTTTTATACAATTCTCTTGTTTTCAGACTCAAATGGTCTATTTATACCTGCATTAGAAATGGGTCTACACTGGAGTTTAAATTACATATGTACACATGTGAGTGTATGTGGGTGCATGTGTGTATCTGGATCTGCCTTTCTATGTGTATATATGCATGGATATATACACAGCTACACAGAGGCGTTATGGTTTACTAATACCGAATGCTGAAGTATTGCAGTACTAAGGCCGTCTGTCACATTGTATTTTGTTTTCAGCTTTCCTTGAAGAGGTGTGAATGAGTATAAAAATCACATTTTAACTGTTTATTCTCTGTTTTCCCTGTGTAATTTTATAGCAGATTTTTTAACAGCACTTTTTTTTGTTGTTTATGTGATTTATTTTTTTTTAAATATATATATTCCTAGGAACAGATAAAGCAAAAGGAAAAGACCACAATTTAAAATTAGCTGAGTGGGGTTTTTTTTTTAAGAAAAAAAAAAATCCCTTTATTCTGTACAGAAAGCAGCATCTTGTGTAATATTTTTTACACAAAGCACTTTGGTGAGGAGAGAAAGTGGGAGTGTGTTTTTCCTAAACTTTACAGAGTATTCTACATATTTATACATGCTTACATATACACATATGAACTCCATTTACCATACTGTATATCTGGCTGATATTGCTCTAAAGCATATCTGTTGCATACAATGAAAAATACATTTTCAAAAGAATTAGTTACACTTTTTTTTCTCTACTAGTATGTATAATTTTGTGATCTGTTACAGTTATTTTTCATATAATCATAAGTTATTTTTGTCCTGTTTCATAAAATTCTTTTTTTTATGTAAAAGATAAAATTGAAAGATGTATGTGCATGGTACAAAATAAAACTGGAAAATTATAACTCAATGACACGAGCAATAGAACATCTTATTGTGAGATGCCTTTAAAGAAGACTCCTCCAGCCATTGTACTTCACCATAAAACTATTAGTATTTGTATGGATTAGTATAATGAGAAACAGAAATAGAAAAAAAAATCTCAGAGATTTCTTCTAAAAAACACATGGGTCAGAATTTTAAGTCTGGATTTAATTATTGTTATAGTGAGGCTAGAGATTTTTAGAGATAAATTAATGTCTCAGTGTGTGTTTACACCCTGGGTGGAGACACAAATAAAAGAAGAACATTTAATTACATTTTTGTGCTGTGATAATTTTTATTGGTTTCTTTGTTCATGTGGTTCTACAATACAATGTGTAAAGGGATTTTGCTGTTCTGTCTGGTTATTGTTTCAAACATACTCAAGCAATTAAGTTATTTCAGAGCATTTAGTTAATGAAAAGAGCATCTATTTTTACTGTGCATTAGGCAAAATGCTAACAAAAGATAGAGACAGAAGTTGATGCATGCTAATGTCCATATTAGCATCCACATCCTAAGAATCCAGCATGCTTAGAAAAGAAAAGGTTACCTTTCACCACATCCATAAATTAGACTCGAAATCTAAGGACAAAATACAAACTAATAAATTAATGAAGTTAAAAAAGAATCCTGTTATATGTTTGCAAAGAGACCTTGGAAAATAATGGTCCAAGCTGGTTTTACTGTGAAATTATTAGCAAGGTTGGCTCTGAGTCAACCATGAGCAGAACAAAAACTAGTAAGCCCAAATTCACTGACTTGTATACATGTGAGCTTAGTACAGCTTTACTAAAAATGAACTTTGCCCAGTGTGTTCTTATTTACACTGCATCTTAATTTAATGTAGGAAACTTGCCCCATTGTTTAGTAAATATCGTTAGTGAATCCTGCAAGCTGCTACGAAGAACTGAGAGTTGCTGAATTCAAGTGTTTCAGAATTCAATTTTTCTTTTTGATGGTGAGAGAGCCCTTAAAATCAGAAGTAAGTAAGTTTCTTATGCAGTAGGGGGTAACATGGCTTCAAATACCTCAAAGACCCATGCCTTTCTCTGGGTGCCTGAGCTAGATCAGCTTTTCATGATGTCCTGCAAACCCTCCTATAACAAAATAGTGAAGTGTTCTAAAGAAATTATGTGACAGCTATATTCCTCCAGAGAACGTAATTTCTGAAACAAAGTTGCCTGAACTTTTTATTCTACAAAGTGCTGGTGTTTGGTTTTTCCTATTTCAGAACAAAACTCCATTTTGAAACATCAGAATTTCTCACAAGATGGAAGTTCTTGGGGGGGGGGGGGGGGGGGGGCGGTGTATAGTTATTATTTCATTGTTTGTATGCATTTACAGGAGTTGTCCCTTGCACCTGTGCCAAAGCCACAGTGTATTCCTGAATTCATACCAACTCTGCCCTAATGGAAAATTAGTTCAGTAAAGCTCTGTTTGCTATACAGCTATCTCCTTCAATAAAAGGGGGAAAAAACCAAAGAGCATTCTTCCATTCTTCCTAGGCCATGATCCTCAGGAAAATGCTTCTTCACATTCAGACGTACTGTTTCCTGCCTTGGGTCGCTTTATCACCCCAAATAACATTTTTTGTGTTTTGAATTACCTGATTTTTAAACTCTGTCTGTAAAACACTGCAAATAAACCTCCTTAAGAAGCAGCTTTAAAAAACTTCTCCCGTAATGGACAGTCTTAAAGTGGACAACTTCTGTATGACTAAGTATACTGACTCACTGCAATATATAGCTACAGGAAACTGAATGGTAAAATTAATATTACAGAACAAAAAGAGGTAGCTTTTTTTAACGTTGCTGTATCTCTTTGGAAAAATCTTAATTTCTGTTTTTCCTCTACCTTCCTTGAAACTCTAATGTTCTCATTTAAAAGCTAAGAATGAAAAATCATTCTACCACATCTTCCCATGCCATTTATAGATTTACAACCAAAGTAAATTTACCCAGCAGTCAGTATCATTAATGATTCACAAATGAGATGGGCTAGTGCGGTGAACTGTAACAAAGAACTCCTTTCTATGTGTCCAGTTAAAAGTTCCAACATACCTTTGTTACAACTAGAAAAAGCAAACCTCATGCATGGTTGCAACTAGGTACACAAGACAAAGCATTACAAGTACTTCTAGGTAGAGAGAAGAAAACCATTTCCTCAATATTATGCATTTTTCCCTTTTGACCAAAAATATACTTGAACCTGCCAATCAGTTGGCATGCTGCAGGCTTGGCTACACATGGAAATAATCCAAATTTAGCTGTTCCAGGAAACAATACAGTGGAGTTGATTAAGCTCATGAAAATGAGACCTGGCCTCCTCATTCCCTGAAAAATTTCTGGAAATCCCAGCATAAATCTGTTGGAAAAGCACAAAAAAAAGTTGCTACTAGAATTGTGGCTGACATATTTACAATCACAATAACAGAACTGACAGCATTGTGATTTCACTTGTTAACCCACCACTTTGCATAGCACACTGTTATAATTATGATGTTTCTCTCTTTGGTTGGAGGAAGAGGAAGGATACTTTGCTTTAATGGAAGTTAAATTAGTAGTGCCTAAGTGATGATCCTAGGCAAAAGTTAAAGCAGTAATACTGGACCAGCTTATCTATCAAGGAAGTGGGAATAGTGCTAGATGGCACCATTATTGCAGTAAATCTTTATTCATTATCAATTTTACTTTTACCCAATGAGGACTCAAAACATTTCTGCAAAATGGAGAATTTTTACCCTGGAAGCTTAAAATCTGTGGAAGCTGCATTCTATCATACACTTTCTTTTTCAGTCCTTCTTTAGAAGCCAAAGAACACTGAGTAAAAGTTGTCTAGTTTCAATGCAAGTTTTCTCTTTTGTAACTTTGTTAAGACAGTCCACAAAAGTATTAAATGTGCTAGCAATTTTGTGATCTATATACATATTTAATACAAACTGCATTAAAATTATTAATTTTAGGGAACCTGCTGAAGTAGAATCTGCACAATACCAGTAATTTCTGTCATAAACCAAAGCTGACTAATGTAAATGCCGCTAAAAGGTTCAACCAGAAAGAAAAAAGTGACACTCAAATCCAATATGGTACTCTCACTTGTTGCTACACTTTTTCTACTACTTGCAGTTGCACATCTCAGTTACTCAAGAGCCCTGTTTCATTGTAGAGACTGGTAGGTGCAGAACTTGTGCTGGCAGTTGGGCTTTTCAGCTTGGTGGGCCTTCTCATGGAAACTGCATGCTTTACACACTGTTGAGCAAGCCTACTTTGAATAAAGGTGGCTTTAGCTAAAAGGGACTTACATAATAGTGCCTTCATTGCATTTACTTTATACTGTCTTCTTTGATCCGTAACCCCAACATGACAGTCAATGAAGCTATGCTCAATGGCTCAAAGGACAAAAGGAATTCAACTTGCCAATCCCATTGCTCCTCATTTCACACCACTGTGTGACTTCCAACAGGACATTTAACATACAGGAACAAGCTGAAGCCAAATTTCTTGATCTGATCACTTTTTCACACCTTCCTGATGGAGTTGTTACTTTCACTGTATGAATCATGGCCTTATCCAAGGCTTTGTTCAAGCCATCACACACAATGAAGGCCTTTAGCAGAGAAACAAGGGCCTTAAGGGAAATTTTGACTAAAAGTCATCTTTATGCTCCTTTGGAGCAAGGTATCACCAGTGTTGGGCCTGCTGGTCGTGCAAACTGTGCCACCTGAAAATCCCATCACAGAAAGGCTCCTCAGAAAGCTGACCAGCTGGCTTTTACACTGGACTTGGGAGGATCTTGGTTACTGAGCAAAGCCAAAGCTGCTGGATGTAATTCTGACCACCTGTACGAGGGAAAAACTGAAGGAGAAGCCTAGTCTGGTTTTTGCCCAATTAATGCAACAGATTGCATCAAATGAATTTCCATTGGACAATCTGATATTTATTATTATTACTGCTGTTTCTTTGTGTTTAATGGCTTTAGGATGTTCTTTGATGCTAAAATCAATACCAAGAAAAGAGGAAAAAAAGCTTTTCTTCTAGTCTCTTTTCTCTTCAGTTGTTCAGAAAATCTTCCTGACAAAGTACGCTAAATATTCTACTCACTTGGGGGCTGTACAAATGTGAATAAGGGTAAATTTGCCCCTCACTGCTTGCAGAAAAAGATAAGCAGGCTAACTGATGTTGCCCTAAGTTGTATGTCCTGCTTGAGAATCATATTCAAGTCTAAATTTGAATAGAAGTTTGAGTTTAACCTAAAAGCAAAAAGAAGTCACTGACATGTTCAGGTGCTTTTTGCCAATTTGCACAAAACTAAATAATCTGAAGGCAGACATGGAATTTCTATCCAATTACTTTGTACAGTTTAAGCTAACTGTGGATTCAAGCTCAGAGTGCTGGTAGGAAACCCCACACAATGAGTAGTGTCATGCTGCTCTTCCCAAGATCCACTGAGAAACAGTGGTCTTGTGAACGGAAAAACAAGTCCGTGGCCTCTGTTGCTCTGCTGACAATCATAGAATCATAGAAGCATAGAATGGTTAGGGTTGGAAGGGACCTTTAAAGGTCATCTAGTCCAACCCCCCTGCAAGGAGCAGGGACATCCCTGACTGGATCAGGTTGCTCAGAGCCTCATCCAGCCTGGCCTTGAACGTTTCCAGGGATGGGGCATCCACCACCTCTCTGGGCAACCTGTTCCAGTGTTCTACAACCCTCATGGTAAAAAATTTTTTCCTTATATCTAATCTAAATCTACCTCCCTCTATTTTGAAACTGTTACCCCTCGTCCTATCACAACAGGCCCTACTGAGCAGCCTGTCCCCATCTTTCCTGTAGGCCCCCTTGAGGTACTGGAAGGCCGCTATCAGGTCTCCCCAGAGCCTCCTCTTCTCCAGGCTGAACAGCCCCAACTCTCTCAGCCTGTCCTCACAGGAAAGGTGCTCCAGCCCTCTTATCATCTTTGTGGTCCACGTCCTTCTTCTGTTGGGGGCTCCAGAAATGGACACAGTACTCCAGGTGGGGTCTCATGAGAGCAGAGTAGAGGGGGAGAATCACCTCCCTCGACCTGCTGGCCATGTATAGGTCTTTAAAGAATCAAAGGGCAAAGGAAATGATAGATGTCTAACCTTGTTCACCACTAGAAAAATAACAAACATCTAGCCTGCAATTAAAAGGTCTTAATAACTTGTATTTCAATTGCAAACAGAAGTATCATTATAGCAAGCTAGTAGTAGCAGGGAACTGATCACAGGCAATTGAAACTAATTTTAAATATTGATTCAAGAGGCTCATGAGCATTCATTTTTCAGGAAAAAATGGTGAAGGAAGAGTACAATATACATAGAAACTATATATATGGAGACACAGGAAGGACATGCAGGAATTGATAAAAGCTTTTTCCTTTCAAAGCTCTCAGACTCTTTCCTAAAAGAAAAGAATACATCATTAACCTTAATTAAGCTGTAGTTGCCAGGAACATTTATAAGACTATCAATTATATAATTTCAGTCCAGGTCAAGTCATTGCAAACATCGTCAAAACAAGGAACTACTGCTTATTGGAAGATACAGGTTGCTTATATCCTGGAAGACCTTCCAGTGGTGGTTTGTTGCCTTCTAAATTTGTCATACTCACCTTGATTTTGTCCTTACAGCACTTGAGAGCCTTGTTTCAATTATGTGTAAACCCTTAAGCAGATTCTCAATGGCACTGTACCATATGTACCTGTTAAGAGCAAGTTGCCATGGTCATGAAGGACTATCATTTTGGCACAGCAGAGCTGTACATCCACTCTTCCCTGACATAACTGAGTGCACACACTATACTGCAAAGGAGAATTTTGCACTCATTGGTTACTATTCTTTTATTCCTGTCTATTCTTTGCCTTCAAGGTTTTTGAGAGAAAACAGATATCAGGTATGCAGTCTTCCTTGGTATTGCTGTGGCAGTTACTGTATACCTTGAGATTCACTGTCAAGCTCACTCTACACGGGAAGTAGGGAAAATCTTACCCCAAAGTCAGGAAGAATGTCTATCATCCTCTCTTCCAGTTTTTTTTGCTAGAGTGGGGGATAATAGAAAAGTCTAGAAAAGAGTGACATAGAAATGTTAACTTTAATTCAGATCCCATTTGCACTGAAGTGAGCAAGGAGTGATTCTGCAAAAATCTGTGCAGAGAGCATGTCATGAGCATGAATACCAAATCAGGCCTAGTAAGTGCCACAGTAAAAGCTCATCTGAATTTCATATACTTGGGTTTGGGTGAAAAGGGGAGAAAAGGTGAGTAGTCTACTTTTTTGTCTCTCAAAGCTGCTCCCTGCTAGAAAATATGTGGGTCTGTAAAATGTTGTAATTATTCCTACAGCCTTACCTCATCCTGCAGGCATTTAACAAAGGCAGTATTCTTGAATGCTGAGTTTCAACTAATTATCAGAAGTGAGTGAGAGAAAAAGTGGACAAAGAGCACCTGACATGATGCCATGTTAATAATTCTCCCAGACGTCTAGTATAATATAAGCTTTTTGTGCAACAACATTTCATGAGCTAGTGAAATAGGCTCTTATTTCTCACGAGCTCCTGAAATAGACTCTTATTTCTCAGCAAAGGAGACGAAGCATGTGATGAAAAATGGCAGCTAATAGGTCTGTTAGAAGTGTGTCACCCGTTTGTACATCATTTAACCTGCCTAAGTGTGTAAAGCCCTGTTGCTGCAGAGTTGTATTTTACATGCAAGAATCAGGATATTCTTTGCTTCACTGACTTTCCTTACAGCCTCCAGTAATTAATCCTGGAAATTGTACCTGGGAATTCCAAACATGCATCTTTGCACAGTGACAAAATGTAATGGGATGCAAAGGCACTCCAGAAACAACGGGGTGAAAAAGGATGCCAGACCACACTTCTCCAAGAGGTCACATTCTTAATGAATTCTTTGCATAGCATAAATGTGATGGCCCCTGAAAATATATGCATGCCATAGCTTGAAAAAAAAAAAAAATTGAAAAGCAGAATCAAGTTATGCTCCAGACCTGACTTGGAGCAAAGACGACTCCCATTTATGAGTCAACATTTACTAAGTGAGATACATTGGAAAGACACATTGCCCAGATTATCTTCCGGACTCAGTGTTTTTATACAAGGTTATCAGCATCAAGCAGCTCTAAAAATAACAAAGCCATCTTTTATGAGCTACTCATGTTACCACAAGGTTAGAAGCTGAAGAAAACTCAGGGATTTTGATGAGTGTATCAACTACTCTTCAGCGAAGGTAAATAAGTTCTGTTACGGAATAACATGTTGGAACAGTAAGACCTGCCGTCTAAAATGCAGGAGTTGAGTCAAACAACCTTGAGGCTTTATTCCCTCCATCTGGCTCCAGTAAGAGGAGAGCACTGAAAAAACCTAACAGCAGGTTCTGCCTAGGCCTTGCATTTGCTGGGGAGGGATCAAGGCCCCATACTTGCCTTGTTCTTTTGAGGTTGTGGGTTTCTACAACATTCTTGGGAATGTCAGGAAAAGTTTCTTCATACTCTTTTGAACTCCAGGGACTCTTACTCTATTGTAAGACAACTTTAAAAGCATCCACAACAAAGAGAACAAAAGCCCCCTCTGAGCTGATATTGGCCACGGAGTTACTTCAGTACCATGCTGAAAACAAAAAGTGAAATTAGCAACAGGCATGTTTCCAGTAGCAGATCAACTGAAAGAATTTTTTTTTGTTTTACCATTCCAGGGATTTTATTACTTTTCATAAAAATGAGGGAAAAAATGTACATTTCAAGACAATAGAGATAAGGCCCATATCTGTTTCAGAGCAACAGCCCTGCTAACACATGTGGCAGTCGAACAAGACGTGAAAATATACAAATTCTTTTAAAAATCCAGTCTTATGCCAACCCAAATAGCCTTGCTGAGTCATAAAATTCCAAGAAACTGTGCCGTCACTCCTGAAACTGGATGTGCCTCATCTAATTGGTATGTGATCTTTCTAAATTTGCTGGCCCTCTCAGTCCTGACTCCTGAGTGCTGCTTGACAATGCTAATTTTGTTTGCTTCCACTCCTCCAAGTTTGATGGTCCTGTTTTTGAGCTAAGTTACCCTAATTTTGAAGTGGTGTCACTGTTTCCATGGAATTAATTCTATGCGTACACTGGGGAGACATAGACTGCCTGCATTTAGCAGAAATGTGCTGTGTGCTTTATTGATGTTTGAAAGGTTGCACTGAAAAAAAGATTTGGAAAATTAATATGGTACCTATGTGTACCAATGGACTGAAAGATCAGTTTTCTTTTTCCCCACAAATGAAAACAGATTGAAGCAGTACGAGGAAAAGTACAGTCAAAGTTAAGGAGGTATGTTAAAATTAACTTACAGGATTATTTTCTCTGTTAGGCTGGTACTAATTGTGTATGTACTCACTTAATGAGGGTAGTTATCATCCTGTTGCAGTTTCTCTGAAGTCCCTGGAACTAGGTTGAAACTGTGTGCAGATCCACTCCTTTCGACTGCTGGCTCTAAGGACTCTGATGGATAAGGGACAAGGAACTGATGTCATCTACCTTGTGCAAAACATTTGACACTGTCCCACATGACAACCTTCTCTCCAAACTGGAGAGACATGGATTTGACAAATGGACCACTCAGTGGATAAGGAATTGGCTGGCTGGCTGCATTCAAAGAGTTGCAGTCAACAGCTCGATGTCCAAGTGGAGACCGGTGATGAACGACACTACTCAGGGGTTGGTACTGGGACTGGTGCTGTTTAATATCTTTATTGGCAACATGGACAGAGGGACAGAGTGCACCCTCTGGCTGCATCAAAAGAAGCATGGCCAGCAGATCGAGGGAGGTGACTCTGCTCCTCTACTCCACTCTCATGAGAACCCACTTGGAGTGCTGCATCCAGCTCTGGAACCCCCAACATAAGAAGGACATGGACCTGTTGGATTGAGTCCAGAGAGGGCCACAAAGATGATCAGAAGGCTGGAGTACCTCTCCTGTGAGAACAGGCTGAGAGAGTTGGGGCTGTTTAGCCTGGAGAAGAGAAGGCTCCAGGGAGACCTCAGAGCAGATTTCCAGTATCTAAAAGGGTCTTAAAGAAAGGAGGGCAGAAACAGGGAGTGTAGTGATAGGGCAAGGAGTAGCCGTTTTAAACTAAAAGAGGGAAGATTCAGACTAGATATAAGGAAGAATTTTTTTTACCTTGAGAGTGGTGGAACACTGGAACAGGTTGCCCAGAGAGGTGGTGGATGCCCCATCTCTGGAAACATTCAAGGCCAGGTTGGACGGGGCTCTGAGCAACCTGATCTAGTTGGAGATGTCCCTGCTCCTTGCAGGGGGAGCAGATGGACTAGATGACCTTTAAAGGTCCCTTCCAACCCAAACTATTCTGTTTCTGTGACTCAAAAGAACACTATTTATACAGTAAAAATATTTAGATGAATTTTGGTCTTTGAGATGGCTGGTAGCATTATACTTTGCCCTGAGAATCTTCTCTATGATGTTCTCTATGGATGACAAGATAGAGAGCGCATAAAGAAACTTCAAGCTATCTGCAAGTAGATGCATAGAAATTGGTCACCAATGTCACGTTGTTTACTTTCCAAAAGCAAATCTTCCACAGGAACATGTGGCAGCATAAGGTGACCTAAAAGTGAATAAAGTGAGAAATTCATTGCTTAGCAGTGTTAAAAAGTGAGGTGAAGTGGCAATAAAATGGTCTCGTTTCCACAGTGAAACTACAGTGAAGTCTGGACTGATGTGATTATGTGCTCCTAAACTCATCTGAGAAAGACAGCACATACAGAAATCTTAGTAACTTCTTCTCAGAGACAAAGACCTCTCTTACGGGTCTTTTTTTTATATATAATTAGATCCTTAGATAGACATCCCTTACTTTGTATTTCTTCTCACATGTTACACCAATGGAAAACAGTCTCTGAAGGAAGCACCAGAAGAAAGCTTCATGACTCATATACTTCATGACTAATCATTAATCCCATTTTTTGTGATCATTGTATGATAATGCCATGTCTAAGTAATTCTCTTGGAAATGCTGAGAGAAACGATTTGCACTGAGCATCTTTTATCTTTGTCCTCTATCCATTAACTGTAAACTGAAAGGATTTGAAAATGCAGATGTCAAATCTGATGAGTTCTCATTGTGCCAAAGTCTCTGTAAGAGGGATTTAGAAAGAGTCATAGATGCTGATGAATATTTGAGTCATGCATCTTGGAGCAGAATTTAACACACTTATTTTTTCTAAGAGTTGCTAGATTTAATTCCAGGCATATTCTTGTACAGTTTGTACTGTAAAGCAGTCCAAACTGGCTCTATGTATTTGTAGGATGGCTGCAACTGGAAGAGAATGCAAAGATAAGAATCTCCAATATGACAAGTGATGGGAAAATTATAATTTTTTTCCTGAAATTTCTGGCTGTTTTGAGTCATGATCAGCTGTGGTAAAACTTGTTCCAGATTTCACAGTTCTTTCATTATGCATTCTGACCTCACTCCAAAACCTTGGAGAAATGCTGGATTTTTATTTTATCCTATTATCTCCAAAGAATAAAACCTATTGTATTTATTCTGTCTTCCATCTTTTGAACAGTTGCAAATATTCATAAGCACATTTTTGCAAATGTTGACCAACCACATTTAATATATTTTTCTCAACAATGAAGGATATCATTCCAGTTGTAATGAAATATTTTTATTTTTCACTGGCAAAAGCCTCACAGAAACTTCTGAGTTACTTTACTACCATTGGTCTGTAAGCATAACTCATGCTGACTAAGCCGCAACACTAAATCCTACACTAAAGTTGGTCTAGCTTAATTGCAATGGCCTTTCCCTAATGATAAATGCTTTCTACTGTGTTTCCTATACTATTTAGTGTAGGAAATTTTTAATTTTTTAATTTTTAGTCATTTAAACCACTTGAATGTAATTACATCAGTTCACTGTTTTTCTTAACTGTTTTTTTTTCTTGGTGCAAAACCCAAATGTAAATTCCTTCCCATATTTACAGTTTCCAACAGAAGAACAAGACTATTGAAATCACAGTTTGTGTAATAACAGATCTTTGTTTCAAACTTTTATACTCCGCTCTTTCACTCTTCTCTTAAACCTTTTAACACTTGCTTTCTGTGATCTGTCCTTATACTACACTGTTCAATTTCTTTGTGAGAAGAGGGCAACACTTTTATCTGGGAAAGAAAGAGATTTTAAAATTAACAAACTCCTCCACTTTTGAGGAAACATTACAAAGAAAAAAAACAAAAACCCAAACAAATAAAAGGTTATTAATGCTGAGATTTAAAATCTCTAAAAAATTTAGTACTGTTCTCTCCAGTCTTTGATTTGCAGAATCTTCTACCCCATGCCAGAAGATTACAGTACATCCCTAGTTACTCAAGAAGCTATTTACTAATCCACATACTGGCATTTTTTGGTGGTGGTTGACTTTACACAAAAAAGAAAAACATGAGAAAGAAGAAAAACATGAGAGAGCAATAAAACTTTGTCTTCTCATGTAAGATTTATTTACTGATAGTTTTTTCAAAGTGTTTTTCTGGTGTGACTTTATGCCTTGCAGAGTGGCAACACCCTATGATTTGAGCTACAGTTAAAATGCCAGAACACACTGGGTACAGATCGCAATTCAGCATATGAAGAGCTTCCATAGGAATGCAGGCTGCCTTAAAGCTGTGTAGGCTGGAGGTGTTTACCATTCTGTTCTAAGTGCAAAAATGTCTCTTTGAAAACAAAACAAATCATCAGCTTACTTGGTATAGCTCTGCTCTAGTATAATTAAAACTATGATAGGCCCAACAGCCTTCCAAACATGCTGCTTCCTGTTAATGTGTTCTTCCAGCTGCTCTAGAGCACCTCAGAGAGTGGTCCTGGACAACTCCTTCAGAGCAGAGTCCAGGGTGGACCTACTTGCTGTCACTGAAACTATGTGCTTGGCACACTTGCCAAAATTAGGATATCAAATTACCAGTGGCAGGCAGATACCACATCTCAAGGTCTTCCCCGGATAATGCCTGAAATGACAAACCCATAGCAGATTTATCAGGAGCCCCAACCACAATCAAGATGCATCAGTATTCAGAATTATTAATTACAAATCTGTATCCTAAAAGTACAGTGTTATTAAAATACAGAATAAATTCTTCACTGGACTTGAGAAGTGTCCTGGATTTCTGGACACTCTCAAAAGAAGGCAGGATAGATCCAGTGCAATTAGAAACAGATGTCAAAGTGCGGACTTTTCTGGTAGGATAAAACGGAAGCAGGCAGTGGTGATACTGCTTCCCCTTTCATGAAATAAAACTGGATGAGAGTTATCAGGCAAGCAGACAGCTTCCTCCCACTGAACAACTTTACAACCTTGACTCCTTGTTGTGAGCTGGTGATTCCAGGTAAAAGTGTTCATTTTTAAACTCATTCTCCAGAAGCTCAAGTTTATAATATTTTTTTCTCCATTGTATTAATACGGTAAGCTTCTTTATTTTTTTCTTAACTTCAGTTTTCTCTTCTCTTTGTTCCACTGAATGGAACATCTACTGGAGGCCCACGTGTGTATCACAGACCAAGAATCATATTCCCAGAGTGTTAAAGAGATTACTGAAAGTTTTGGCTGTGAAGTTGTAAAACCTTGCTTCACAAGTTTTTAATGGGCAAGCTTGCACTATCTACCACAACAGGGAAGTCTAGAAAGACCTTAAACAAGAAAGCGACAAACAGATTTTTGAAGTAATTTTTCAAGTAATAGTAAATGTCCAAAGTGAAAAAAACCCTTACCCTAACACCCTGTGATCCTTCTGTAAAATAATTTAAACATCCACAACAAACCAGTGCATTGTCTCAAGTCATAAGGAAGTAAAAATAGAAATAGAAAGTTAAAATCTGGGAAAGCTGAAGGTGAAGATCAAGATCAAGATTAGGGAAGTGTTGAGAGCTGTTCACAATAAGAACAGAAAAATCACTCATTTCTTGTAAGTATAGCACCAGGAAAACTCTTTAAAGCAGAATAAAGGAAGTAGCTCAGGAGAAGAGCAGACTAGATTTTTGACCCAGAACATCTTCATTCTAGCAACACTAATAACAGAGAGCATTAACTAGCAAAAATCTCTCACCAGAGACATTTGAGGTTGAAGAAAGATTTCTGAACATCACATCCCTGGAAAAACTTGACATGTTATTACATGATAACAAAACCAATTAACAATGTCAAATTACAGCAAGTACTTTTAAAGTAAATACAATGAGCTTCAGTGTGGCTCAAGTTCGATTTGGTATCAAACATCCAGTCTCTCACTTCTCACTTTTGCCAATGGATTTATTTAAAAAAAATTGCTTAGACAGAGTTTACACAAACAGTGCTTGGCATAAGATGAGCAAATTAGGAAAGACATTTTGAGTTTCCCCATTAACAGTTTTTTTTTTTAAATACAGATCCTGTCAGCTAGTAAGCAAGTAACAAAGGACTCTGCAGTGCTGCAAACAGCAGAACTAGTAATTTTTTAGGGGGAAAAAAAAGCAAATCTAATGGAAACTGCAGCAGATTCTATCTGAAGCACTACTTAAAAGCAAAGAAATAAAATTGCCATACCTTAATAGTAAACTATCAGTCAAAGCGGACACTTGGGAAGAAAAATAGCTCAAGTTGGAAAGGTACCAGCTGCACTGACTATTTAAATTACAACTTAATAACTAAACTACTAATCTTCAATTCTAAATGCATTTCTGCCTTGAAAGTAAACTGAAGCAGCAGATAGGTGCCTAAATGCTTTTGAATGCAAATATCTCAGAAAATTACTTCTAAACAAACTATGAAAACCCAAGATTTGTCAGAGTGCAACAACATCTTATATTCAAAGTTGTGTGGAAAGGAAAGGAAAGATATACGATGCATGTGAAGACGGGCTGTTACGTGTTTGCCAGTTATTAGCAGTCAGCTGACAGAATTCCAGTACTGTACAGTACTTAATCAGCAGAATTATGCAGCACTTCAAGTAACCGACATGCAAAAGATAGATGGCAGAATCCAGATTTACAGAACTAAAAATCTTCTTACCCTTCCTCTTTCTTTAAAACTAAATAAGAAATGTTCAAAACAAAGTTATGGATTCTTAATGCATAAAATGAACAGATTTCACAGATACTTCAGAGAATCTTGTAATTTTTCTACAAATAACACAGGAAAAAAAAATCTAAAAACCTACTAGGTTTTTCTGTAAGAGTCAGCAAAGATTATGAATGGGAAGTGATCCTATAAGTACACACTGTGTTGTGCTATCATACTTTCTAGGGTTATTGCTCGCTCCTGACAAGTAATTTTATCTAATTTGTCCTCCTACAAATTTCAAAAGGTTTGCCTTCAGTATATTTACCTGTTCCTTATATAGTCCATCGATTTACAGAGATAATAGTCTACTGAGTTAATTACTTTTAAAAGTAAATTGACCCTTTTTCTTAACCTTTGTCTACTCTACTTGTTTGCACAAAATTGCAGCAATGAATTTACAGATTGCTTTTAGCCTGATTCCTTGCACTTATGGTGATGTTGTTTCCCCCAGTTAAAAAAAAAAAAATATGTGTATGTGTTCTGGTTTTGTTTGGTGCGGGGGGCCTAAGGTGGCAGCTTCTGTAGGAAACTGCTAGAAGTCGCTCCCCTTTGTTCAGTGGACTCGGCCGGGCCTAGGGCGGACCCGCTGCTGGCCAAGGCTAAGCCGATTGGTAGCAGAATGTTCCATGATAATGCTTCTGCAATAACGTATTTAAGAAGGGGTAAACAGGAAAAAAAAAAAAAGGGAGAAGATGTGAAGCAGCTGAGCGGGGGCAGAGAGGAGGAGGTGCGAACATTGTGGGCCTTGCAGGCTTCACCCTCTGGCCTCCCGCCGGGCAGCCGACTGGGCCCGACTCAGCCCGGCCCGGCTGCAAGAAGTGGAGAGGAGATGAGAAGTGAATAAGATGTAAAAACGATCCTGAGAGGCATCTGCCAGCCTGTTGTGAGGAACGGCTGCAGGCGCCAATGTCAGTGGAGAAGGAGTGGGAGGAGTAATGTGGCTCCTGGCCAAGATTCCCCTGCAGCCTGTGGTGACGACCATGGTGGAGCAGGTTGTCCCCCTGCAGCCCATGGAGGCCCACGGAGGAGCAGAGATCCACCTGCAGCCCGTGGAGGACCCCACGCCAGAGCAGGTGGAGGCCTGAAGGAGGCTGTGGCCTGTGGAGGGCCTGTGCTGGGGCAGCTGTTCTGGAGGGACTGCACCCCGTGGAAGAGATGACCCACGCCAGAGCAGTTTCATGAAGGACTGTGGCCTGTGGGAGGGACCCCACGAAGGAGCAGGGGAGGAATGTGAGGAGTTCTTCCCCTGATGATGAAGCAGCGGCATGAAACAATGTGTGATGAACTGACCACGACCCCCATTCCCTCTTCCCCCCTGTGCC
>WHYT01015406.1:347486-378829 GCA_009806455.1 Tetrax tetrax
GAACATTGTGGGCCTTGCAGGCTTCACCCTCTGGCCTCCCGCCGGGCAGCCGACTGGGCCCGACTCAGCCCGGCCCGGCTGCAAGAAGTGGAGAGGAGATGAGAAGTGAATAAGATGTAAAAAGGCTCCTGAGAGGCATCTGCCAGCCTGTTGTGAGGAACGGCTGCAGGCGCCAATGTCAGTGGAGAAGGAGTGGGAGGAGTAATGTGGCTCCTGGCCAAGATTCCCCTGCAGCCTGTGGTGATGACCATGGTGGAGCAGGTTGTCCCCCTGCAGCCCATGGAGGCCCACGGAGGGGCAGAGATTCACCTGCAGCCCGTGGAGGACCCCACGCTGGAGCAGGTTGATGCCTGAATGTGGCTGTGGCCTGTGGAGGGCCTGTGCTGGGGCAGCTGTTCTGGAGGGACTGCACTCCGTGGAAGAGATGACCCACGCCGGAGCAGTTTCATGAAGGACTGTGGCCCATGGGAGGGACCCCACGAAGGAGCAGGGGAGGAATGTGAGGAGTTCTTCCCCTGATGATGAAGCAGCGGCATGAAACAATGTGTGATGAACTGACCACGACCCCCATTCCCTCTTCCCCCCTGTGCCACTCAGGAGGGGAAGGTGGTAGAGATAATGTTAAGCCCGGGAAGAGGAGGGGGTGGGGAGGAGGTTATCTTGTTTCTCTGTCTCATTCTCCTGCTAGTTTTAGAAATAAATGAATAGTTTTCCCCAGATCGAGTCTGTTTTGCCCGTGACGGTAACTTTAAGGATTTCTCCCCGTCCTTATCTCAAACCTCGAGCCGTTTTTCTTATACCATCTCCCCCCATTCTCTCAGAGGGTGGGGGGAGCGGGAGAGAGACTGCATAGTCTGGTCCCGATCGGGGCTGAACTACAACAGTATGAAAGGTAAAGTTGTACAATTTTAAGCCAGCAGTCTTCTGAAGATAATAAATGAAAACAGCAGTCTGAAAATTCATATACTAATTGCTTTCTAAATACAGCTTCAACGAAGAAATTTGTTACATCTTTATTAAACAGAACAAATAAATAAAAACATCTAAACAAGTTCATAGCATTGTTCTTTCTGCAGAGCAGATTCAATTGTAGTATTGTTCTTCTGCAAGGCATGACAAGGTACTGTGAAACACTTGCTTAATCAGAGAGGGTCATTTTATCGTAGCAGGTATTATTCTGTCTTACTATGATAGTTTTCTTCCCACTTATTCTTTCTCCTGCAACACAGAAACATTTTTTACTCTGAGGAGCACACAGAGAATTACATACTAGTATACACATTTTTGAAAGGACGTGAATGTTACTCAACTCTCGTAACAGTCTTCTAAATAGATTCAAGAAAGAAATTAATACTGAATCACTTACATCCATTCCAAAGATGGCAAGGGATGGGAAAGCCCCAAATGAAAGCATACTCATGCCTCAAATTGTCAACTTCAGTATTATTGCACTCCAGATTTAATGCTTAATTCAAAACTTAGGACACATTCTCTGCAATACATCCCATTGCTATAGTGAAACAGGTAAGTAAATTTAGAACACCGAGAGTGCATCAGTGTGCTACTTTCTACTTTTTTACACTTTTGTAAATGAAAGACAAGTAAAGACAAACTGCCTGCCTGTCAGGAAACAAAAAACCCAATAACAAAAACAGAAACATTCCCCCCTCCCCCAAATCCCAGATTACCTCTGTATTTGTAAATTAGCAATGTTTTGTAAATGTCTGTAAACATGTTAATGATATGTTGCCTTGAGTCTCTCCTAGATCAGAGATCGAATTTGTTGTTCCAAATAGCTGTCTCAGAGATGGTTCCAAAGACCAAAGTTGCCCCTTTGCTTAAAGAAATTTCTTTTGACTAGTTGCCATTCTTCACTGAATTTGAATCTAAAAGGAGATGAGAAGGGAACATTTACTTGAAAATTACTGTCAAGAATGTTGTGCAGCTAGACTCAGAAAAAGAGTTTTTTGGTCATTCACTATACTGATTCTGAGAAATGTTTTTCCAGAACATATATGTGAAAGAATTCAGTTTAATCTTTGTTAGATCCAACATAAGAAGCCAGATAGCAAATAACCCAAGGTTGAGAGACTGTCAAATGATGCAGTACAACTTTGGTTTTGCTGGAGACTGACACTATGGTAGGCTTGGTGAGCCTGATTCTGCAGCCTGGCGTGCATGTATATCTGCTCCTTGTCTGCAGAAGTTCTTCAGGTATAAAATGAGGCAGGCTAAGATCTGAGCTGAGTGCAGATACACCAATAGCGTCTGGCCTTCTCCCTCTCCTCAACTTTTGCAACTCGAAGTTGCAAACAATTAAATTTATAAACAGTGACTTCTCATAGCTGAGTTGAGCGAAGTCTGCTTACAAAAGATTAGACTAGCAGACTCTTCAGGTATCTAATTGCTGCCAGTATTTCTCAAGAGGCAAAATTGCTTCACAAGTGTTTAAGGAGTATTGACACCACTTCAGCGCTTTCCTTAGTGTTCCCAAGTAACTATTCTGAGATCTGTGAGAGAAAACCAGGTGAGAAACTGCTGGCAAACCATTTTTTCCGGGGTGCAGTTTTGGAGTATTTCATGATAGCTACTCAGTCACAGAGACTGTATGTGCTGAACCCTTTCTTGCTTACATCACTGATACACTTATTTCATCCTAAAACAAATTAAATTAGAATCAGGCAAGCTTTAAATCTTTATTTAAATTATCTTTCATTATCTTTCCAACAAAGTGGACTATCTGTTGGAAAAGGTATTGATACCTTTTCAGAGGTGTAACAATATCAGTGCTGGTATTTCACGCACTGCTGTATCCTGCCTTGGTTCTCTTACTCTTAGTCTAGCCCATTAAATAGATGCTTTTCTTTTAAAACTACCTAGCACACTGCCTAGAAACAAGCAGTTAATAATATTCATTAAACAGACCCAAGAATTTTTTTTTTAATTAGGAATAGTTAATCAGTTGGCCTAAAATAATAGTGCTGCATTGATCTCAGCCAAAGTATGTAAGTTTTCTCTCTGGTTACTATGATCATCTTGGTAAATCAGATGTAAGAGTATGTCATCTTTTTGAGACTTTATAAAGGCTGTAAGGCAACTTATGGAACATACGGAACATAGAGAAATTGTGTCCAAAAGTAAGATTTTAGTAATTTTTTCCATATTTTATGTATGCCTTTACACACGTCTCTCACCTTAACAATTTAAATAATTTTCTGCTATCAAGTATCTCATCACAAAAGCATTTGAAGATTTTAGCAATATAGGCAGACAAAAATATATACACGTCTAAATCAAGATAGAAACCTAAAGCGACGGCAAACATTTATATGGTAGTTGTCATGAGTGTGTCACAAATAAAAGCACAGAAGTGCAAAAGAGATGAGTGTAAAAATTCCCTCTCAGGGAATGGTGTAGCTGTGTTAGATGTCTCTTTTTGAGGCATCTTTCTGGGTCTAATGGTAACACTAAGTTTTACTTTTCTAAACTAGCTAACTGTAAATGTTTCTGTCAGTCAAGTCTCCCCCGAATATTTAACTCTGTTGGTGAATTTCAAATAAATGTGACATACGTACCAATGATAAAACTCTTGCAGATGCACTTAAAATAGGGCAAAGAAGACAGAACGTATCAGTGCCCCAGTGACCCACTGGCAGGATACAGCAAGAACCTAGGTTGTCTTTAGAAACCAAAATCTACAGAGGAGAGAAAAATTCTCGTTATAGGACAAGTTATAATATGAGTACATCTCTTTCAAGACACATGATAATGTAACCATGAAACAGAAACTATAGCAAATAATGATTTACCGCTCATGGAGCTGGATGCTTTAAAAGTGAAGAAATTTTGAAAGTTGCTGATGTCTTGGAAGGAAGGTATGATCTACAGAGAATTTAGAAGTCCTGTGAAAAGAGACTAATCCATGCCATGTGACACAGGTTCGGTATTTAGTCTCATGGAAGTGAGGTCATCACTATATACACTTATACTGGGAAACAGCAACAAAGTTTAGAGCAGTTACCTCAGATTTCTAGCCATGACAGGGTAACGCCAGGGCATTTATTGCCCTCTGAACAATGGTCTGTCAAGATCATTGAATATTCAACATGGTTTAATTTACCTGACATGCTAATATCCATTCTTTAAATACACTAACTGACTATCTCAGCCTTTTAGAAATAATTTTCTGTACAGTAGACTCTTGCGGTAGGGAGGTACCATTACTTACTGGCAGAAGTGGGGAGAGAAAAGCACCTCAGACTCAGTGGCTGAAGCTACTGGTTTTGCTCTTGCCACCCAGCACTTGCCCCTCACTGACTCCGTTGTCTGGCTTAGATTGTGAAGTAGATCCTGAAGTGCCTGGCAAAGTGAGGTAAATTGTTTTTAGTTTATCTCCACAAGTCTTGAAGTTGATGAAGAGCATACTTGACCTCATATTTCAGTATTGACAAATTTTGTGCAGGACAATATGCACCCCTTAGAGTGCTTTAGTGACCCAAGCCTACAGATAACGTGAGTTATACTGTGTCTTTTATCCTCAGCAGCATACATTTTAGCCAATGCTGAAAAAATAGTTACTAGAAGTGCTTCACTAGGAAAATTCATATCTGTTTTCTTCATTGTTGCTGCCTTTGTGAGAGTCTATAATGTAGGCAGGTCTGAAAAGTCTGATTTCTCTGCCGTCCAAACAGTTCAGAAGTCAGAGGAAAAACAGATTTTTACCTACTGCAAATTTTGCCACATTATCTCATATTTGCTCTTACAAATATCAGCAAGAAACAAATAACTATTATTCCTCCTACATTTGCTAGTAGTTTCATTTAAGTGTCACATAAGGGAAATTTAAACTCACTAACAGAAAAATAATAGTGCATAAAAAAAGTGACTCTTATACTAAGTTCTCTGCCACACAACCACTGTGGTCTTAAATATTTGAAATCAGTCTTTAGAGTTCATTGTATAGTTATCACTAACTGAGCAATAGGGCTATAAGAGGGTACACAAACATTTCCAAATGCCAAGTCTTGAAGAAAGCTGTGAAATGTCATCATTCAGTTCATCTCAGTAGACAAAGGAAATCCAGACCTTTGATGACCCCTGGTGAATAAACTAAGCACTGCATTGAACTGATAACTGAAGACGTACTTGGAAGAATAGGCCAGTCAATTCTCACTATAATCATAAAACAAATAAAAGTTATTTCCATAAAAAGCAGAAAGGACAAAGCTCTTTCATGGCACGCCAAAGAAAACAGCTCTTCTGCAGCTGGACCAGACCTGAGAGATGTACAAATTATTAGGCTATCTTAAGCAGATGTAAAGCTAATGAACTACATTCCTGCATCCCTATTGAAAAAAAAAAAAGGGTCAACTTACCAGATGAAAATTATTTTACTGTACAAATACCCTATTTCTTTTATGACCCATCAAAGAGAAAGCTTTCAATGGTAGAGAAATCACATCAAGCTTTGTGAATCCAGACACTTCCTGCATGGTCAGACATTGCTCAGGGCACTGAGAAGGCTCCCCTGTCAATGTCCATCCCAGCTCTTTCTGCGTACGCTCTGTGCTAAGTCTGTGTGAAATTCTCCCTTTTTTGGATTAGGGTGTTAGTGATGGGAAGTACTTCATCAAACAGACTCAGCGTCTGTAAATAAGGCTGTGCATAGCTTTGTAGAATAGTAAGTGAAATGTAGAGTTATAGAATTATTTATCTCTGACTTTTTCCTTAAATATACTGATTCCTACAATGACTAAAATAACACAGAATATAAACTTCTCTTTAAAAAGAGAGCATCATGCAGGTTGTTGCCTCACAAACTGCTCTGCATAGGCTGTAGTAAACAAAGATATACCACTTGGAATTTTTTACACTATGAATTAAAATTTAAATTAATCTAATTTTTTTTTTTAAGAAAGCAGCTGAAATGTGAGAATTAATTGTATGCAGCTGTAATTTTATCATGGAAATGCATATCAAGTACAAGTTGTTTAACCTAGCCCGACCCATAACAATCAAATTTATGTCTGTCTTATATCTAAGATAAATAATTTATTATATGTAAGAAATATACATTTCATTTCTGACAAGTCTCAAACTCAAGTACTCGATATACAATACAGACCAGACATAGGCATTTCTCAATCACTCATGGTCTTTTGGCAATGAAATCTAGCATATGTATAGAAGACACAAGATTAACTGCTAACTTAAAGCTGAAGTGAAGGAATATTTTTGCACCAGAATAAAAGGGGAAACACTAAAGCACTAGACTTTAGACATAACACTTCTATTTACCAGCTATGTAATTTATCAGTAATATTCAAACTAGTAAGGGACTGAAGAATTTCTTGATGTATCAAAAACATCTTTGCAGGCAACTCTGAGTTTTACACACGGTTTTAAATTCCCTCCACCCCCTGCTCTCTTCTCCATCATCTTAGACTCTAGTCTAATAAAGCTAGACAAATCTATTTCTGACGAGGACTTTCATAAATCTCAAAGAAATCTAAGGAACAAGCCATGGGATTAATCAATTTGCCTAGGAAGACAGAAACTGGGAAAGATGAAGGATCACTTGCAGCTCCAGCAGATGCTGTAAAAAGCATGGAAGATGCTGTTACATCCCACCCAGCAGCTCCTTTCAGGAGAAGGTATGCAGGCAAAGCTGGGAAAGAGAGCACCTCTGAAATGTCAGGGGAAAAGCATATTCCCTTCTAGCTCTGCTGAACTGCAGAAAGGAGTGTTGGGGCACGAGTTTCTCACATTTCTCGAGGAAGATGGGCTTGTGTTGCATCCTTCATCTAGGTGAAGGGCACTGACTCAAGAAGGGCAGGTCTAGAGAACACAAGAATCACATATTTCTGTCAAAACTTCATTAAAATACAACATTTTTGTCTCTATTCTAGATGCAAAAGGTTTCAGATTCCAAAAACCATAACTCCAGAAGTTAACACTGAAGGCACTCTCAAGCATAAAAGAAACCTTTTGCCATCAGGCTAATCTGTCCAACTTTGATTAACCATTGAGTGTCCTTCAGCTGTGAGGGACAATTCAATGACAGTCTGTGATACTATATATATATTGTTTGTCATTATTGTCTTGGGCTGTCACTTGACATTCTGGGTTACAGTTACACGTGATCCAGCCCTATGCGTATAAGATAAGTGTTACAAGAAATTCCTGACAATGTTCTGACTGAAGAACAGATCGATAACATAATATAGGTGATGAAGAATCCTTTTCCCATTATATTTACAGACCTATTAGCAGTGGTGCTGACATAATTAAAGGGTGGAAATAAGGGCCTCGGAAAAGTAGCTCTTCAGTCAAAACACTAGAACTGCATTGTCATCTGGCCAGCGGTTTGGGATACAGATGCACCGCTAAGAATACATTGTCCATGTAATTAATTTAGGTGAATAGGCATTGGGTCACCTAAGCATGACAGCAAAATCAGTGAAGATACAGGCCTTTGCAGTTTTTCTATACCAATAGGGAAAGGGTAAAAGACTTCCAGATACATACATAAGAAAACGTAGAGGGATCCCAACTGGATGTCATTGCTGGCTTCACCAAAATACCTCACTACATTTAAATCAGACAAGCATAGCAGCCCAATGCCATAAAATAAGGCCCTAAAGACCTGGCAATCTTCAACAACAAAACCACAAACTTTTTAGATGTGTATCTGTTCACAAGTAAATTTTCTTTCATGCACCAAACACACTGTGATTTGCTATTTATACACAGTTTGATATTTATAAACACCAAACACTGTTTTCAGTTACTCTGAGAAACAATCTGATGCTTCTAGCAACAGGAATTAACATTACCTGATTGCTCGATAAGGTAGCCGTTACCCTGAATAGATCCTAGGCCCCTCTTGCAGCTAGAAAGAGTTTTGCTGTAGTAATTTGACAGTAGGTTTATTGAATTAAGCATATCTAAGATACAAGCTATTTGTATTACTTCCATATGACTTGTGTAGATCAGTTTTAGGTTTTGTTTTTACAGCCCACTGTGAAAAGAACAATAGTATTATCTCAACTTCTTTTACAGTGTGGTCTACTTTATAAAGAAAAGTAAAATGTAATATTTCACTCATCTAGACAACTCCTCCCTCTGAAACTTCTGGAGAATCCAAAGTTGAAAAAGCATTATTTTTTGCAAATGGAAATCTATTTATCTTACCAATTGTCATCCTTCAGGGCCGCGTAATTTGTGCTGATACTTATAAGGATGTGTAGGTGTGAGAAGTTTTTTTGCTTGATCTCACAAACTGAAAGGGACACTGTCAGACTAAAACCTGTATTTTAAAAAATCCTTTGTAAAACCTTCCATAATAAAAATACCTTTTATTTGCACCACTTTTGCCGGCTCTCTCTTTTTCATTCAATTTGAACAATAAAAGCAGACCAGGCAGCCTCATTTTTGTGTGTATTCATTTTAACATGCTGTCTCACATGTGGTAATACAATACTGTGGCATTTTAACTGAAATCCCCTGCAGGAATGTATTTACTTTCAACACACTCTACTGTTACACACTGGTTTTCAGATATTTTAAAACTTTAAATACAAATTATAATTAATCCCCAAATGTTAATGCATTTTCATTGCAAGTATCACTGAATATCCTTTAAACTAGCAAAGCAAGAAAGACTTTTTCTACAGTGGTATATTTCATCCTACTTTATTATGTTGTTTCCCTCATTACTGATTTAAGTTTCCAGTGTTGATTGTATGGAACTTGCACAGAGTACTTAAAAAGGATATGAAATTGTTATTGCAAAACTACAAGAATTAGTGGTGTGTTTCAGTAGCTGCTGTACCCAAAAGTTCCTCGTGCTTTTCCTCCTTTTCTTCCCTCTTTTTAAAGCTTACTCTCTCTCATGCTCTTCTTAATGCATCTGCAATTTTTTTACATACCACCTCAGAGACAAGAAGTTTTTGACAGGATGGACAACCATGCAACTTAATGAATTTTGAGATACTATGATAAGGTGATGATAAATTTTTTATTCAATTGTCAGCTGAAACATTCTGCTTGCAGTTCCAGGACAAAAAGAAAAGTCATCTGTAAGTCATTCCAAAGTGATGGTTACATCTGCATGTGCCAAGCAGTATGGTTTCCTGTTATGAGGCCATTTCTCATGCAAAAGGCACCTTAATACTCACCCACGATATCCTTGGAATACAGATAATAAATAGTCTTGCAGCTCTCTGGAACATTGTTATTATATATCCTCAGGGAGAGATCATAAAATCTGTATTTTCATGTGATGCATGCTAAATTCTAAACCAAGACTTCTATCCACTATTTAAATGCTTTTCAGAAATCAACTTCAAAATTTTAAGGGATTTTTTTTTGTCTGAATGAAGAACATTCCAGAGATGCAGAACACTGTTCCACATATACGTTTATTATTTAGGAAAATATCTAGGTTCAATCTTAAGCCTCCATAAGTCTTTCAGTGTGTACAACAATACTTTAAAAAGGTTTGCTTTTTCCCTATCAGCCACTATAATTCAGATTTGTTTTCATGAAATTTAAACCTCAAAATATATGGCAGACTGTAAGCCTACTTCCAGAATTCATGACAGGCCACAGACTACAGAATGACTCAGGTGCTACAGGTATAATCTACCACTCTCACTGATGTACACGGTATTTAACAGCATTAATTTGCATAAATTGTAACTGTAAAAGTATCATGGATCATGCTGTGATAATAGAATGGGAGGATCTGAAGACTGAAAGTATATCTGATGGGTGGGGCTAAACCTATTATTTGAATTAGTGGGAAATTCTGCTCCTTGTCAAAAATCTTTATTAATGAAAAATTAACTTGTCTTAGCTTCTAGGAAAAAGAAAAAAAAAAAAAAACCCCGAACACAACAGATACAACCTACCCACCCCCAAATGCTAGATTTCAGATTTTGATGAAAAATTTAAATTTATCTGGGAAAAAAAAAAGATCCCCTCCCTTCCCTCATCCTGAGTTTCTATCATAAAGCTTTGATTAAAATCTTTAAAAATCATCCTGATTATTAACTGTCATCCAGCTACTGCTGTACTGTGTGCTACCTGGAGTTCTATCATCTCTAACATTAAATCTGTATTGCGAAAGATTAGCTTTAATTTTAAGTAAGCTTAGACGAATTAGCTGCCTCAATGTAAAGTCCCACAGGAGACATGATAGAGGCTGCTTTTATCACAGGTTAGGCAGTACGTTAAAAATGCCTTGTCTCAAGTAGGATTTACATATAGATGGTCAACTTGTGGTGCTTCTTTTTAACACAAAATGCACCCTTTTTCTCAGTGAAGACAGTCTCATTCATCAAAGATAGCACTACTAAACTTGTATATATGTTTTATATAATTATATAATCTATCAGTTGATATATTTACTGTTATGATTGGTGACAGACTGTACTCAGAAAGCTGAAATAATTCTGTCTTCATTCTTAATAGCTTTCCTACACACATCAGCCCTGACTTGGAGGGGGTGATCCTCCCTGCAGGACACCTTAACTGTTGTCTGCCTGGATTGCCAGCTCTTAGACATAGGACCCAGAGCAAAACTGGGTTTTGTTAATGAAAAGATGGGTACTACTGGGTTTAAAACAAATGTCACTTGAACTGCAGGTGTTAGATTTAGGAGTAGCAGCTGGTATAATACATATATTGTGACAGACAGAGATTGCAAATTGTTGAATAACCTGTCCATACATTTAATCATCATCTCTAGCCTTCAGTACCATGAAGAAAATGGCAAGCAGAAGATAATTTTCTTCCCTCTACCATCTCACTAACATACACAGTTGTGAAGAGTTACTCTGTCAAAATAAGCCAGGAACCGAGTACTGGGCCCTGACACGACTAACAACGGCTCTGATGAAGTTATCACTGATTACAGATTACCTATTACAAAATATGAGTGAAAAATGCACTGAAGCATAGAATGAAGCCAAATCACAGTTCTTGGATGGCATGTTGGATGTAAACCAGGGTTGCTGAACCAATGCATCTAATCTTTCCTGGGACTCAGCACCAGTTTATGTCTTCATTCCTCAGATAAATCTAGAAATTCGCACCCACAAAACCACCTTCTAAAGTCAGTTTAATGCTGCTACGTCTTGGCAGAAAAACTATGTATCCAACTTAACACAAGAAAGTTCTTTAGGCAAGTTGAAAAACATTTTTGCCTAAAATTCAGGAACTTCTATGCAATAATGTAATTAGGTACTATTTTCAAGTTTAAAATAGCCAGTGATATTCTCTGTATGAAGATTCAAAACTGATTTAATTCAAGTGAATTTTATGAAGCTTCAGAAGAGAAAACAAAACTTCAAAAATGCCCAGAATTTGTTTGAAGAGATATAGTTTTGAAAAATGGTAACCCCCACCCATTTAGTTAAAAGATCAGGAGAAAGCATGAAATATTAAGCAGCAGATGAGATAATAGACAAGATAATTACAGAGCATTAAAGACTCAGATTTATTTTTAAGACATTCAGGCTGTATTTAGAAAAGCCCTTTGCTAACTTTTGTGAATCTAAAAAGAATTATGTTCACATATTGAACAATAATGTGACTAATGTTATTAAAGCTTCATCATTCCCTCTTCTAAACCAGTTCATACAGTAACTGGCCACAGAGTGTTTCTGCTGCACAAAAAAAAAAAAAAAAGAAGATAACAAGACTAGAGGGGTGGTAGTGCAGTAAAACCTCAATATGCCACAAAATAAAGATTTGTTGTGCTCTGTGCTCCTAGAGTGGGAAGCGACAAGGGAGTCCTGAATTTTCTCAAAGAGCTAACATGCACAAGGATGTTAACCACACTTCCCCTCGCAGGCTGCTCACAAGCTACTGTTTTGCTGCTGTGACACAAGAGATGTAACACTAGTTCAGGGCAAGAGCTGAGGATATGAAAGCCAGGTAGACAGTTTTCTGAAATGGAGCTGCACCAGCCTGATAGGAGTAAGGAGAAGAGCAAGCATCAACCTCTGCTGATGGGTTTGGAGGCAAGTAAAGCACGTGGCTTAGCAAAGAGACAGATAACTAGTTTCTGTATTGGTTTGGGTTTGAGTTTGCAGAGCTGTTTTCAGGCTCCCCTGGTTCTGTTTCACCTTTCTGAGATAACGAATAAAGAAAAAAATGCTGCCTGTTGTCAAAGCCATCTGCACACCTTCTGGTACTACTACACTACTGCAATTATCACCTCTTTTCAATAAACTTCTAGGCTTGTCTGTTTAGGTAACCTGCTCTATTCTTTTTATTTTTACAGAAAAGGATAAGAAAATTATCACTTTCCTCCTGTATTTTTCCTCCTCTTAGATTAAAAAAAAATTAAATGTATACATAAATTAGAACTTTAAAAAAATTAAAAATAGATCTATACAGAGATATATTTAAGATATATACTTATACACACATATATTATATGTGTGTGTTTGGTTGGGGGCGGGGGTGAGGGCTACAGTGGTGGCTTTTGCAAGAAGCTGCTAGAAGTTTCCTCTGTGTCTGGTGGACTTGGTTGGGTATAGGGTGGATGTGCCACTGGCCAGGGCCGAGCCAATTGGCGATGGTGATAACACCTCTGTGACAACATACTTAGAAGGGGAAAATAAAAATTCAAGCGAAGAAGTGAAGAAGCAGAACTGGGGAGATGTGAGCCTTGTGAGCCTTGTGGCCCTCACCCTCTGGCCTTCTGCTGGGCTGCCGTCTGGGCCTGGCCTGGCCCAGCCTGACTGAGAGATGACAAGAGAGGAGAGGAGATGTGAAGAAAACATGAGAGGCGTCTGCCTGAGTCTGATTGTGTGGAATTGCTTGTGAGAGAAGCAGCTGGGGATGCCCTGGGGATGGTCAGTGAAGAAGGAGGGGAGGAGTAATGTTGCTCCTGACAGGATTCCCCTGCAGGCTGTGGTGCAGCCCATGGTCCAGCCCATGGTGAAGCAGGCTGTGCCCCTGCAGCCCATGGAGGACCCCACGTTGGGGCAGGCGGATGCTGAAAGGAGCCTGTGGCCCGTGGAGGGCCTGCACTGGAGCAGCTTTTTCCTGGGGGACTGCACCCTGTGGAAAATGACCCACATCAGAGGAGTTCATGAAGGACTGAACTTCAAGAGGGCAGACTTTGACTTGTCCTCAACGCCTTCTTTACTTCTGCCTTTAATAGGCAGATCAGTTATCCTCAGGGCACTTTATGCCCTAATCTAGAAGTCTGGGATGCCAAGCCGAATACACCCCCCGTGGTACAGGTGGAGACAGTTCGAGAGCTCCTCCTCCATCTGGACTGCCACAAGTCCATGGGACCGGACAGGCTCCATCCTAGGGTGCTAAGGGAGGTGGTGGGGGTGATTGCCGAGCCACTCTCGGCCATCTACCAGCGCTCCTGGTTATCTGGGGAGGTCCAAGAGGATTGGAGGCTTGCCGATGTGACTCCCATCTACAAGAAGGAGGCCGTAAGGAGAATCCGGGGAACTACAGGCCTGTCAGCCTGACCTCAGTACCCGGGAAAGTTATGGAGCAAATCATCTTGGGTGAGATCACTCGGCATATGCGTGGCATCCAGGGGATCAGGCCCAGCCAGCACGGGTTCACGAAAGGCAGGTTGTGCTTGACCAACCTCATTTCCTTTTACGACTGGGTGACCAGACTGGTGGATGAGGGAAAGGCTGTTGATGCGGTCTACCTGGACTTCAGCAAAGCCTTTGACACAGTCTCTCACAGTATTCTCCTAGGGAAACTCGCTGCCCGTGGACTGGGTAGGTATACCCTTCCTTGGATAAAGAACTGGCTAGGGAGCATGCCCAGCGGCTAGTAGTTAACGGAGTCAAGTCCAGCTGGCTGCCTGTTACAAGTGGTGTCCCCCAGGCGTCGGTACTTGGGCCCATCTTGTTCAATATCTTTACTGATGACCTAGACGAGGGGATTGAGTATACCCTCAGTAAGTTTGCAGATGACACCAAGTTGGGTGGTGGTGTTGATCTGCTCGAGAGTAGGGAGGCCCTTCTGAGGGATCTCGATAGGCTGGATTGCTGGGCTGAGCTGAATGGGATGAGGTTCAAGTGTCGGGTCCTGCACTTTGGCCACAATAACCCCATGCAGCGCTATAGGCTCGGGGCTGAGTGGCTGGAGGACTGTGAAGAGGAAAGGGACCTGGGGGTGTTGGTTGATGCTCAGCTGAACATGAGCCGACAGTGTGCCCAGGTGGCCAAGAGGGCCAACGGCATCCTGGCCTGCATTAGAAATAGTGTGGCCAGCAGGAGCAGGGAGGTAATCATCCCCCTGTATTCAGCGCTGGTGAGGCCGCACCTCGAGTATTGTGTTCAGTTTTGGGCCCCTCACTACAAGAAAGACATTGAAGCCCTGGAACATGTCCAGAGAAGGGCAACAAAGCTGGTGAGGGCTCTGGAGCACAAGTCTTATGAGGAGCGGCTGAGGGAGTTGGGATTGTTTAGTCTGGAGAAGAGGAGGCTCAGGGGAGATCTCATTGCACTCTATAGCTTACTGAAGGCAGGTTGTGATGAGCAGGGGTTTGGCCTCTTCTCCCAGGCAACAAGCAGGACCTGAGGAAATGGCCACAAATTGTACCAGAGGAGGTTTGGGTTGGACGTGAGGAAAAACTTTTTCTCCCAAAGAGTGGTCAGGCACTGGAATGGCTGCCCAGGGAGGCGGTGGAGTCACCGTCCCTGGCAGTGTTCAAGAGGCAGCTTGATGAGGAGCTACAAGATATGGTTTAGTAGCTCTGGCAGCAATGGTAGTGGGAAGATGGTTGGACTAGATGATCTTATAGGTCCCATCCAACCATGTGATTCTATGAATTCTATGACTGTAGCCCATGGGAGGGACCCCACGCTGGAGCAGGGGAGGAATGTAAGGAGTTCTTCCCCAAGGACGAAGCAGCGGCAGAAACAACATGTGATGAACTGACCACAAGCCCCATTCCCTATCCCCCCTGTGCCACTCCAGGAGGCAGGAGGTTGGAGATTGTCAAGAGTGAAGTTGAGCCTAGGAACAGGGGAGGGGTGGAGGGTAGGTGTTCTTAAGATCTGTTTTTGTCTCTCGTTATTCTTCTTTGGTTTGATTGTTAATAAATTGAATTTGTTTCCCCAAGCTGAGTCTATTTTGCCCATAATGATAACTATTGAATGATTTCTCACTGTCCTTATCTTGACCCTCAAGCCTTTTGTTATATTCTCTCTTCCTCATTCCCTCATGTGTTGGGGAGGGTGCGTAAAGCTTGGTCTCGAGTGAGGCTAAGTATGACAATAAATGTGTGTGTATACATTACAGAAAGCTAGAATGCTTGTGCTTCACTAACCACAATACATTGCAAAATGTGGACAATAACACAACACATGAGATGTTGTTTGCCTTCTGTTATTTGATGCCTGAAATAATATAAAAATAAAAATACTCATTGTTAATTGCATTATTAAGGCATGAATTACAAAAGACAATTATACACAGGTTTTTGAAGATGCCCTTAGTTTTATTATTACATTTGCAATGGAGATCAGCCTTAGATGTTTATTGAAAGTTTTTTCTGAGCATAAGGAAGTATGTGAAAATGTTTAGTTGTATGTATAAATAACAGACAACAAAAGCTACTGCTATGGGCAGATTAAAGGAAGGAGATGAATTCCTGAGGGTGAGGAAGTAAAACATGGAGGGTAAGACTAGAAGGAGCCACAAAGAAGAAAATCAGTGTTTTATGGTTCCTGAAAGAGAGAGACATTTCCAGAGCATAGCAGGGCACAGCTAGGTGATTAAAGCAGCAAGTTAGTAAAAGTGTGCTCGCATTAGCTTGTTGAAGAAATATTAGGGAAAACAATGTTTGCTTTGCTCAGAGGTAAAAGAGTGTTGACACAATTACAGTTAAAAGTGAGGATGTCTTTGAGCCCTAAAAGTCATTTCTTACCTGTCATAGATAAGAAAGGTCTTACCTCAGCTATTATTCAGGAAGTATATGCAAGAGTTAGTTATAACAAGAATTGGGGGATCTAGACAAAAGACTATATTCAAGACAGTGCCACATTATAGACCTGAATAGCAGTCAGTATGATCATTTGTTCTACAGTAATTAAAATGGGTATAAAGAAGGACTTCTCTTCTGAAAGGCTGCAAAACCAGCAAAAATAAATCAATTAGAATTACCATGGCAACAACCAACAATCCTGTGCATAAAAATGGAAAAAATAAAAAGTGAAACAAAATAGAAAATCAAATGAGAATTTAAACAATGATAAAGTACACACTTCAGAGTGTGTACACACTTTAGAGTGTAATTCTCTGTCACCTATTTCAAATACAATTTCAGATTAAGCAAACTATTTTCATGTTATTGGTAGTTTAAAGATACTCAAGAAACTGAGGCCTGGCAAAGTAGCAGGTTAAAATAAAACCATAAAATCTTATGTCTTTTGGGGCAGTGAGAAGAGGCAAGAATAGAAAACCACAGATTTTTACAAATGTATGCAGAAATGATTTTTACACTGTCATTTTCTTGCCATGTCATAAAATAACCTGTAGAAGGTAAACTTACTTAAGAGTTTTAGTCTTCACTCTTTCTCTGCACCAAACTCCCACCAATTCAGGAATTATTCAACAGCTAATGATACAATGGTGTCCTTTCCTGAGCCTTTCTGAAGTTGTTAAATCAAACCGTTGTCCTCATTTTCATGACAGTCCCTAGAAATGAGTCCACATGTTCTTCTGGAGCAGTATCTTCTAGGGCTCAGTGGACATACAGTAACTTTAGCTATCTTACACTGTGACTCAATAATAACAGGACATAAGCCAACAGCAAAATTCAAGTTCTTAACTTTCTTACTAAGACAGAAGAGGAAACAGTAACATTGCATAAGAGAGGAAGGGGATAAAGAAGAAGAGCTATAAGAGGCAGAAACTGAATGAGAAACAAATATGAAGGCATTAATTACATCTGACTTTTCTAAAATTAGTGTGTCTCAGAAAGCATTTGCTAATATTCATATCCTATATTCACATAACAGGAAATTTTTAGAGATCTGCAAGAGAATTTTCTGCTTTGATCAGAAACTAGTGACACAATCTGGTAAGCCTTGGAGGAAAATATTAATAAAACATACAAAAATCCTATTTTGTTGAGCAGTGGTGTTAGCAGACTTTACACAGATTAGTCCTCTATGGAGGAGTCAATTTTTTTTTTTTTACCTCTAGCTCCAGGTTTTGATATCATTTTGCATAATCTGCCTGTCTATCACCAAGCTGAGGTCTTTCTAGCACCTGCATTTAATCCCTTGTTTCTTAACTTGGATCCATTCTGAAATTACTCTGAACAAGAGCCTAGCTTCTGTGAAACTGCTTAAAAAAGGGGGGGAAAAAAAGCGAATGCTGCCTTATCACTCTGAAAATGCTGTCTTGAACTCAGTTAGTCAATTCAATGCATTTATCACACATTGACACAACTTTGTTACAGAAGAGTTTCGACATGGTTGTGTTTAATCACCTGGTAATGGATAAAATTGTTTTGCCTTTGGGAGCTCCAATACGTATCTCCCAAAGCTTTACACTTACAGCAGGTGTAATCTGTGTCCTAGAAAAGAGATGGAACCACCTCTGCATAACAAACTGTAACAGAGAACTACTAAGCGTTAATTTTATATTGTCATAATACTTCTGACTTTAGACCATGAGTTCCTTTTGTGCTGAGTATTCCAGCACAATGATAAACGAATGCACATAAAGCTACTCAGCAAACGAACATCAGCCTTGGTGAGTGGGAGTCCTGTGTCTCTGAGGCACAGAAACAGGAGGTCTCTTCCAAACTTTGCTTTCAACAGCAGCATAGTTGGACCATTTGCTCCCTAAGCTGACAACAGTTGTGATACCTCTGGTTCAGGTCACCAGCAGCATTTCCAGTGAAAATGAAGGAAGAGCCTCTTCCTCCCTCCAACATGTTTGTACTCAGCACAGAATCCACACTGGATTACTGACTGCCTGCTGTAACCTGCTTTCTTAGACAGTTTTATTTCTGTTTAGTGAGTTATTACCTTTAACCTATTCCCTGGACTCACTCACAGTTCCTCTAAATCTGCAAAGGCTAGATCATTTCCCTAAATCTAGACTCCCTTTGTTTTATTTCAGTTTATCCTTTCTTTCTCCCCAACCTCTCCTCACCTCTAACTGGCAGCGCCATTTTCTTTCTCCCTCTCAAAATACTGCAACTTTCAGTAACTGCAAACTTCAGATATCCCCAGCTGGAGATGTGCTGCTCTGTTACTTCTCAGATATTGGCTGAAGGCACTCCTGTAGTAAGATCTCCTGCTGCTAGCAAAGCTCTCGGGCACCTGCCCTCAATCTATAGGACAGTTCACAAGTTTGATCTTTATCTATAGATTCAGTCTGAGAACTTTGTTTTTCTGCATGGAACTGGCCATTATTGTAGTGGAAAACACACTCACAGCTCCCGATTATTTTTTTATGGTCTGTCAGGCACTATTGTTTTTCCAGCTGATACTTACAGCATCATTGGCACTATGACACTCTCCTGTTTCTGCCTTTGCAGTTCTTCATCGTAGCAAGCAAGGTTTTAACTCCTGCTGTTGTGATCAATATGTCACCACTAATTACCTCTTTCAGCTGAATAGCCATCTACTGTTTTTTTTTACGGGACTGACCGGTGTAGACTTCATCACTAATGCTGGATAAACTAATTTTCACCTTTGTAAGTGTGAAACAGACTGAAAAAAAAAGACTGAATTAATGAAATGGAGAGCACAGGGAAGAAAAAAAACAGCAAAGCAAGCTTGTGATGACTTAGAAGTTAACTTTTTTAAAGTGAGAGATTTAAGCCAAACTAGACAAAATTCTGTGAGTTCTGGGGGCATGATAAATGTGTCATATAGAATTTTAAAAATGAATTTTTGTTGGTTTTTATTTTTAAGAATCAGGTATGTGTGTGCATTTGATATCAATACCAGTAACTCTCTTTCCTAGCCTCCCCCCCAAAAAAAAGCTGAATAAAGGTTGCTTAAGTGCATTTCCTATCCACTCAGTCAGTAGAAATCAGGTCAACCCTACTTACAGCTACATTAGCATTCAGATCAAGCTCAGTTAACTGTAATTCCCACCCAAACATCTTATTACAACAGTCAGTCTGGGTGCATCATGGCACAACAGATTTTCTCATTCTTTCCAAATTTGTCCACTTTAAAGATGTGCTTTCAGTTCCTGACTTGCAGTGCAGCAGCCTGAAGCAGTCCTCCTGACGTTGTGGACCAAGTTTTGCTCAGAAGTTGTAAGTCATCCACATCCAAATCCTGATTCCACACATGTAGAGCGTTATTCGCATCAATGGGCTGGAGCATACATTAGGTATTGTCTCAAATAAAACCCCTGATGGACCAAGTGCCGTAACATTGCACTGAAACGAATGTGACAAATCTTGCAGTTTCTGGAAAAACCCTTTGAAAGACACAATATGCTTTACATTACAAAGATTAATATTTCGGCACCTGGCACAGAGAAAAATATGACTTGATCAAAAATGAACTGACAGAATTATTCTGTTTCTGGAGAGATTATGGTTTACATCAAATCAGTAGCTCATTTTAAATGTAGTAAGGTACTGCTTTTGGTACATCTCCTACTATCAGAAAGTCATATTTTAAGAAATTGTGAAGCTACAAAACAACTAAGATATCCTAAGACAGAAAATATACCCTAAAGTGCACCTCTAGCTTTAAAGCTTAGGGATACCTTCTCAGGATTTCTGGAAACAGCCTTTCCACTGGGAAATAAGACTCGGTGCCACTTCTGAGTAATTCCTCACCCTTTAAAGAGCAGACAGACAGAAATGTCGGTAGGTGGAGCTACCTTTCCCGCAGCCGGCAGAGGAGTTTCTCTGCAGGAGGGAGTTGCGTTTGCAGGCACCCAGTCCGCGCTTCCCGGGCCCTGCAGATGGACCTCGAACAAAACATGAACATACAAGAATGCAGCTTTTACATCATGTTACCAAAGTGCACACGGCAGGAGAAGACAGAACACAAAATTGACAGTGTTTGTCAGCACAAGCTGTTTGTTTCTTCTTCTTCTTTTTTTTTTTTTTTTTTTCCAGCCGTGACGAACGATACCATTTTAAAGTGACATGCTTAGCTCCAGAGCATTTTGTATGCAACAGCAAAGCATCCCATTATTCATGCTTGGACTGAAGGTGGTGCTAATGTAAATATGTCTATTTTCATCATCTTCATTGCTGAGATACATGAAGTACATCTTTACAGATGACAATCAGGCTGACAGTTTTTTCTTTCGTTATTGTTCTGGTGTAAGAAATATGCAGATCATCTATTTATTACTAAAAAGTACTTGAGATTCATCTCTCAATTTGAAGTTGTATAACATATGTAAGAGGGCTGTGATCAATCTATTGCTTTTATCTTAAAAGGGAGATTAATGAATCTGATGAGCTGAAAGAATGCATGTGGTATGAAAAATTCTGAGAATCACTTACATAAGGTGAAGAATAATCATGGCAAGAATTTATGACACACGTCTAAACAGCAGTTTGTTTCATATGAAGAATTTAATTGTTTGCTTTATTTCTGAGGCCTTGAATAAGTATCCTAAGGAAGCATCTCTGACTGCCATCTTCAAGTTTAACTCTGGCTGAGTGACTACAGTTTAGTGTTTTTCACATAGTAGGCCATGCACCAAAACTTTAACATTAAAATTAATAAATTTGGCTATGAGTAAAGAGCTGATCCTGCCCTGAGAGTCATGGATATAACAGTAAAATCAGCTTCTCTGAGTGTTCACAAGGCACATAGAACATACGTCATCCTCTGATTTTGTACATCTCCATATGGCCTTCTCCAGCATCCTAATTTCCAATCTTTTCTCCAATATGCCTAAAAAACTCAGAGAGGCTGATTACCACATACATATCTGTCCGATATGCTGTACAAAGTTAGCTAGTCAAAATATTTGAAGATTTTTTAATTGTTCCATGGAAAGGGCAAAATGCAAAGAAGTGTTTGTGACTCTGGTGGGCAAAAATATGCACAGAATGCTACTTGATTTCACTATGCTGGTTACATGTGCAGTTCCTTTGGGCTCAAGACTTCTGACGCCTTTCTCATTCTATCATTTCTAAGATCACCAAGAAAGACACTTTTAATGGTGACCTGACATGCACATCATGTGACAACAGGTGGTGCTTGAAAGCAGCTCTGAGCAGTAAGGCACTGCAATGTGCAGTAGACTGCGAAGGTGCAGGGTTGATAGATCTATCCTCAGAGTGCCATTCGGCCATTCACCTGCTTGGGCTCAGGAAACGTGGTAAGCCACCTTCCATTTGTTTCACTGCAATGAACATTAATATGCAGCAATCCACAGAGGAGAGGAAACAGGAGGTGCCTGTCCCAGGCCTTTTGGCCTTGTTGACATCAGAAGGTGAGGGCAACAATGCAGCTTTGTTATTTTTTCCTATAACTAGTGTCAGTGAAAGGAAATAGATGCTCCTGAACTACAGTTTCATGTACATTGTCACAGCTACTGAGCACTATTCTTAGACTGTCTTTGCCTTCTCTTTTAATCATATCAGATTTTGGCTTTTCTTATGAATGCCTCAGAGCTGGGGCATGTGCTTATTCCAGCAAAGAGTCTCTCGCTGGCACCGATTTCACTAAACATCAAGAAGACCAGTAGTTTGATTGTTCTGATTGTTCTGATTGTTCCTTCCAGACCAAGAGATAAAACTTTGGTTTTGTTTTAGTGGATACAGCAAGAGCTGTACAATTTTGAGAAGTAACTTCTGTTCCACATTTAACCTCGATCCAACTAGTAGTCACTAGAAAAGTATCAAGAGGCCAAGGTTACTGGTCAAGGCTACTCTTTGAGGCTACTGGCTTCAGTTTATTTTGCTGGTAATTTAATTTACACCAATAGCTTGTAAGTAATACTTCTTTTCATCTCCAGATGTTGCTTCGCTATTGGTTAAGTGCATCCCTGTGACCTGAGTATCCTGCAGTAATGTCCTTGCAGCTATTAGTCCAAATATTGGCAGCAATTTAGGAGAAAAACACAGAGGATATATTTCTGCATCACTCTCTGTTTCTTCTTCTGCCAGGAAGAAGCTGGACCTAGCACCACAGCTCACCAGCTGACATCAGGATCTTTGGGGAATATGGCCCAATCACTTCTGTCAAGCTGTGACAACACAAAGGCCTTATTTTAAGATTCTGTCAAACAGCACCACTATTATTCAAGACCAATCTCAAGAAAATAAAGTTTGCAGGATGGAATCAGCACTGAGGGAGATTTCAGATAAAGAAATTTTAACTTAACAATTCCAAAACCTTTGTTGCAAGGACCAATATTGTATAAAATAACATTTTTGTTCCCGGATTTGTTATTTTTACTCTAACAATTGGAAAAGCAGATGGGGAACTGTGTGGAGCTCTTTATTCATTATTGTTCAATAGCCAAGTCTCCTTTGTAGAACTGCTGCCTTGCCAAAAGTCAATTTTAAAAGTGTAAATGAAATGCTTCAGTTTCATAATGATAAATATCTGAAATAGGGGTGATATTCCTTAATACCATGCTTTATTTGCCTTCCTTTTTTGAGAGTTTTAGGTATGATAGGAATGTAAGATCAAAATCAGTATACCATCATACTGGAAATCTTTGGAGAACATTTATGTTGAGATCATGTATTTTCGAGCAGTAAGAATGAGCAGAAGACAATAGTCCCATGAGGTTTCCATTTTAGTTGGCTAGATTAACTGCATTAATACAGAAGTCTGATTTCGTAACTTGTTGTTACCGGTTTATATCCCACTTTATAACAAAAGCACTACTACTATTACTTCTTAAGGTAAGAGGAACAATTTCCAGCTCTACTAGGTACTTTTATTCTGAACCTATCCATTCAAGTTTCTTGCCTTTTCTTTCACATTGTCATGAGTGGAGATCATGACATAAAATGAAAAAAAAAAAAGAAAAAAAAAAGACATATGGCAGATAAGAAAAATTATGTTTACTCTTAGTGAAAAATTCTTTAGCTTGAAGTGCTAGAACGCATTGTGTATTCCAACCTTATCCATACTTTCCTTTTTTTTTTAACCTGCAATTCATTGATTAACTTGAATCAAGAATTTACTTTGTTCTAATGTGTTTTCACCTTAATTTTCTACATATTAATGTCCTATTGTCCTGGTTCTGGCTAGGATAGAGTTAATATTCACCTGAGCTGGGTGGAGAACTGAAGCTGGTAGCCCCTATGGCTGGGATAATTAATTAATTAGCTAACAGCTGGGGTTAATTTATCCAAATTAGCCAAAGGGCTATTCCATCCCATCTGACATCATGCTCAGTATATAAGTGAGGAGGGTGCTGAGAGGAGTCTCCTGTTACTTGGAAGAAACTAGGCGTGGAGATTTGTTGTAAGGCGTTGTACTGTATTTGTATTCCATCACTGTTTTGTTTTTCTTTTGTCATTGCTGTTAAATTTACTTTTTGTTCAATCTCAACCCACATGGTGTGTGTTTGTTTGTTTGTTTACCAATTTTCCCCCTGTTCTCTTAGAGGGTGGGGGGAGTGGGAGAGAGACTGTGTAGTCTGGTCCCAACTGGGGCTGAACCATGACACCTATGCAAAAGGTAGATAAAAATGTATATTTCCCCCACTCAGTGTGAGCATGATCTGTGAAAGGTTTGAATTTCATTTGGGATGTGTGATAGAGTAATTTTCATGAAGGCCTAAGCAGATTTCATCTAACACTTTTGTGTAGCTAAGGAATAATTTGCACTAATGGCAAAGCTACTAGTTAATTTGTAAAAACAGTTTTAGAACCTAGTTTGGTATATATACATTCTCCAAAATGCTAAGGAAATTCCTTAAAGTCCTATTGTCTGTGAATATGTTCTAAGGTGGCTTATTTATTTACTGCAGACTATCTCTGGTAACTTAACCATTAGAAAAGTGTAAAGTGTTTCAATATCCTCATCACTGCTTTTCAAAGAGGTGAGGATAGAGCATGATAAACAGCAATGACAGAATAGATTTTACCTAAACAGACAGATTCCAAGTAGAGTCAGATTTAACTATTCCTTATTCTGTAGACTATGTTTTATAAATTATACCTGTCTCAGTATATTAAATGCACCAGAGAGCTATCACTTTACCTTTAGATCATTTATAACAAAGCTCCAAAGTATTATAATTCTTACATGCAAACCTAATCCACATGAATTTCATTGAGTTTTACATATCAACTGCCTACATATCTGCCGAGGATTTTTGCACTTTATAATACTAGCTTTTTGCAGACATGCTTATATCTAATGTGAGTTACTGTAACAGGTAACTTTCCCATATTTAGTCTTGTCTGGGGATGGTTGCCTGAAGTAGGAATAACAGCTCTAACGGTGTGCTGGGAACATTTTTGATAAATATGATACTATACATTTAAAGTAGAATTTAAGATTACTACTTCAAGGATAATTCTGGAATCAATTACAGATGTTCAGCAATGAAAGGAGTTGTACGAGGTATATCAAATGACTGAGACCAGAATACAATCTAATTTAGCTTTTTTACATGAGAGGGATGGATCTTGCTCTATTACAAATAGAGCAATGCCAAGAAAAGGTGAACCTTCTACTAGGCCAAACAAGAAGGTTAGTAAAGGTTAAAGGAGATATTCCTTCAGTTAAACTGGTGAAGTTCCCAGTGACTGGTAAAAGGGAAACACACCCCCCATTTTTAAATAGGGAAGAAAAAAAGACCTGGGGAACTAGAGGCCAGTCAGTCTCACCTCTGTGCCTGGCAAGGTCATGGAGCAGATCCTCCTGGAAAGCATGCTGAGGCACATGGAGGACAGGGAGGTGATTGATGACAGCCAACATGGCTTCACCAAGAGCAGATCGTGCCTGACCAATTTCGTGACTATGTTACAGCATCAGTGGATAATGGAAGAGTGACTGATGTAATCTATCTGGGCTTCTGCAAAGCATTTGACACTGTCCCACACAACATCCTTGTCTCTAAAATGGGGACACATGCATTTGATGGGTGGACTACTCAGTGTATAAGGAATTGGCTGGATGGCCGCACTCAAAGAATTGCCATTAACAGCTCAGTGTCTGAGTGGAGACCAGTGAAGAGTAGGGTTCCTCAGGGGTCTATACGTGGACCAGCCCTATTTAACATCTTTGTCAGGGACAAGAACAGTGGGATAGAGTGCACCCTCAGCAAGTTCACCAACACCACCAAGATGTGCGGTGTGGTTGACACACTGGAGGGAAGGGATGCCATCCAGAGGGATCTTGACAGGTTGGAAAGGTGGGCCCGTGCCAACCTCATGAAGTTCAACCAGGCCAGGTGCAAGGTCCTGCACATGGGTCAGGGCAATCCCAAAGATGGATAGAGGATGGGTGATGAGTGGACTGAGAGCAGCCCTGCTGAGAAGGACTTGGGGGTATTGCTGGAAGAAAAACTGAGTATGAGACGGCAATGTGTGCTTGCAGCCCAGAAAGCCAATTGTATCCTGGGCTGCATCAAAAGAAGCATGGCCAACAGGTCCAGGGAGGTGATTCTCCCCCTCTACTTTGATCTCATGAGACCTCATGTGGAGTACTGCGTCCAGCTCTGGAGGCCCCAACATAAGAAGGATGTGGACCTGCTGGAGCAAGTCCAGAGTAGGGCTACAAAGATATTCAGAGGGCTGGAGCACCTCTCCTTTAAGGACAGGCTGAGAGAGTTGGGGCTGTTTAGCCTGAAGAAGAGAAGGCTCCGGGGAGATTTACAGTGGCCTTTCAGTACTTAAAGGGGGCCTACAGGAAAGTTGAGGAGGCACTCTTTATCAGGGAATGTAGTAATAGGATGAGGGGTAATAGCTTTAACTGAAAGAGTGTAGATTTAGATTAGATATAAGGAAGAAATTATTTACTATGAGGGTGGTGGAACACTGGACAGGTTGCCCAGAGAGGTGGAAGATGCCCCATCCCTGGAAACATTCAAGGTGAGGCTGGATGAGGCTTTGAGCAGCCTGACCTAGCTGAAGATGTCTCCATGGTAGGGGGGTTAGAACATTTAAGGTCTCTTCCAACCCAAACCATTATATGATTCTATGATTGTGTAAGTGTGGAAGGAAAATCAATGAATCTTTGGATCACTCCTAATTAAACATTTTTCTAATTTTCATTTAAAAAAAAAAAGGACTCAATCATATAACTGAAAAGATTTGCAGGCTGTGAATTTATTTTATTTTATTATACTTCATTTTTTACTTTAAACACGACAGTCATTCCACTGGGTTTAGTTGAACTAAACTTGCTCTTTAAAATATGCATGTCTGAGTTTTTACAGGATTAATGACAGTTTTGTCATGAAGCTTTTCTGGCCTGTGAGCACACCAGGTGTGATGCCAGCTAGCTCACAGGTCTCCACAGATGACTTCAGAGGCCAGGCTCCCTGGTGACAACTAGTACTTAATTTAACTAGTTTGCCACTCTCCATTTTAATATCAAATCGTGGCCTTTACTTTCAAATACTGAACTAACATTCATTTTAATAACATGAAGGAAATGAAATCATGTCTCTGCTAATTATTTCATTATTAATTCCACATCTGTGGCCAAACAGTTTCCTAGCACAATAAATTCAATCTTAACTGTAACACAGAAGTAGTTGGAAAAGATCAGACTTGGGCTGCAGCACTTAGCCAAGAGCGCCGGGGCTGGAGGCCTCCTCTTTCCAAAGCCCCCAAGGGAAAAGCAGGAGCCACCTGAAGGAGTGGTTTTGGCTGCGCCTTGGAAGCTTCTCAGCTCCTTCTGTGCATTCAGGACCAGTGTGGACAGACCTCGAAGGCTGTAAATCATAGCTTCATCTGCCCTCTCCTCCCTGTTCTCTCAGGCCGCTACCTGAGTCCCTTGCTATTAAAAATTGAAAGACCTGTGAGAAACCTCATCACTTGCTTAATTCTGGCACGTTGAGTGTTTGCTACTTGTATTAGTATCTCTTTTACCTCTCTCTATCCTTCAGTCATTTCATATCAATACCTTCTCTATCGACACAGAAGGAGAAAAATAAACATGCTTCATTTGAAATTAAAGGGAAACCACTAGCTATTGTAATTAGGGTAATAAAGTGACAGTATTCCCACTGTTACCTGATTTTGCGTTGTCTATCTCCCCTCTCATCTTTTGATCATGTTTTGGCTTTTTTGTATCTTTGTGCCAAAGAGACTCTTCTAAATGCTTTATGAGAGCCTGTTGTGATAGGATAAGAGGTAAATGTTTTAAAATAGAAGGAGGTAGGTTCAGACTGGATATAAGGAAAAAATTTTTTATAATGAAGGTGGTGCAACACTGGAACAGGTTGCCCAGAGAGGTGGTAGATGCCCCATCCCTGAAACATTCAAGGCCACGTTGGACGGGACTCTGAGCAGCCTGATCTGGTTGGAGATGTCCCTGCTCCTTGCAGGGGGCAAACTATTCTATGATTCTGTGATTCTAAAGAATTATGGTTGAGTATTACTGCAGTAACAGTAATAATCGTAGTAGTTGTTCCAGTGACTCCAAATATTCTTATTCAACTACAGGCCGGTCAGCCTCACCTCTATGCCTGGCAAGGTCATGAAGCAGATTCTCCTGGAAATCATGCTAAGGCACATGGAGAGCAAGGAGCCAACATGGCTTCACCAAGGGCAGATCGTGCCTGACCAATTTGGTGGCCTTCTATGACGAGGTGACAGCATCGGTGGACAAGGGACAAGCAATGGATATCATCAATCTGGATTTGTGCAAGGCACTTGACACTGTCGCACATGACATCCTTCTCTCTAAACTAGAGAGGCATGGGTTTGATGGATGGACTACTGGATGGATGGACTACTGGATGGATAAGGAGTTGGCTGGATGGCCTCACTCAGAGAGTGGTGGTCAACGGCTCAATGTCCAAGTGGAGACTGGTCAAGAGTGGCGTCCCTCACATGTCCGTGTTGGGCCTGGCCCTGTTCAACATCTTTGTCGGCAACATGGACTGTGGGATAGAGTGCAGCCTCAGCAAGTTCACCAACAACACCAAGCTGTGTGGTGCTGTCAACATGCTGGAAGGGAGGGATGCCATCCAGAGGGACCTGGACAGGCTGGAGAGGTGAGCCCGTGCAAACCTCATGAAGTTCAACCAGGCCAAGTGCAAGGTCCTGCACCTGGGTCGTGGCAATTCCAGGCACAAATATAGGCTGGGCAGAGAATGGATCAAGACCAGCCCTGGGGAGAGGGACTTGGGAGTGATGGTGGACGAGAACCTCAACATGAGCTGGCAATGTGCCTTTGCGGTCCAGAAGGCCAACTGCATCCTGGGCTGCATCAAGAGGAGCGTGGTCAGCAGGTCAAGGGAGGTGATTCTGCCCCTCTACTCTGCCCTGGTGAGACCCTACCTGGAATACTGTGTCCAGCTCTGGAGATCCCAACATAAGAAGAACATGGACCAGTTGGAGAGGGTCCAGAGGAGGGCCATGAAGATGATAAGAGGACTGGAGCACCTCTCCTGTAAGGACAGGCTGAGAGAGTTGGGGCTGTTCAACCTGGAGAAGAAAAGGCACCAGGGAGACCTGATAGTGGTCTTCTAGTACCTCAAGGGGGCCTACAAGAAAGACGGGGAGAAGCTGTTGTGATAGGACGAGGGGTAATGGTTTTAAAGTAGAGGGAGGTAGATTTAGATTGGATATTAGGAAAAAAATTTTTACACTTAGGGTGGTAGAACACTGGAACAGGTTGCCCAGAGTGGTGGCAGATGCCGCATCCCTGGAAACATTCAAGGCCAGCTTGGATGAGGCTCTGAGCAACCTGATCTAGTGGGGGGATGTCCCTGCTCTTTGCAGGGGGGTTGGACTAGATGACCTTTGAAGGTCCCTTCCAACCCTAACCATTATATGATTCTATGATTTATTGGGAGCTAATGGTATTTAAACTAGTTTGGACTGAGCAGCAGGCTCCAAAGCAGCCTGTCAGGCCTCAAGTCAGGCTCAGCTGATAAGCCATTCCCTTTAAGCCTTACAGCTGGTAATGACTGACACAAATCAAGTGCTAAGGTAACTACTTAAACGTTAGAGAACCCTAGTAGGGCTTCCTCCAATGTAAATTTATATAGTCTTTTGTATGTAGAAAACTCCTTGTAATTTTTTAAGTTCTGAACTATTTTAACTATTTCAAGTACTGTTCTTAGGCCTACATATATGCTCTCATTTGACTCATCCCTTGGACAAATTACATAATCCTCTGGTTAAATGCTTCTTAGTTCCACCTTAGTCTGAAATTAAGTTCTTTTATTATTATTATAATGCACAAGCTTTGCACCCGCACAGGCTCCAGCTTTTTTCCAGGGCACCCTATCTCTTCACCTCAGTTTGTTCATTTATTTATTTTAACACTAATGGCAAACATTGGTGTGTGCATTTTGGAACGTAACAGGTTGTGCTCAGCAGTCTTCCCCTTCGCCCCCTAAATGTCCACGCATTTCCTTTACTCTCTGCAGAGCTGAGGTCAACTAGATGGATACTGTTTCTACACATTTCTCTAATACTGGTGCTTGTTTTCTGATTAAGTCATGCAAGCTTAAGCTAGTACATTTCAGCTAAAAATTCAGACTCCAAAAAAGCATGCACATTACATATATGAATGGAAGTGAAAACTATCCCAAGTCCAGTTTCTGCATTACATCAGCAGCCTTTGAGCTTTGACGTCCTGACATTGCTCTGCTAGCTTATCAGCAAAGCATTGCTTACCCTGAGCCAGAGAATTTTCATATGGACACTTACATGTGCTAAATTAGTGCAGAGTTGAATCTGCAGTAAACAGGCATTCTTAGAAGTTAAGTTGATCCTAAGAAGCTTGCTACAGGTTTGTTGTTTTTTTTTTTTTTAAAGAAATAAGGACGGTAACTACCAGTACTGGCTGTCATTCTGTGCATGCAGGAGGACGGGAGATATGAACAGGGCACTATAAAATGCTGCTAAGAGACAGGAAGTGTGACGAGCCAAAGACATGTTGGAAAACGTACACTGGGAGCCTAAAGTGAGAAGAGGTGAGTAAATGAGATACAGAGGCACAGAGATGAAAAGATTGCAAAGTTGTAAGAGGAAAAGCCAAGTAAAATGTTGCAAGAGACTAACGGTGTTTAGGGGGATGGAAAGGCAGCTCCTTTGTCTTGAAAAGGCTGGGGATTAAAATAGTTGTTCTTCAGCAACAATAGGAAATATCTCACACGTACTTAAGCCTGTATTTTGACCTTTAAAAGTTACTTCATTTTAGGGAGCATTGGCTCAGGAAGAATAGTTGCAAAGGTAAATTGAGGCTGCACAAGCATTGACTCTTTAAAAATCTCAAGATTTCAAAACCAGTCTTTTTGGGGGGTACTGACTAGTTATTTTCACTTGGCTAGTTTGGCAATATTATTTTCTGAAATCAGTACCCATGAATGCCATTACAGGGACAAGTAGCATGTAAAAGATCTGAAAAGGCATTTTCTTATCATCTGTTCTTTCATTTCAGTTTTTTTTTTTTCTGCAGTTTGTGACATGCTGTTACTCCTGTGAAAAGTGGAAATATTACTACTAAATTAATGTTCTTCTATAGCAGACACCTTCTGTCTGGTTAACCTGTTAAGAAAAACATGATGATACACCATCATGCTGCTAAATATTTCTTCCTACATTAGCTTTCCAAAGGTAAAAATAGATAAAATTGTTCTCATAGCATCAGGATTGCTGAAGTTTAGTTTCCTACATAGTTTTGCTGGAAGGCTCTTAAATACTCTGCTACTAGTTATTTTCACCTCACAAGGCTGGCATATAATATTTTTACTCTAGCTCCCAGAAATGCTGCTGTTAGGGACAAATACGGGTCTGGTGGGCTGTGCAAACACTGATCTGCCAGACAGATGGTGCCTCATGACCTTTGCCAAATTGGAAGGGTCAGGACTGAGTTTCATCCAGTTTCTCCCAGCATGGGATAGAGTAGAATCTGTAGATCCATTTTCTGAGGCTAAAAGAGCCACTATCAACCTACTTGTTTTTATTTCTTCCTTACTCTGTCATTTGATGGTCCTGATCTTGGATACTGTGCCAGTATTTTTTTTGTCCAGCCATAAAATAAGTATTGGTTACATCTCATATATGCTCCCAGTAGCTTTTTAGTCATGAAATAGACACCTATGCAAAATTGCAACTGCAATAACTCAAAATGCTTCCTCACACCCTTCCTGCAATTTTGGCACTAGCTGGTGTTCAGCACTACAATTTCTTTAATGACTATATAGTAGTTACACTTGCTAGTTACATGCCTATA
>WHYT01015406.1:378849-403416 GCA_009806455.1 Tetrax tetrax
AGGGGGAAGGCTTTTCTGTATCCTTGAAACAGCAAAGGCAGGACTGGCAGAAACCACCTGTGTCCTTAAGGGTAGTTTTCCATGATTAAGCTTCACATGCTATAGAAGCTTGGTGCAGAAGGCTTGACAGTGTTATGCTTAGTTTGCTTTGGACTGATCTAAGAACTCCAATTTTCTCTTATTTGAAAATCCACTCTCAGATCTCAGAATGACTTTGAGACAGTATTAGAGTCCCCTGGGGAGGCTTCATGAAAGTCCTGAGCTGGTTTCCCTGTTCTCCCTTTACTATTCCAACAACTACTCGTTAGAAAAGGACTTGTGTGGCAGGTTGCAGTCCCTGTCTGGGGATACCTACTCACACAAACACACCTTACTTGTAGCATTATGCATTCAAAATTTCAGTGCAACTTTTCTATTCTCAGGCATTGCCAAGCAGATTTACCGGAGCAATAGAGAAGGCTAAGAGAATGGTACCTTCCCCAAAGTAGCAGTCTGCAATGCTAGCAGCGTGCTACCATCCACAACGCAGCTGCTCAGCCCTGCAGTATCACACAGCTACGTTCCTCTTCTGCTTTCAATTATTTCTGATAGCTCTTAAATGCTACTCAGCCTCTGCCTTCCTACCACTGTATTCACTAATTCTTTAGTTGTCTTTGTCAAATTGTCTCCTAAGAAGGCATAAACACATGCCAGTAAGAACAAAAAGCCACTGGAGAAAGTCAATGCTTGGCACGCTACCTTCTACAATGTTTAAATGCACCCAGAGACGGCCCCAAGCCATTTGCTTCCTCTTGAAGCATAAAAACAAGCAAACACTGCAAAACCTCTGGGTTTCCCTTTAATCCTTTTCTCTGTTGGGGGAACAATAATCACTGGGCTCTTCTTTCAGCAAAAGGACAAGAACTCCTACAGTGCTTACATGCATTGGCTAAGTCTAGTTTTTCCTCCTCTCTCATGTAGTTCTTCCCTCCCCTCTATACTGCTTATGAGACCTCCAGGGTTCACATCACATCTGTGTCTTGTCTGTACACACAGAGTCCTTGTCTAATAAAAAAGGTGCCATATTTAGTCACTTTTCAGATAGTATAAACTGGAATTTTATTTGGTGTACAGTGAAAAGATCATACTTTGAAATTAACTAGGGTGCTAAGTAAACTAATAACTTCATAGATTTCCTAAGAATAAAGCCTAGAGACTTAATCAAAAGGGCTAACACCAGAGAAATTACTTTTTATGTTTTGATTAAATCTATTTGAACCCAGACAAGTAAAATGCAATATATATTGAGGGAAGAATCCAAGAGAAGAACATTGATTTTGCATCCTATAAGAAAATTAAAAAAAAAATGTGGAAAAATTTATTTTTGGATGAAATTGGCTGAAGAGGAATAATCCTGAGATCTCCAAGGAATTCATCCTCCCACACACCCCCAAAAAAAGAATACTGAGAAGGAAAAAAGTGTGAAGTAATTATAAAGGAAGCATTATTGTGTGAAAACTTGTAAATATAAAACATTCTAGTATTGAAAGCGTGACACCTTACATTTATAAGAAAGCATATAATAGAATTAATGTATATTTTTGCAGTAGTTACATCCTAAAATCCTGTTATTAAGTATTTCCCTCAACTACTGAGAAAGTACATAAATATGTAAACTAAATTTTTCTGAAAGCATCCTGCTGGCTCTTTGAGTTTGCAGATGAACAGAGAAGTACATATAATCACATGTGAGTATTCTAAAAGTCTAAGAGAGCCTAATTGTCTATGAATATACATGACAACAGAATTATCTCTAATGCTTATTCTTCTGACATTCCCTACAAAAAACAGGTTGAAAGAATATTAAATATGCGAAGTTATGCTTAGAATTCCAGAAATGCTAGAATTAAACTTTGATTTTAGACTTTGAGCTGCCTCAGTAGCTCATCTATTATGCCAAAATCTTTACACACAAAAGGTGGGGTTAGGAATAGAGGGACGCCCTCACACCTCATCATTTACAATTACCATAATGTCTTTGCTGTTCACACCAACAGCAACATGCCGTGTCAGCGTCCTGCAACTCAGGGTAAGACACAGCAAAATAGTATTATGTACCTAAAGAGGCACAGGGTAACAAGTAACAATAGCTAAAAAAAACTTGTTACATGTAATAAATTTTGATATTTTATTTTCTTCTTTTACTATCCTTGAAGCTACACCTGCTACAAAATTGTCAGCCAAGATCCTCACCATTAAAAAGCATTAGACCTGCTGCTATTGAGACAATTTATTTCTGCTTGTCTGCTTTTAGCCGTTGCTTTAGGACATATTCTCTCCCTCCTTCTACAGGCCTCTTAATTCTTATTTGCAGGCTTCTTTATTCTTATTTGTAGAAACTGGCATCTTCAGGCTGCTTTTCTTCCCCTTCTCAGGATTTTGCTCTCTAATACCCAGTGAATAACGGTGAGCAGGGGGAATCAGTCAAGTGCCTGACAGCTCTGTTGGCCTACGTTGTGGCTTTAGTAGGAGGAAAGGTTTAAGTGCATAACACTCTGAACGCTGCGTAGGCTGAGAGCTGGCACGAGTTTCAGCCTTTAGGAGGGACAGTAAATCCCTCCTGTGGCAGCTAAGTCTTCCTGTGAGCTGCACGAGCATCCCCCACTAGGCAAGCCAAGACCCTACTTTTGGTAGATACTGCATACTCACTTTCGCGACATTTATGTTCCTGTGAGGATCTAACTGCCCTTCCATGACTCCCTTTCCATTGCCTGGACAACAGCTACCCACAATTTGAGCCAAATTCCTTCCCTTCTGTCCACTGTGAGACTATGAATGTATACACTTGTAGAAGTTAAGCGCTTTTGGACTTCATGCTAAAATTGCTCCTTGTCTCTCTGCAGCCACTGAATATAGCTTGCAGGTTGTACTTGGTGAATGTCATAGAGGTAACAATAATGCCTGATCCTCAATATCATGAAGCTCAGAGAGGAACTTTGCTGTGAAATGTCTGCTTTTATGTAGTGCCTTATAAACTTGTATAATAATTATCCAGTTACAGGTGAAGTTAAATACTCTTACCAAGGTGCAGAACATGAGGATCTAAATTTCTTGATCTTCTGTTGGCTCAGTGTGTAATCCTGGAAAAATCTTTACACTTCCCCATGCTTCTGTTCTCCTGTCTCCAAAAACTGTTTGTTCTCCTTTGGATGATGACATTGTATTTGAATAGACACTGAAGTTGGCAGTGAGAAACTTGCACAATCTAGATCTTACTGTTCCCCCTACATCTTGCCAAAAATAAAAGATAAAACATGCTACAGTTACTTGAAATAACTTCTAATTTGTGATACATCCACTTAATCACGGTCATTTTAAAATGCGTTCATCTAAAACCTTACATGAAATTCTGTACAAGGGATGTCTACGGTCAGAAATTATACCCTTGTTTTTCTTAAAAGTGATGGAAAGTAAGACTGCATTCTTACCACATATATCTTGCAAAATATGGTCCAAGTACTGAAGTGCGGTAGGATTTCTGTGGTCCACAAAGATAAAGAAAATACCTCAGCCAGCATGATAGTGCCAGTTACTTAATGCTCAAAAGCACCAATATGCAGTAAATATAAGGCCTGAAACAAGAATCGGTGATCAGAGAGAACATAGGGATAGCTCATACAACTGGAGCTCTGCAATGGGCAGATGCAGGGTCTGCAGGAAGGACAGGCTGGGAAGGTGAGGAGGGGATATCATCTTTTATGTGAGAGTGCAGTGGGGATACATGGATCTCTGCCTTGGGATGGATGATGAGGTGGCTGGGAGCTTATGGGTAATGGTTAGCAAGCAGACTCTGATATTAGAAAATGTGTTTATGAAGGGTTAGGAAAGTTAACTCTGGTGAGGTATGCAGGGAGAGAAAGAAAGCTTTCTACAGGTATACCAGCAGGAAAAGGAAGACTAGGAAGAATGTGGGCTCGCTGTTGAATGGGTCAGGGATTTAGAAGTAAGGGACATGAGAAAGGCTAAGGTAGTCATTAATGCTTTCTTCAGCTCAGTTCTTAGAGGCAAAGCAATCCCAGGTCACTAAGACCAGTGGGAAAGACTACGGCAAGGAATACTTATCCTTGGTGGAGGAGGATCAGGTTAGAGAACATTTAAACAGACTGGATATTCATATATCCACAGGACCTGACAGGTTGCGCTCACGAGTGCTGAGGGATCTGGCGCATGTCATTGTGAGGCCACTCTCAAGTATCTTTGAAAGGTCACTGCAACTGGGAGAAGTTCCTGAAGACTGGGAAAAAGCAAATGTCATCCCTATGTTCAAGAAGGACCCAAAGGAGGATCCAGAAAACTACAGAATGATCATCCTTCCCTCAATCCCAGAGAAGATGACTGGGAGCAAATAATCCAGAACATTATTTCCAGATATTTTGAGGTGACTGGATGTAGTCACCATGGATTTCTGAAGGGTAAATCATGTGTGACCAACCTGATAACCTTCTATAATGAAATGACTGCCTTGGTGGATGAGTGGAAAGTAGTGGTTGTTGTTTATCTCAACTTCAGCAAAGGTTTTAACACTGTCAGCTGTTACATCTTCAGGCAAATTCATGAAGCATACTACAAAAATGGATGTGGATTGAAAAGTGGCTGAACTGCCAGGCCCAAAGCACTGTGGTCACTGGCACATAGCCCAGCTGGTGTGGTGTGGTCACCACTGTTACGGGCCATGGATTGAGACTGAGTCCAGTACTGTTTAACAATTTCATTAAGGGCCTAGAAGTGGTGGGACAAGAGTGGACCTTAGCAAATCCGGAGGTGAAACAAAACTGAGATGAGTGCTGCTATTCAGAGGGACATGGACAGGCTGGAGAAACAAGCCAACAGGAACATAATGACAAGCAAAAAAAGAAAATGCCAAGTCCTGCACTTGGGGAGAAATAACCTCCCATGCCAGCACAGGCTAAAAGCCGACCGGCTGGAAAGCAGCTTTGACAAAAAAAGACTGGAGGTTCTGGAGGATGAGTAGACCATGAGCCAATAATGTGGCCTTGCAGCAAAGGCCAACAGCCTCTCAAGCTGCATTAGGAAAAGTGTTGCAAATAAGCAGGGGAATGTCATCCTTGCTCTGTGCTCAGCACTGGTGAGAGACATCTGGAGTATTATCTGCAGTCCTGGGCTCTCCAGTGCAAGGGAGACATGGGCATACTGGAGTGAGTCCAGCAAAGGGCCACAAAGGTGATTAAGAGACTGAAGCATCTCTCATAGAGGGGAAGGCTGAGAGAGCTGGAAGTCTTTATCCTGGAGAAGAGAAGGCTCAGGGAGATCTTATAACTGTATATGAATACCTGATGGGGACAGTGAAGAAGATGGACTCAGACTCCTCTCAGTGGTCCCCAGTGACAGGAGAAGTGGCAATGGGCACAAATCTAAATAAACTAAATTACATTTAAACATAAGAAGAAACTTTTTTTTTTTACAGCGAAGGTTGTTGAACACTGGAACAGGTTGCTCAGAGAAGCTGTGAAGTCTCCATCCCTGGAAATACTCAAATTAGACTGGACACGGCCCTGAGCAACAAACCTGCTGTGGCTGACCTGTTCTGGGCAGGGGTGGGACCGGGTGCTCTCCAGAGGTGCCAGCCACTCTCGATGCTTCTGCAGTTCGGTGGTTGGAACCTCAGTGAGACTGATGGTAGCACAGTGCAGTCGCAGGAAAGAGAATTGGCCACGCTATGCTGCTGTCAATTTGGTCTCAGCAAGGAGGAACCGGATCTGAAATTTGTATTTAGAAAACAACATATCTAAGAACATATAAAATTCTAGGAGTTATATGCTAAATTACCAAACTTTATTTAATTTTTTTCACTGGCCTAAACTTAATACCGTGAAGTGATAAATGCAGACATGCTTTATTATTCTTGAGAAGGCAGACACACGTAATTATTAACATTGAAAGAAATCTTTTGCCAAGAATATGTAGTTTATTTACAATCTTTATTATCCACATTAGCACCACCTCTTTCATCAATTATTAGTTCAAATGAGGGCTCTTATAAAGTCATTTCCTCTAGATAGAGAATAAGATTACATTACAGTAAGAAACCTGTAATTAACAATGCATATCTTCATCTAACAAAAAAAGTCCCACATGAGTAATCAATTGCTTTAACTTATTTCTAAGGACATTATTTCCTTATTTCAGTAATTTAATTATTTCAATTAATTACTCAGCATAGTGAGTTCAGTTCAAAGGCCTTTAAATGATCTTTTTTAAAAAACTCTCTTTGATTTTTCATTTCTTTTCCATAAGATTTCATGACTCAAATGTTCAAAGTCCACTTTTTAAAGCCAGTGAGATATTTTTCTGATAAGTCTCTATAGAAGGAAAAAAATAAAATAAAACAGTGCCTACACTAGAAATCAGCAACACTTAATACTTTCAAATCTCTCAATTTTCAGAAAAAAAAAAAACCCTCTTATTTAAGTAAAGTACTGCATTCAACCTAGGAAAATATATGAATTTTTTAAAAATTACAATTTACAAATATACAAAAGTGCTTTTAACAGAGCGTGTCTTTTAATGGCAGTCTGAGACACTTTTCTTTACCTTTCACTTTTTGCCTTGAGTTTAGGCCTTTACCTTTCTTAGTTGCTGTGGCAGGGGGACACGGTGTCCTGGTCTCCTTTGTCTTGTCTCACCTGCTGTGCTGCCACCCCACACTGCTGCCTGGCAGTCCCATGACCAGCAGCCGGGTAAGGGGGTTCTGGGCACACAGGATGCTCCTGCTTACCCTGTCCCACTGGTTACCCACATGGCTGGTCCTGCACTGCTGGGGTCCCTCGCTGAGGAAGCTTATGCGAGGCTTTCAGAAGGGAAGGAGTTCACACGTTTGTCAAAGCACTGGAGCCTCCTTCATCCCTAGGGTGATAAGCCAAGGTTACAGAGCAGGCTGCTGGCAGCATCTGCGCTTGCTCTGATTATCAAGCTCTTGGAAATATTACTTCTGCTCTTCCTGCCTCCTCCTGCTTTAAACAAGCACCAGGTTTGTCGCAGTCCAGCAGCCCAGTCCTCCAATAAACCTCCTGGGACAGTCCTTTTGGGCAGTCACAGCCCGCATTGCTTGACCACTGCTGATGGGACAGACATGTCTGTCTCCATTTCACAGCCCTGCAGCCACTACCAATGGGCACAGGGAGCATCTTCCCCTGCTCCCCACCTCCACAAACAAATCCATGCCTAGCTTGCTGGGGTGCAGCTCAGAGCCAGCAAGGAGCTTCAAGGGCTCCCAGAAAGATTGATGTGCCCAAAGCTGCCCCAATGTCAGGCAGAATGTTGTAACCCAAGTATTTGCAAGGCAGCCTGCAGTCCTGCAGTTTGGGCACAAAGCACTTGTGCTAGCTCTAAATACTGTGTAGGATCAGCGTCCAGGAGAGGTAGCACTGGAACAGGTTGCCCAGAGAGGTGGTGGATGCCCCATCCCTGGAAACGTTCAAGGCCAGGTTGGATGAGGCTCTGAGCAACCTGATCTGGTTGGAGATGTCCCTGCTTCTTGCAGGGGAGTTGGACTAGATGACCTTTGAAGGTCCCTTCCAACTCTAGCCATTCTATGATTTTATGATTCTATCACATGACAGTTAAAATGAGCTGAGGAACCTCACAGAGCCTCAGTCAAGTTAATGGGACTCTGCCTCTGCAGAAGGGGCCACGCACTTTTGAGTCTTTTTACATGCTTGTAATTTTGGATGCTACCAAAAAAAAAAAAAAAATTCCAAAATAGCAACAGATTTTAAGCTTTAGTATGTAACAAGTTTTGAGTTTGACAGATTTGATTGTACAAATTAGGAAAGAAATGAAAATACACATGAGCAACTTGAATAAATGTTTCCTCTAGGCTCACTGCAATGGGGGAAAAAAATGTCACGCAAAACTGTACATATTTCTACCAAGAGCAGGCTACAATGCACTTGACTGTATAATACAACTCCCATTGCAAATTTGGTTTTTTCATAACATTGTATGTGCTTGCCTAACTGACTCAATATACAAAGTGTTATATCACAAAAAAAGGCTGTTGTTTACAAACGCGAAGCCTACCAAAGACCCTAGACTGGTCTACTCTAATCCAGCCTAGTGATGAAGTATCCCCATTTGACTTCAACAAAGAAGCCAAATCTATGTAAACAAGGGGATAATTTGGTTTATAACTGTATGCTGAATTTAAATTAAGATCTACTAGGCATATGTTCTTGAGAGTGGATAGTTGTATTAGAGAAGCTCTCCACTAGATGTTTAAAATTAGTAGGTAGTACAGTTCTGACAAAGAGTACTGTGTATTGCAGTCTCAAAAAACCCCATTCTTTTACGACTTCAGCTATCTGAACTTTTTTTTTTTCCAGAAAGGGCAATGCTCACTTGGTCTTCACAGCAGTTACAAAGTCCAGACACAGTCTGGTGAAGGCAAGGACTTGAACTAACTCTGCAGGACACCAGAGTGCAGAAAGTGACAATTAATTATTTTATCCTTTGTCACTGTCTGGAGTGGATAGATTTAAACAGAACAGATCAAGGGGATAGTTCCATTCAACCCACAGGCTTCTTTGCCATGGTCTTTGAGCATAAAAGAGAAATTTTAAAGCCTCATATGTGGCCAGACAGCTGAACAGCTTCTCTGGTCTCTGTTAAAAAAACAGTGCTTAGACTCAGAAACCTCTGGCCACACCTACAAAGGTCATCACTTTGGCACTGTTACCTGACATTAGAAAGTTGGAGCAAAATTATTTTGGTAGAAATTGTTTGAATGACTATGCTAACTCTGGTTAAACAACTACAAACCCTGAATTCAGTAATCAAAGGAATTTCTTCCAGGATAAGGGCTGGAGATTTTGGTCATTTTCCTAAAGAAACGTGAATTCTCAGTGGCTGGTAAAATCTCAGATTTTGCATGGAAAACCAAACAAATCTGTGTTTGTTTATTTAAGATACAATGTGGCTTAACATATGCCTTCTCACTGGTTTTTACATTTCTCATATCAGATACTGAAGAATGATTAATTTCTTTCATACTGGATTATTTTTACTCATTATATAGGTAAAGTTGCTCTAGGAATATATCTCAGTATCATTTTAAAAATCATTACTGATATTTCACTGTATGATACTGGTTTATTACAAACTCAGTGTAACCAAACTGTAAGAGACTTTAAATACTGATTAACATGTCAGGCTTTTAAATTATCTATGGATATGCCTAATACAGCATTTTAGTGCATATGAACAGTGCATTACCAAGGCAAATCTCTTACCACCTTCACTTACCATGACTTGATTCTCTTCATGATGCAATCCTGGTGCACACAAACTTCACATGCCTTTTCAAGGCACTTTTCCAATGCAACCAAACTGGTAGATGCATGCCATGAGTACACATAGTATGTCCCCATTGCTAATGTAGATGCAAGAGCCTCAACTCACTAACTGGGCTGCACCCCGTTAAGTCCTCCCTTACGTATACTAGTATTTACCAATTAGGTAAGTAATAAATAACTGATATACTTAAGCAGAACTGTGTGGTGGTCTCTGCATTTACTACAGTATTCAAAAGAACCCTGACAAGCAGCCAGACAGCATAGCCTCTAGATCTGTACTAAGTTGCCTATCCCTTAACATAACTTACCAACAAGCTCCTTTGTACTACTTGATGATACTGGTATATGAGCAGGCACAGGAGTAGCTTTGACTCCTCTGCTGATACAGATATTATGCTGTAGTTTCAGCTTCAACTGAAATGTCTTTCCTACCTCTCTACTTTATGGTACCTGTATCACCTTCCAAATCCTCCCCCCAGTAGCTGGTTGAGGGTGCCCAGCTTGCTCTGGATTGTGCTTGATCAAGGCCCTCCCTACCTTGACTTTGCCTGCCATACTTCGTGCCATCATCAGGGAATATCAGCTGGTCCATACGACTGCCTGAGGCCCACAGTCCTGCCCCATCTCCTGAATTATTGAAGTGAGCACGTCCAAAAGGCAGAGTCTCCCAGCTTCTCTGGTGCTGTATTGTTTGTATGTTGTCCTGAGAACCGCTCGAACAAGAAGTCCAGCTACCACGGCCACCATCAGCTGCATCAAGAGAAGCTCTGTTCCCCTGATCCTGTGAGAGTTCTTTTGTAATAGGAGAAGAAAGCGCAGTTGCTCCAGCATACAGGCCCCTGGTCTCTGACAGTGGTGCGTATGAGCTGGATGCACATTGAAGAAGGGGGGAAAAAAATCCAGCATTGGAATTGGAGATCATTTACAGGACACATGAAGAATTCAACAGTCAAGAGAAAAGCAAACATATTGGTGGGTTGGACGAGATGACCTTTAAAAGGTCCCTTCCAACTCAAACCATTCTATGACTCTACAATCAACATCTATACATATCTCCTTTGCTTTCTCCCCCTCATCATAAGCCCTGACAAGAATGGAAGACAGAAACCAATGGGACTCAATTTCAGAGAAAGTAAAACTGTTACATGTTTCTCATGTAACAGTTGCCAGACAGTTGGCTCTTCTTGACAAAATTCAAAAAGATTCTCTGAAGGTTATAAAAAAGCCAAATCATGAAGAGTTCAGAAAATATATTCATGAATATATACGTATATTTTAAATTTCTGCTAAGGCCTGAATTAGGTTTGATTCATTCTTTCCACACAGATAGACGCATGAAGTTCCATGATTTGAGACCGCAAATCAGCAGCCCAGTGCATTTATCCTTCAACTTTACGACATTTACCACAGCTCACTCTGTTCATCATGCCAAGCAAATAAGCACGCAAGTGATAACTGACACAACAGAAAAAAAAAACAGTACAGTATCAAAAAGTAAAAAACTTAAGATCAATGCTTTCTGTAGCGACATGGGTGAGATTAATGTTGCTAAAGCATTCCCATGGGACTGAGTCACATTGCTCTGGCAACAATTTCCTGGCAAAACTACTCAGGGTATTTCCAATACCCCTTTTTGTCCTTTACTTTGTTCACATGAAATTTAAAATTCAATGAAAACACAGATCCTCAAACCTTTCAATGTACTACCAGCTAAATAAAAGTACCTCTATTTGGTAGACAGACAGAATGCAAGATGCTTATCAAAGTATCTTTCACCTTCAAATTAACTGACTGCCTAAATGTATTGCTATAAATTGTTATTAAATTAGATTCTTTATGTTTGTGTCTCATCTTAGTGTTTCTGATTGACAAGGCCACTCTTGCAGGTGAGTGACTGTCATCTCTTAAAACAACCGGACATGCTCCGAGGTTGAAGATCCCAGAAGAGCAGTTACTAGTTTAACATCTCCGGAAGATTAGGTTGCACAGTAGGAAGCAGCAAGACATAGCTTCAGCTGTAGAAGTGCACAGTCTTATTAATTCAAGACTGTTCTGTTACAGACTTCAAGCTCCGTCAGTTACAGTTTTATTTTTATGTACTTACAGATTTTTCGCTATTTTTTGTAAATAGTTGTTATGGCTATGATGGTTACATGGGGCTTGAAAATCACAGTAAATCTGCTAATGTTTCGAAAACTCTTCCGTAGTATGCAAGATCTGTTCCTGTAGGGACAGGTGTAGTTGGGTGGTCGTAGGGTATGTGAGGCACATGTCAGGTGCTTATAGCGACAGGCGTAAGGAAGACGTCAATATTGTTAAACCATGCATTGGTAATGGAACCTGGGAGGACACAGACCAGTACCTAGGAAATGGTCATGAGGGAATTACGTGGTTTACATCGATTTCAGGGGAGCGTTACTAGCTACATGGAGAGCAGCAGCTGTGTGCGGAGCTGTGGAAATACTTTGCAGGTTAGTAAAGAGCTGCAGATGGGACACCCCGGGACTAGAGATGCACTGCAGCGGCCGTTAGATGCGCGGGCGTTGTACATGGCCAGAAAACCACCTACACCTCCGTGTCACCTGTCCCAAGTACACACCTAGAACGAACTGAGACACGAACGGCCAAGAGGAGAGCAGCCGGTTTTTACAGCTGTCTGTCAGCACCGCACACACGGCCTCCGCGGCCCCACCGCCTGCACAGGGGTCGAGGCCGGTCGGTGCGGGATGGCCAGCTGCACCCACGGCAGCCACCGACTGCCCCAGAGCCGTGGCTCCGCCACAGCGTGGCCTGGCGCCTCTCCGCCGGAGGAGCCCGCGCCGGGCAGGGCCACTGCGGAGCCGCGGGCCCGGCCGCCGCCGGCCCTCCCGGCTTAAAATGGCGGCAGGCGGGCAGCTCCCCCACCGCCAGCGGCTCCTCGCTGCCATTTTCCCAGGGAAGGAGGCGTGGGGCGCCTGCGACAGGCGGCGGTGGGAGGGGAAGCCCTCCCGCCACCGGGAGTAACTTCCTGCCCGTACCGCCCGCCGGCGGGCGCTCGGCGACCCCCGCGGCGGCGGCCAGCGCGCGGCAGCTGGGCCCCCGCCTCCCCGCCCGCCGGAAGTGGCGTCCCGCGCGGCCACGCCCCTCGCCGCGGGCCCGGCGCCGCCACCCGCCGCCACCCGCCGCCGCCGGCAGCCCCGCCGCGCGCCCGCCCGCCCCCGGCGGCGGCCCTCGCGCCCCACGCGAGCCGGGGCGGCGCCCGGTGCGGCCGAGGCGGCCGTTCCCGCCCGCCCTGGTGCCGTCCGTTAGGGCAGGCCCCGCCTCTTCCGGGCCTCTCCGGCTGGGCCGCCGCCTCCTCCTCCCTCGCTCGCTATCCCTTTTGTGAGTTATAGCAACCGTTGCCTTGTGAATCAAGCGCCATAGTCACCGTAGTCCTGGCGACTGTTACCCATCAACAACAACCGCTCCTCTCCTGCTCCTCCTCCTCCTCCTCCTGCTGCTGCTCCTCACCCCCTTCCTCATCGTCACCCACAACAACAACAACAACAACAACAACAACAGCCACCTCCAGCAGCAACGACAGCGGGAACAACGCCACAGCCCGCCTCAGCCCAGGTGAATATGCTCGCCGGGCGCACGCCGGCCCTCCCTCCGCTCTCCCTCCCCCAGCCGCCGCCTCTCCCCCTCCTCGCAGCATCCGGCCCGGGGCTGCTCCCTTGGGCTGCGCGCTCGGTTGCGGTGCGGCCAGGGGAACGTGGGTCGCCCCTCCCGGCTCCGCCGCTTTCCCTCGCCGCCTCCCCCCTCTCCGTCCCTCTTCCTCGTCCTCCCTCCCCCACCCCCGCCTCCAGCCCCGCTGCCCCCGGGTGCACTTTTGCGGTTGGGTGGGGAGCGCGTTCTTGAGAGCGGCGGTTGGGATGGGGGTGTCCGTTGGGCGGGGAGGGGAGCTGGCCGCGGTGCGGGGCGAGGAGGAAGAGAGGCTGTGCGGTGACGGGGACGGAGGCACGCTTCTGGGACCTCTAGGACAATCGCTTGGATGCGGTGGGTATGCATCTTCCTTCGTCGCTCGTTTGCACGGATGGGGGAATGTAGAAATCGGGGAACGAGGGTCCGGCCACAGTCTAAGGTTACTTTAAACCTGAAAAAAAAAACATGGGAGTGGGAGGAGAGATGCAGCCAGAGTCGGATCCTGTAGCACACCAAGAAGCAGGGGATGTTTTTCCCCTTTCACTTGCAGGGGCCTTGTTCTGGTTTGATGCGACTGCTAAATGCTGCAGATTTTTGTGAACTTGCTTTATCTTTTAATGATATTATCGTGCTATCGATCATATCAATCACTTTTCTGTGCTTTATCCAGCCATGTAATTTCTTAGTTTATTCGTAATTAATGTTGCTGCTTATTTTAGTGCAAGCTGTATTTTCTTTGTATTGTGAAATGTTTTTTGTTTATTCAATACCCCTACCCATACACACACAGAGTAGCAGGTTTTCTTTTCTTATTGCACTCCTTCTGCAGGGGATTATTTTTAAAATGACTCTTTCATGCTGCAAGTGTAGAATGGAACAGTGCATGTGTAAATCTAGTTTATAGACAGTGAGTTACATTCATGTGGAGAGAATCCATTTCGATTTCCTTAAACTCTCCACAGTGAAGGGAATCCAAGACATTGGCAGTGAGTTTGTGTGCTGAGCAGCAAAGAAAGGAGAAAAGAAGAAACAGTATTGAAAAAAAAAGTCTTTGTAATTTTGTCGTTCTGAGTGTATTCCAAGAGCATGTTTGGGAAAGAGGGAAAAGGCAGCTTTTTACCGCTGAAGGAGCTGTGGTAGGAATTGTGTTATCAAGGAGGATGTTTTGTATTTTTTTTAGTCCCAAATGTTTGTTTTCTTCCTCCTTTTTGTGATTGCTTGTGAAAATCTAAAGATTTGGTTTTTTCGGTGGTGTCAAATCATACTTTGTGCACTTTTAAAATTCTTTTGGATAAAGTTAATTTTTGACATCTGTTATGGCAATGAAATTCTCTTTTTAACATCTGCATAGCCAGTTGCACTCTGCCCTTTGACTTGTCAAATTGTGTGTCATTGTGGCAAGCTTTTCTCTGTATGAAGTGATGACTGATGACTTATTTATTTCCTTATTGCTTTATTTAGTAAAATAGGGAAATGGATGTTATTGTTTTTAATCTAAAAACTAAATTTTAATTGTGTATACACTTTTTCTATTTTTATATCTGTACAACCCTGTATAAAATGCAGGGTTTCTCATTACAATTTCAACAACAATATATTCGTCTCACATTGTAACTACCAATGAATGTGACAGCAGCAATTTTTCCAAGCGGCTGTGAACTACAAAACGTGCTAAGTAGTTGGTGCATTGTTGATATTGATATTAAGTGAGCTAAGGCATATTGGATTTGTCTTTTTTTTAAATTTGTGTTTTATGGGCCAACAAGAACTTACAACATACATTATTTTGAATAATGACCAAAGGTTTCTGTGTTGCCATCTTTTTATGACTTTACTCAAGATAAAACCACTGAGTGCTAATTTTCTAGGTCCTGCTGTCATATAACTTCTAAAGACATTAGGAATTTTCAGTGAGAATTATAGTTCTGTATCATTTATATGGCACATTTAAGTCTTAATGTATTTGTTATTAGTTTTATCAGGTAGTTTATGCTATTCATTGGTTGTGAAATCATTCCTGGCGTCTGCTATTGTCAGTTGAGAAGATGTCAGGTCTGCATCATGCCTTTCTGTAGTAGCTCTCTTACAGCGGGACAGAGTACTACTTGGGACGGAATCTGTCTTTACAGAATGTGTATTCAGACCCCAGTAGCAAAGGAAAGTATGTATGTAGGCTAGGAGACAAACTTTCTATTTTAACTCTGTGAGGAGATGTACATTTATTTCTTAAAAGTTAGATTAAAAGTGCATGACTTTGTCTAAAAACGAAGACCTTTTTTTAGTAGTATTTAGCCACATTTTCTTTAGATAGTGACTGCAATTTGGAAAATAATAATGCAGCTATAATCACCTCTTTGAATGTTACAGGCTTTACTGAGAAAAGTATTGACTCTTATTCTCTCTGAAATACTGTGATGATCAAGGATGAGATCTGCATTATGCATTCTGATTCCCTAATGCCTGCAGCTATCAAAATAGTTGATGTTTGTGGTGCTAACCAGTGTTTGAAAATGAGGTGGCTTGTGATTTTTTTATTAATTCGTTTTCATGGCTTAGACTGTGTAACTATCTAATTGTGTTTCTGTGTATCCTAATGAGCCCATCTGAATCGTATCTTCTCTTGTATTGTTGGTGAGCTAACCTACATTATGCTACTGTAGAAAAACTGTTTCAGTAATGTAGTGTAGGTAAATGAAAAGGGAATCAAAGGTATAATGCTGTTAAAGAGTTTACAGCCAGGGTACTTTATTTGATAATTAGGGTCAGCTTTGTAAGTACTACCCATTTTTTGTTCCCGCCTGGTACAGTAGTTTGTTAATCACAAAACTACCTGCAGAAATAAATATTGCAGTTTCTTTCATTTACTAAACTTTACATTGAGAGGGAAAGCTGTTACTCTTGTCCTCTCTTCTTACTTGAAAGGTAAGCAAGTATCTAAAATACAGTAATTTTTTATCATTGCAGTTCCTTTCGGTATTGTAGCTAGTGTTTCTGGTTTTAATGCTTTACTTTTACTCTTATGAAAGGCCTCCCTCCCTCTTAAAACATACCGTATTAGTTGTATTTTTACCTGCAGTATGTAAAAGCTTACCAGTTGCAGGTATTGTCATGTGGAATACTTAAAAAATGAAGGGATCTGTAAACATATAGGATATGTGACTCTTAAAATCTTTTTAAAAAAAGTTTCAGTTCAAACAACATGTTGTGAATGCGTCACAAATAAAGACAGAATGAAAAATAAACTTTCAGTGGTACTGTAGTGTCCTTCTAGCTGGACTTCCATTTCAAAATAAAACTCTGTCAAATGAATGTATTAGAAAACTAAAAGCAGTACATTTTTAAATTATGAATGAAAATACTTATTTTTTTACTAAGAAGGAGGGCTGAAAAATTAATGAGGCTTTTCAAATGAATAGACTAATGTTTAAGATTATTTTTTCTGTTAGCCACAAGTTTATTATTTACGTATTTCTGTTAAAATTGATTGTCAGTCATAACAAAACTTATCTCACAGGTGCTATGTATAACTGTGTTTTGGAAATTTAAGGAGCAGTACATATAGTGATTTGGCTAAGTCTAGTTTGTTAGGGACAGATGGCTGATTTAAACAGGTGTCACTTTCATTTCTTGTGCATTGTGTTGAGACTTCCAGAGATTTGCAAAAGAGCTGCCTAAGGCAGGTGGTGATCTCTGCTTTTGTGATCAGCAAAATGTACTTTTGTAGGAAATTCTTTTCCCAGTGACTAGGTGTGTTGTAATAGTTAACATGTCGTATTAGAGTTTGAAATGTTCCATGTAGTACAATCCTGTTATTTGTAAATTCTTTTCTCATTGGACTTTTAAAGGAGATGTGGGTATTTGGGTGTGAAATTTAGCAGTTTATGACAGTGTGCCTAATTGTAGTCTTAATAATTTTCATTCTTGCAAGTCCAAGACTAGACATATTGCTTGATGTAACATTTTGTTTCACTGAATTATTTACATTTACTTTTTTCCTTAGTGAATATTTTACTTAAGAATATTTTTAAATTAAAAATTCTCTATTATTAAGAACACAGGATTAGTTTCAAACTTTTTTTTTTTTTGGTATGCTTCTATAACCACAGACTTGCAGTTTTCTTTCCTTTTTTTTTTATTTTGTTCTCCAATAGTTATAAAATATTTCAATAAGAAAGAATGAAATTGAAGTTTAATTTCTAACAATTTTTAGGCATTTTTTGTTTCTAAGAGTTCCTTTAGCTTAACATTTTTTTTTTAAATAATTATGACTAGTGCTTCTTAGTTATTTTCTTTGTAGTAAATGCACCAGAGGGTGCTATGCTATTTGAAATACAAAAAGGAAAGAAAATCCTAAAAAATATTTCATTGAAATACACTGATAATATATATGGGACTTGAATAAATCTTACAGAAATTTTTCTGATTTCTTCTGTGCATTGCAGTACAGCAAACTTACTGTTTTGGCAATATTGTGTTAAAAAATCAAAGAAGAAATTATCCATTCCATATCTGAGTGTGTCTGTGTGTGTGTGTATATACATGCACTTAAAATACAGTCTTCGTTCATTGAAAGAGAACAAATAGTTACATGTAAATTATGTCTGTATAGCATATAGCTGGAAGTTTGTACTTATTGAAGTAAATTACAGCTTGTCTGAAAAGCTGGGTGAACTTACCTGAGAGATGCATGCACTTATTGTGTGTTATGTTTTTTGTTTATAAGTGTATATTCACATTTTATGTAACTTGTTCATTTATAGCTGAATTCTTTTTATAAAATGCATGCTGTATATAGATTTTTTTTTTTTTTCTTTCTCGTTGAAACTGAGGTTGAAGCTTACCTGTTTACTTCCTAATTGGAAAAGAGACAGGAGCTTAAGTTGATTAGGACAGATATCTTTCTCCATCCATCATTAGTTCTGGGAAAATAAAAAAAACCCATTCCTCAAAAAACCCTGCAACCCTGAATTCCCTAAAGCCTCCCAAAAACCAGCGTAAAAGTAGTATCCTCTACATATTTATGAGTACCAAAGGCAGCATAAAAGTAGTATCCTCTACATACTTATGAGTACCACTGTGTTTCATTTCAAAAATTTGTCTATGGATATATGAACCTAGTGGATTAGAATGTCATTGTTGTAACTTCTGTAAACTTCTGTAGTTTAGTGGTACCTGTTGTTTTTCCATACACTGTAAGATTAAGAAGGCAATGCTTTTTTTGTGCGTGTGGATGGATAGTGGTGTCTAGTTCAGTGTGATTTCCCTGTGAAAAGGTACAGGCCAGCGCTGTGATAGTACACCTTCAATTGCTTGGTTTTGCACACACTACCTTTAGTTGTTTTTCCTGTTCCACCATGGAAGTTGTTTGTCTTTGGTCCCCTAACTTAAGATTTAGTGGCCTAAAATCATGAGGTAGTGGATGGACTGTATTGTAAGGTGTGTCTAATAAAGGAATTTCTCCTGTTTTACCATGTACATTTTAATTAGGCTCAGAAGTTTAAATTCTGGCAATGCAGATTTCTTCTCTAAATTCCTAACTTATTTCTAACCTTGTCTTACTTGTTTAAATTCTTATATGACATCTGTAACATTGCTATGGGAACACAAAATATTGTGTATTAATCACTAAATTTGAGTGTATTTGTAATATTTGTGACTTTTATTAGTTCATTAATGAGAGGAAAAAGAATATCTAGCACTGTTTTTGAAGGTCATTTCATCCACCCATGGACCCATTGAATATAGGTCAGCTTCTTAGACCTTCTCTGAGTAAACAATTTCTTCACTTCTTTCATTTTCTTCTTCCTGAAGTCTTATTTTAAATAAGTTTATAAGGTCTTTAAGGCAAGAATCATGTCTCTAGGTTTTGTTCAGGCTTTGGGTGCTGCCACTACAGCTAATGACTCAAAGCCGTGTTTGCTATTTATCTGCCAAGTAAATGACTTCTCTCTTCTGTTTTATTACCTCATAATAATTAATCTAACTGTGTTTTTTTCTTACATACCACCTCAGGGATGTTTTCTAAACACTTAAACTCAGTGTAGTTAAATCATACAATGTTGTAAAGTAGAAATGGAAACAAGCAAATCTGTTGAAAGGTGCACTTTGCAGGTGCCGTTGAGTCAGTTTATTCTGCTTCAGTTAAGGTGTTCTTTTTTCTTGGCTGATTATTTCTTTTTCTGTGTTGTTAACTATACTTCTCTTACAAAGAACTGAAAAAGCGTAATAGGTTTCTGAGCCAGAACTACCTACAACACAGTTATTAAGGTTAGAGATAGCTATTTATTATGCTTCTGTGGAGCTAGAATTTGAAAATACATTTTTAGCTCAAATGAGCTAGTTCACCACCTGAATTTTCAGGTGATGCATTGTATATTATTTTTCTGGAGTACCTTTGGTCTGATTTTTGTCCACCTCCCTCAGTGTACCTAAATCTGGAGGAGGGGAGAAGGGAGAGGAGGCTTGCTTCCATAGCTACCTTAATCTGAAAATGATATTGGATGTATATAGACTATCTAAAGGGTTTACTTGCTAGTGGATTGGATGACCAGGATGGTGAGTTTGAGCTGATGTCTTTCGGTGTGACCTATTGCACATTATCCACAAAGCATTTGTGAGAGTTGCTATTGGTCTGTGTAGCCTCATCTAAACAAAATGTGATACTATTGCCTTAGCTTTTTCTTGCTTATCTCTTGGCAGCATTCTGCACTGCAAACAGCTGAGAGTGCAATTTGACAGTGCAAATCTTAGATGAGTTGAACTACAAAAAGTAACTAGTATTTGCTAAGGAGGATTAAGTGTACTCATTATAGGTAGGTGAAAGCAAAAAATAAAATAATTGTAGTTCTCTTGCTGTTGGAAGGAACGGCGAATGTCAGGATTTTTGTCTTACGTTAAATGCCTCATAAATCTGAAGATTCTTTTTCTGTGTAACTGCTGCAGAAAGTTTTTGGAATTCTCTATTTAGAGCCCTAAGTGCTTTTCTCAAGTAAGATGAGTGCTGTATTCTTACCTCTGTGGTGGTGTTGTGTAGCTTGACATAACCAGGAGAGACAACAGAGTTACAGATTTTGTGAAGGAAGACTATTTTCTGCTCTGCGTTCTTGTTAACGAGCTGTACATTGTAGTTATTTCATTAGGAAGTAGACATGGCTGTACACAAACAATTGATAATTTGTATTTCTAGTTTTTACATACTATGTTTATTATTGGGATTCAATGTTAATTGCTTTGGGTCTCTTGGAGAATTTGGAAAGATATTGTAAAGAAAAAAACCCCTTGCCTTTAAACTACTTGCCTTAATTAAATCCCTATACTTGCTTTTCAAAATGTTTTATATGAAAATAGTTGTTCTATAATCATAATTTTAAACTAAATTTACTCAAAATTTCTGATCAAAAATACAAAATAATTTAATGACCAGGTCATACACATTTTACAGTTATTTGATATAGAAATAAAGATCTATGGCTCTACAGATTATTACACCAATTTATAAAATAAATATATGATTTATGAAAGCTGTTTAGGTTACTTCTGCAGGAAGGTCTGGCTGTATTCAAAGTTACTTTAGCCTTGGCTAGTGAAGAACAGTTGAACTACCTGCATAGTAGCTGACTTATGAAATTAACTGTTAGCCATGAGGTGAAATTGACGTGTTAGTTGGCTGAGCATGTGATAGGTAGGATCGTATCAACATGCACGTTTCTGTTTAGTATTTAGTTGGCTCTTATTTTATTTGGTCCACTCTGGGTTAAACCATTTCAATTGAGTTGCAATTTGCAAAAAGTTGGTAAATAACTCTTAAATTTTAATTTTATTGTATCCTATCAAATTTAGTAAATAGAAAAACATAGAATCTAGTATGGTTTTAACTCCTCAGAGCTGATTCTGTGTGAAAGTAGTAGCAATTCCCTGTAACTTCCAGGAAGATTATTCTTTGGACTTTCTGAAAGACATGAAGGCTCTTCTGCGAGTGATACCATTCTTACAGTTGTTCTAGGGAGTAAAACATGATTAGCTTTATAATGGAGATATATAGCACAGAAATATGGCTCCGTTCCATTGTTTTGTGGAAATCTGTGCTCAGATTCGAAGTTTTGAAGTGAGACAAGTGTGAATGAGCTAAGATGAAAGCACAAGTCTTCATGGTATTATTTCTTTTCAGCTTTCCAGGTGCTTTCTGATTGAAGGTTTTGCTGAGTTGCTCAGTTTTTCTCCAACTATCTGGAACTCCTTTGTACTCAAAGGAGCATAGTCCTGACAGAGTATATCAAGGAACAATAGTGGGCAGGTAAATTTGTAGAGGTTTTGGTGCACTGGATCTCCAGTTAGTTTTCTAAACTTCAGGATGGTTGACAGAATTGAGGTTTCGCAGAATTCAGGTTTCATGACTGAAGTACACTTCACTAGCAAACTTATGTCAAGGTTTATTTGCAGTAGACTGAGAATTAAAGTTAGTCCTTCAAAGCATAATTTATCATGCAAGTAGAGATTCTGGCTTATGGAACAAAGCTTCTCCTACTGTTTTAAAGGTTGTGTCTATATGCTGGTTCACTTGCAGCTGTTTGGTGTGGTTTTTTAAATGCTGTTGTTTCAAGTAATTCAGATGGTCAGTAGTCAAACAGTCAAACCTTATGGAATTGTGTGGCCTGAGATATTCAGATTTCAGTTAACATTTTGTATCAGTAGTTGTTTGGGGAAGCAAATCTTACTAAGATTCAAATTTTAGATAGTAAAATTACTTGCCATGAGCAAGTGTTCACAAGTGTAAATTTGTTTTGTAGTTGTGCTTCTGAACTCCCAACAATCTGCTCTCATTGGCTAGTATTTGTCTTTTGTTTTTTAAAGTATGTTTATTCTACATGAAGTACTTCTATCTTTTATGTACTGATTCAAGAGCTTTTAATGTACTCTACTTACAGCATTTAACCTGCTAGTATGGAAATAGTTGTCTGCCATAAAACCAAAGGAACTTAGGGCACTCAGTGCTGTGTGGTGCCCCGTTTGTGGTTTTGTGGTTTTTTTTTTTTTGGTTATTTTTTTTTTTTTCCCCTCAGACAGTGAAAGGAATGTTGCAGATAATTTCATAGGAATAAGAATGATCTAGCAGGGCATCAGTTTTTAATCTAGGTGGTCCAACCTTGTCAACTGGAGTTACTTACGCTATGGCAATAAGTGAAACTGGTGGTTTTTGTGTCACTGACTGTTATCATTCTGTTTCTGTATTAAGTATATTTTTTCAAATAGTCTGTTAACTATCTTTCACAGAGTGTTGGAAAGTCCGTATTTTCTTAGAACAAACGTATAGATTATCTGTTATGACCATGGTATTTTTGTGCTACTTAATGGAATGTAGTACAAAAGTGATAACTGGAAAAAAAGACACTTTTAACCTACTTCTACAGCAATACACTGGCCAAAAGAGAGAGGAATACATGTCCTATGCAGCTGTCTAGATCTTTACAGACCCAGAGCAAATAGTTTGTAGACTACGGGCTAGGGACAGAGTGACTAGGAAGCAGCTCTGTCGAGGATGTGCTGAAGTCCCTGGTTGGCAGCAAGCTCAACATGAGCCAGCAGTGTGCCGTAGCGGTAGGAAAAATCAACAGTATCTCTTGGGCTACATGAGCAAGAGCATAGCCAGGAAATTGAAGGAAATTATTATCCTACCCCTCTCTGCACTTATTAGGCAACGTCTATATCCATGTCTAGCTCTGCCCTCACCCTTCTGCCATTATAGGAAAGACTGGGTAAACTGGAGTAAGTTCATCAGGGGACCACTAAGACAGGAGCTGGAGTACACACGTCTGTGAGGGGACACTGAGGTACCAGGGCTTGCTGAGTCTAGAGAACAGATAGTTTCAGGAGTCCTAACAGCAGCCTTCCCTAATACCTACAAGGAGGTCACCAAGAAGACGGAGCCAGGCTTTTCACAGCAGTTCATGGTGGAAGGATGAGAGACAATGTTCATAAGTTGAAATGAGGGCTTTAATCTGGAGGTAAAAAAAGTCTTTTTCCCCATGAGGATAGCCTTGCAACGCAGCTGGGGCCAAGTGAGGTTTTGCTGTCTCTGTCCTTGGAGATTTTCAAGCCCTGACTGGATAAAACCCTGAGGAGCTGGTCTGATGCCAAGTCTGAGCCTGCTTTGGGAAAGAAGCTGAACTTGAGAGCTCCTGAAATCCCTGGCAAACTGAACAATACTATGGGTTTACTTGGAATTCTTGCTCTACAGTAGAAGTTCCTAGACTGTGATCTAGTTTGTTGTCTTTATCTTGTTGGCTAGTTCAGTTTCTTAGGACTGGAACTGAATCTTCACCGCTGAAGGGAGAAGACGAAGGGTAGTGTCTACAGTTAAAATCACGAAATAGTTGTCTTCAGATGTATCACAAAGACATAGTTTATGTGCTTAAGAGACGATCTCCCCAACAGCACAGAAGTCTTGTGTTCCATTTTCCTTCAGTGCGTTACTGCAGTTATGTTATTTTGGTCCAACACTTTATGCTCTGGATTTCAGAAACTAGGACTGGACATTGACTGGATTCCATGCATTTATTTATAAAATATTTTACAATTAAACATTGAGAATTTTCACTGAAGCCCTGCAGAGGCAAAAATAACAGCAGTAGAGATAACTGCAACAGAAGGAAAACAAATATGTTACGTCTCTTCAGGAGAAGGCAACTATGAACAAAGAGATTTAAAAAGTAGGAAGGAAAGACCATGGTTGAACACCTGGCAAAACCAAACCTCAGTTTTTGATTTCTGTGGACTTTTATTTATGTGTATTTCTTATGGTTTTAATTTATTTGTTGCAGTGAAAGAGGAAAATAAAGAAAAAGAGGAAAACCAGCAAACTTAAAATATTTATCAGAAATTATTTAAAATTTTAAAACAAATGGGATAATTTCCCTGCTTTATTGAGACTAGTTCAGGGGCATTGATTAACATTCTGTGTTTGGCTAACAGCTTGGTCATTTAGGTGATTTATAAGTGGTATTCAACAAATACAATGGGCAGGAATCTGAAGAGGGTTTTTTTTTTTAAGATGAGGATATCTGAAATATTTTCCTGTAACTCCCTTATATTCCTGTTACTTCTGGTAAGCACAGGGTTGTGTCCAAAAAAGGATTTGGGAAGTAAGGATGATAGTTGCTGAGTGTCTGTAAAGAGGAATTTGTTTAGAAAAAATATTCGCTTTATCATATAGCTGCAAATATAAAATTAAAAGCAATGATTGAAATGAAGAGCAGTAGTCTAAGGAAGTGTGTATGGCGGTAACTGCTGTTGGTGAAATCAGAAAAGTAGTTTTGGAATCAATGCTTCTATTGATTGAATTAATTCTTTTTGGTTTTTTGTTTGTTTTGTCTGGGGTTTGATCATTGTGGGATATTCAGATGCCGAAATCCATAGCAAAATCAGTGTATCTCTTACTCTTGTTCAACACTACTTGAGGGATGAGCAAAGACATATATGTGTGTGTATACACACACACACACACACACACACATACACACACATATTGCTAACTGTGATAAATATAGTCTTCGTAATC
>WHYT01015407.1:0-21296 GCA_009806455.1 Tetrax tetrax
CCATGCCCGCCGACACGGGTATGGAGAAACCCACCGCCTCCCCTATCGCGGGGGCACCGGCCAACGCCAGCCACACACCGGATAAACCGCGGAGCGCCAGCGAACACCGGAAGGTAAATGGCGGGTGCCGGTCGGGGAGAAACGGCGGCGGAGGCGCTGGATGGCGGCGAACCCGCGGCCGTGCTGAGGTCGGTGCCGGAGGTTTTGGGAGGGGTGGGAGAGGACCGGGTTGGCGGGAGGGTCGCTGACCGGCTCCGCTCTCCCCGCAGTCCTCCAAGCCCATCATGGAGAAGCGGCGCCGGGCGCGGATCAACGAGAGCCTGGGGCAGCTGAAGACCCTCATCCTGGATGCGCTGAAGAAGGATGTAAGTGGGGGTTTGCGGGAGTTTGCGGGGAGGTTTGCGGGCAGCCCTGACGGCACCGCTCTCTTCCCGCAGAGCTCCCGGCACTCCAAGCTGGAGAAGGCGGACATCCTGGAGATGACAGTCAAGCATCTACGAAACCTGCAGCGGGCGCAGATGACGGGTAAGCGTGCCCTGCCTGCCCCCCCGGGGGCTGGGGGGACCGGGGACCGGACCCCTGACCCTGTGCTCACCTGCTTCCCCCTTTTCTCTGCCCTCCAGCCGCTCTCAGCGCCGACCCCACCGTCCTGGGCAAGTACCGAGCTGGATTCAACGAGTGCATGAACGAGGTGACGCGGTTCCTCTCCACCTGCGAAGGGGTGAACACCGACGTGCGTACTCGCCTCCTCAGTCACCTCTCGGCTTGCCTGGGCCAAATCGTGGCCATGAACTATCCACCACCGCCACCGCCGTCCGGCCAACCCGCACATCTGGCCCAGCAACCTCTGCACGTCCAGCTGCCTCCCGCAGCAGCCGGAGCCGTGCCCATGCCCTGCAAACTGAACCCCGCGGAAGCTCTGTCCCCCAAGGTCTACGGGGGCTTCCAGCTCGTCCCCGCTACCGACGGCCAGTTTGCTTTCCTCATCCCCAACCCGGCCTTCCCTCCCAGCTCTGGACCGGTTATTCCCCTCTACGCCAACGCCAACGTCCCGGTGTCCGCAGGCAGCGGCTCGGGGAACGCGGCCGCCACCCCGTCAGCATCCCCGGTGCAGGGGTTGACATCATTTGGGGGCAGCATTGTTCCAGCATCCCAGGCGGGGAGTCCCATCGGAGAGCGCAGTGAATCGGTGTGGAGGCCTTGGTGACTTGCCTAAAGCAATCTCTTTTTTTTTTTTTTCTTTTTCCCCTTCCCTTTCAAAAAACCCCTCTTCTGTTGGCTCCGTTATATGGAGCCCTGTTATGTTTGGGGTTTTTTAAAGCAGATTTAAACCGAAAGGAAAAAAGGACCTCGCTATGAACATGCTATTTATTATTTTCAGAGGTTGGGATCTCGACTTGTATTTTTACTCCTTTAAAATGCCTTTATTTGAGATACTTTTTTTAAAAAAAAAATAAATAAGAAATAGTTTTGTAACAAATATTCAAAAGTATAATGCCAAAGTTGTTTGTATCCTGTTTGTCTGTGTGTGTGTGTGTGTGTGTGCCTGTGTTGAAGACTTCCAAAACAAAAAAATACTGCAGGTGTTTAAATAAATAAACTCTTTGAAATAGGTTTAATTTTTCTTTTACCCCCCTGCCTTTCATTTTGTTGGGTGAGAGTGGGCACGGACAAACGCATCCTGTGTGTGCACCCCCACTCAAAAAAAAGTAGGAGTGAACTTTATGGCCTTAAATAGGGTGGCTGGAAGGGATTCCTGGGAAAAATAGTTGGGGGGAAGGTTGAGGGGGGGTGTCTGACAGTGTTAAATGTCTCCTGAGAGCTGTGCAAGTGTCTTGTCCCCACTAAAATGAAACAGATTCCTAAAAATCTGCTCCTGGGACCTGAGGAAACATGTGCTACCTGCTGGGAGAGCTCCTGAAATAACGCTGCTCTGCGGATTTTGCCGTAGGGAGTGCGTGCGTGGGGGGGGGTGTGCGCAAAAAAAAAAAAAAGTTACTATCACGCCTACAAAAGAGGCAAGAGAGTCTGTCCCTATTGTGAGGAGGGTAATTAGAAGGTATAAAGGGTCTCATCGAGTATGCAGCGGGCTCTTTGGGAAGTTGGGAACCCTATTGAAACGCCTGGGAACTCGGAGCTGAGGGTTAATGTGTGTCTTTTTTTTTCTCGCCACTCTCATTGACAGGGCCAGATAGACTCTGATACTCAATGCTGTTGTAAATTCAATTGCCTGGCCTCACAATGCCTACCTCATAAAAGAGAATAACTCGGGGTTGTGGCTTTTATTTTTTTTTTTTTCTCCAGTAAGCAAGGGAACTGAGGAAAAAAGACAATTTTGCCACCCATTCTGACTCACCCCCAGCACTTGAATCCTGGCCAAGTGGAAGCAATTGCAGCCTCACACGCACAGAATTAACCACTTCCAATTGTCACCAATTAATAAGGCCGTGGTGTGGAGAAAGACCATTAAGATCCAACGCACAGTTTGGAAGGGAAAGCTTTGTGTGCCTTGCTCCAAATTTACAAGGTGGGGCTATCGCATAATCTCAGAGAGCAAAGCCAGCAGATGATGACATGCGTGCATGGCAAAGCCACCTCCAGAGCCATAACCCCTGTCCTCCCGTCCAGGGGATCCCCAGAGGTTAACGCCCATTCTCCCGATCCCCCTTCCCCAAGACCGAGGGTTTTTCCTGATGCTGGGCTGGGTCATACTGGGACCAACAGCATTTCACGTTCCAAGAGAATGGCTTAGAAGTTCACAGAACATCCAATTAATAAAACAGGCCCAGGGATTTTTTTTTTTTTAGAATGGAGGTGCAATTTCATCTTTCAAGGTCTAGTTCTATCAGCAAGCAAGTTGTGGTTTCTGTGAGAACATGGCGTTGTGTGTGTGTGTGTTGGGGGGCGGGTAAAGCAGATTATCTGCTCCTGAAGGCCTTTTACACCTTCGTGGGATTTCGGCCGCGGTGGGATACAGGAGTGCAGGCTGCTTGGGAGCCCAGCACTGATCCAGTCCAGCAATTCCCCTGCACCAAAGCATGGGCAATCGATCGGTGCTGAAAGTCCTCCATCGCACAACCAGAACTAGGTATCCATTTGAATCAGGAGGTTCCCAGGAGGTTTTCTTATGCAATCACAGACATAAAATCATGTTACAGCAATTCTCTTCCATCCCCCATAGCCAGTTACTACCCCTCCTTTTCTGTCTGAAGAAGGCTTGGAAGAGCAGACGGAAGCCTGCCTGTCGCCTGCCTGTAACCGTATACCTCCCCGGGGCAGCACCTCATCTCTGGACTTGTCCCTCACTGCCCCATCCCCTCCAGATCGCCCCTAGATTCAGCAGATTTCTCTTCTTGACAAGGTACCCAGGCCAAAAGCGAGACCGCCAAGCGCTACGCTGCTGAGTTCAGGCACAGGGGAGAAAAATAAACCAACCACAACTCTTTTCTGAGTGGGTTTTGAATTGATTGCAGCGGTGCAAACATGACACACGCCGCGGCGTTCCTCTGGGACGCCCATCTCCCAGCGTGAGAGCAGCAGTCAGTCACTGCTCTGCCTCTTAAGTCAGACTCTAAAATGCAAGCACGCAAGGGTACCACCAGCATTTCAGCCTCTGTATAAACCCAGCAGAGCCCCAGTGATCAGCACCTTTCTTTTACATCCAGCACTGCCACCGGCTCTTTTGTTTGCGCCTCAGGCAAGTCGTAGACTTCTCTGTGCCTAGGTCTGGTGCTCGATTTGAGGTGCATGGCACCAACAAACTTGCATGCTAGAAGCCCCAAATCCTTCTGCAGCAAGGGATGTTATTGCCCTTAACTCCAGATCGCTTCAGAAGTCGAGTTCAATCGCTGTGCCTGTCCTTGGGTCTTACCCAGACCCCATATTTCTGCCACTGCTCTTACAACTGGGGAGCTGTCGTGCTCCATCAAGGCTTTCTATACAGCTGCTTTGCCAGATCATGCAAATTTGGTCTTATCCCTTTAAAGGTACCGTAAAAGAGCAAAGTATGCATCTGTTGAAAGGTAAAAGTCCAAAGGGATGGAGGCAGCGCCAAAGCGATAATGGTTAGGCAGAGCACAGGCAGCCAAAAGTCCATGAGTGTAATGGCATGAGCTGGGCGTGGTGGGAGGAAGACAGCGGTGAAACCCAGCCAGGCAACGATGAACTTAACTGGAACAGCCCTACCCTATTCCACGGGGAAAGATACGGGGATAGCCATGAACTAGCCATTGCCAGAGCCTGCAGAAGGCTAACGAGAACAGGGGATTTGGTTCCCGACACAAAACTCACTGAAACGCTTAGCGGTAGTTCAGCTCCACAGCACTGCAGACCCAGCAGGCATCCCCTAGGAAAGAGCCTGGTGCAAGGAAAGACCCTCCCGCAAGGCCTCAGGCAAGAAGCAAAGCCCCTTTCTGCTTCTGGGCTGGTCCAGTTCACCGGCCAGCAAAGAACAACCTGGGGCTCCAGCTGCAGTCTTTTTCCCTTTCCATCTCCTGCCCTTTGCGTTCTTGTGCTTTCGAGTTTCCCAGAGAGGGAATTTTTGGGGGGTTCTCCTCCTGCCTCACGCAGCTGTTTCCTCACCCTCTGCCTCCCCTGTGGTCTCCTCCCCATTATTCCACAGCTGGCCTGCCACCGAGCGGGGAGAGGGAGATGTGGGCATCCCTGACCCCCTCGACCCGGGACGGCCAAGGCAGGCAGGCCGGCGCACACCGCCTCGTCTTTTCGGGTCATGCATCCCAGAGACCCTCCGAGGAGAGGGAGCGGTTCCTCGGGCTCAATGGATGCAGCCAGATTTACTCAGGCTGTTAAGTTGATTAATTGAAATGAAGTTCCTCCAGAGAATTGGCGTGTTCTTTGAGGTCAGGGTCACAACACTGAGACGCTTAATCAGATCTTTCCATTTAGCCCCTCTTAGGCAGGCTGGAATGCAGGCTCTTTCAAAGCAAGGCAGTTGGCGCCAAATTTCTGCTCTGCTATCTTCCCTCTTCCATTACATTTAACCAGCACATCCATCATTATGAAATAAAACCCAACTTTACAAATCCAGCTCAGGTGATCTTTCTGCAACCGAAGCCAGTAGGTAAAAAAAAAACCCAACAAAAAAAAAAACCCACAAAAACCAACCATCCAAGCTTGATATTGCTGTTGTTTTAAAAAGCGAGGCGGAATGGCGCAGAAAGGGTAACTGTCACTCTACGTCAGCCCTTTCGGAGGAAGGGGGCAGATGTTTCTGTGTGGATAACAAATTCCTTTATCTGACTGAAGCATTTCTCTGGGGAAGGTGGAGGAGGTTATTATAAGGTTACGCCAAACTATTGTTAGGGAAAGGGTTTTTCATTGCAATTCAAGAGCCCATCATATTACTGGGAGATAAATCACTCCTGTACGGCTATGGAACAGCTCTTACACAACAGAGAAGCCAGATCCCACACGCGTTACAGGCACTGAAAGCTTGTCCGCTGCATAACTGATGGGCCAGAAGTTAGCATCTCCAATTAGCACGTACGCTTCTGCGCACCCCTTCCGTTCCCACTTCAGCCCCTGGAAGCAGAAAGATGTTTCTTACATCTGGATGCATTGATTGGAAATAATGTAATTGTTCTCTCTCTTTATTCTATCAGCTGACGTGGGGCCAGTATCTCCATTTCACTGTACAGCAAGATGTTTGTAATTTCAGCGGCAGCTGCAGAAGCAGCTAAGGATCCCACTCTGGCTGGTGGTGGAGGTTCCCCCAAAAACCAACTCTTTCCCATCCACTCCTCTCAAGCTCAAGACAGCAGCCACAAAGCGCAGTCTGTACCGCAGACACCTGTGAGATGTGGATCTTTATCAGTCACAACCAGGCTCTGCAAAAGGTAGCAGTGCTTTCAGGAAGTATGATCTTCAAGAACTGCTGAGTTTTGCTCTTTAAAAATCAACCTCTTTAAGGCACCTTAAACTGAACAGTGACATGAAAGTCCTTGACAAGGTACCAACCTTCAGTGTAAGTTTTTAAAGCCTCCATAGTCTGTTTTTAGCTTTTGTTTTTAGCAAGTCCAGTCCTACTGAGCTCCTCCATCAGTTGGAGACACCTCTTTGCGAGGTGGGACTACGAACTGGGTGGGAAATGGCAAAACTCCTGGCTCCTGCAGAAGTGTTTCAACTGGACAAGGTTACTTTACATCATTGTAAGTCACCTGCGTCACCTCAGAGATAGCACAGAAAAGCCTACAGAGTCTGTAGGAATATATTCTCACATCTGTCTTTGAACTTCTTCACTGGCCCAGGTTGCCCAGAGAGGCCCCGTCCCTGGAAACATTCCAGGCCAGGTTGGCCGGGGCTCTGAGCAACCTGATCCAGTTGGAGATGTCCCTGCTCCTGGCAGGGGGGTTGGACTGGATGACCTTTGAAGGTCCCTTCCAACCCAAACTATTCTATGATTCTATGATTCTTTTTCTTTTCTGATTTGTTAGCAGACAGCTCTGGGGTGAGCCGTTCTTTCTTTCCCAAACTAGGTCCTGCAAGATCATACACATCTAGATGTGTACGTTGTCCATGCGGAGATGAGCAGTTTTTCTTTCTGCCTGTTTGAACAACTTTTCTGAGGCAAATATTTGTAAACAGACTTGTTTTCAAAGCAGAGAAAGATTTCAAGGCCAATACACAAAAATAGACTGAACAGATGGAAAGAAGGCATGAGAATCCACAGCGGTTTAACAAAGGCCTAAGTCAGGGTCACTGAGCAGCCCGTGGCTTTTTGACAGCGTTTGGGTGCTAAACCAGCTGACAAATATGAGCACAGAGGCTCTGCTGCCCATTCCCCGTGCCTTACGGAGCGACGAGGGCAGGTGAGGAACCGTCGAGCAGCGTGGGTGGGATGGTGTGAAGGCAGAAGCTTTCCCCAGACATCTAAAAATCAATTAGCAGCATTTAGGAGCTATATTTAACTCTGTTTCTGCAAGCAGGCGGATCTTGGTTTATAGTTTTCTCATTAAGGCTGTTTACATGTCTGGAGGTTTTGTTCTCCCCCCAAATCTGGAGAAGATAAAACAAGTCTGGAGTACTCTGCTCACAAAGGGGCAATTGCTAGAGCACAGATTTTCTCTGGGAAGACAGAGAAGAATCGGTTTGGAGAGAGCGGGTCAGATTCTGATCTAGTGGTCTATATAATTGAGTTTAGAACCCATCCCCTTGTATAAGGGGAGGACAAAAATGATACCAGAGTTCCATTTTCTCTTGGTGAATCACAAAATAAAGTCCTGACCCACTGTGATGTGCCATATGTATCATGGTATTTTTCACAAGAGCAACAGCGTAAGCCGCAGTGACCCACCCAGATTTTGCCTCCTTACTGTTCCCTCTCCATTTCCCCTCTAACCTTCTTCCCTCCCTGCTCCTTGCACGCCGCGTGCCGTTATTTGGTACTGCACGGATGCCAGGTGTGAAGTGAGGAAGGCTGCGCTCAGGACTGTGCTGCCCGCGTTCTGCAGGGTCCCCTCTTCTGTCCTGCAGTCCCTCTGTATCCTCCATCCTGGGGCAAGAGATGAAGACGCGAGGTGGAACAAATCCAGGCGCTAAGTGCAAAGGCGCGGTATGTTTTTCTGCACGTGGTGTGTTAGCATCAATTCAAACATCCAGTCAAGGAACGGGACCCTGCTCTGCAGGACACTGACACCCGAAGAAATTAGGATGTGAAGAACAGCCATAGCCAGCAAGCAGTTTTTTAGCATATTTTGCTTTGTGAACATCTTTTCCTGCTCTAGGTAATAATTCCCAAATGGGAATTATCTTTCCATCACTGCTGACCACCAAAAGCTTCATTGCTTTCTTTGCGTAAGAACTTTATAAAGACAACAGCGCAGAACCGTACACAAAAACGATGAGGTGACACAAACTGCTATTTCAGATCCAAATAGACCAAGACACATCTACTGCCTGGTTATTTTTAGTGGGGACCAAAGTGCAGTGACCTGGCTGTGAGGAGGGTAAATTTGACTGCCTTGGAGCAACCCAACTGGATTGGAAAGAGCAAGCTGTGAGAAACGATCCTGGCTGGTGATTGTTTCACCTACCAACGTGACCTGTGCTACAGACCTCACTGGCTTTCCCCCTCCTGCCAAAGTCGACTGTCGTTCGGTACCAGCGTGTTTACAAGCCTTGAAGTGCCCTGGCCGCTGGCTAGAGGAGAACCAAAGCTGACTGCGCCCCTTGCACACATGCCATTCTGGAAGCACAAGGTCAGCCCCCGAACAAGAGCGACAGCGACATCCTTGAGAAGCTTTTTCTCCTTTCCCATCGCTGTTCACTTACCACTGTTAAAACAGCTGACAAGATGTGTTAACATAAGGCAAGGTAACGTAGCTGCTGAAAATAGAGGTCTGCTCTCAGAGGAGCGTGACTCAGTCCCACGGCTATGGATCTTGCTTGTGTCCTGCAAGCAAGGAGGGTACTTAATTAAAAAACAAGCAGCCCAGAAAACAGGCTTCCATAATTTCTTTCTCTGCATGTGGCCTTTGAGGGCCACAGCAGTGAAACCAGCAGCTCACTGTCTTGTGTCCAACGGTTTGTGTGGAGGCTACATGGTAGAAAGGATTGAGTCTTACTGAATCATGGATTGTGGCTTTGAAGGCAGATTCTGCTCAAGATAAATGGAGCTCTTGCACCTTAACTTTCATCCTAAATGCTCTCAAGACTCTGGGATTCTCTCTGAGCTCTAAGGTTTCAGCAGCTTTTGCTGTGAAGTCTCAGAGGACCAGCTGGAGAGACGTTATGCTCTGCTGTTGGAGAATCGATTTCCCATGTCAGCTGATTTGTCATGAAGAGCAAAGCTCTCCAGTGCAGAGTCCTGCTGCTCTGAAGCAGAGCAGGGCAAGAGTTCAGACTGTTGGGTGGGCCAGGTACCTTTCCCTGCGGTGCAGGGTTTCACAGGAAAGATATCCCCTGCTGTCAGTTCTCCACACAAGTCCCTCTCGGCAGAAGGCACAGGGGCTCGAGTCTCTGTTTGCTCCTGCACCCTTGGGCAATTACTTCACCTCCTTAGAAGCAGAAGGTGCCAATGTCAACAGTCTTCCTACCATGGTGGTCAGCCCATGGAAAAGGTGCCAAGCAAAATGAGGGTGGTGGAACACTGCCCCAGGTTGCTCAGAGAGATGGTGGGTGCTCCATCCCTGGAAACATTCCAGGCCAGGTTGGATGGGGCTCTGAGCAACCTGATCCGGTTGGAGATGTCCCTGCTCCTTGCAGGGGGGTTGGACCGGGTGGCCTTTAATGCTCCTTTCCCACCCAGCCATTCTGTGATTCTATGATTGAAAAGGCATCCAGCCAGTGGGTGTATTGCAGACTGGCCCTTTTTTTTCAGTAGGAACTAATTCCTCTCAGCATCTCTGGTCCCTGGAGCCATAAGGACTCCTGCATGAAAGAAGATGATGCTGAAGAATGGGTGGATGCCTCACCTTCTGCAAAAGAAGGTTACTTATCCATTTTTGTGTCCCAGGGGACACAAAGCTATTTTAATTTGCAGAGAACGCGTAAGGCTTGCAGCGTGGTGGCTGAAATCAATACAGCAATCAGGTGCCCCCCACTCAGAGTCCGGGACACCACGTGCTTTGCCAGAGGTGCCTGCTTTGCTGGGCAAGAACATGCAAATGGCTTCTCTAGAAAGGTGACAAGGGATCTCTGCCAGGCTGGCTGAAATTACTGCGGATTAGCGAGCGCCTGCCTTGCCGTGCTCCTGCAGCAGTTTGAAAGGAACAGGTTTCACAGCCAAAGCGAGCCCTTCTGTGGTACGGGCAGAGGGATTTCATACCAGGCCTGGTTTTAGCAGCACCGCGCACGTTAAGGGTGGTACGCAACACACAGAACACCGCACGTACCGATGGCTTTCTGGATGGATGGCTGCTCCTTGAGTGGGGTAGCTGGGTTGGAAAAGGAGTAAGACCACCACAGACAGCTAACGCAGGGCAGTATAGACCAGGGCACCCTCCTCTCCGTGTTGTGCTGACAGCCCTCACAAGCAAGTGAAGTGCACGGGCTGAGGAGAATTTCAGATGTTAGCCCATTTTCCCTTCTCTCCCAGCCCCTCTCTACCTCTTTGTCTGCCTGTCCATCTATTCACCTAGCTAGCTACCCATCCATCTCTGTTTATGTACCTAATAGATACTCTAATGCACACAGGATTTTATAAAAACTCACCCTTATTCAGCAGTGTTTGACTAAAGTGTCTGGAAAAGCATCAAGTATCTTTTTCCTCCCCTTCACCTCACTGGAAATCCACGTCTCCAAATTTGGGAGCTTTCAAAGTGTAGCAGACCGAAGTGTTTGTGAATGTTATTTTTAAGCGGAGAATTATAAAGCCAATTGTAGATTTCATTCTGCATTTGCTGGGTTTAAACTTCTCCCGAGCCAAATGAAGTTGTTACGATTGAGTTGTTGACTATAAACCTCGCTAATTACAGCCCAAACAAACCTCTGGGTCCCTTCAGCAGGAAATCAAACCATGAGGGTTGTGTGGAGTGACGGAAGCTATTTTTATGATTTGCTTTTAATATCTCTCTGACACACAATGTTATAAGCTGACCTCTATGATCATAAACTAATGTATGCTTGGCTTCCAAAGGTATCTCCACAGACAAATCCCATTCCCAGGGTCACAAAAAAGTCCAGATACAGGCATCCCACCTCTGCAGCATCCAAGCAGGGATGCAGACCGAGATACCCGTGCAAGAGGCTGACACCTATTCTTGCAAAAATTCCCCTGGCTTTAGCAAGAATTGAGATCCAGCCCAGAGCTGCTAGTGCTATAAAATGGATAGAAAAGTTCACAGAAGACCTAGGATCAAACTCTTCCTGAGCTTGATTGACTCCAGGCCATGAATTTGCTAGCAGCTATGTCTCCATGAAGGATATAATTTCCACCACAGAGGACATGTAGCTTTTCTAGCACATTTTAGGTGTCATTTCAATTCAAAATCTGAACAGAGAGATTTTAAAAGGTCCTTGGGAAGAAAAAAGTTGCCATAAATATTGTTTTGGAAACAGTCTTTTTGTCTAAGATCTGTCCTAATAATACATCTCACCATTAAAGCATTCACGTGAAGTAATATTTATAGTATAAAAAAAGAAAAATAACCTTAAAACAATTCATTTAACAAGTCATTGTATTTTCAGGTGACTTGAAACTTTAACTGGGGACACTGACTTGTGACTCCACTCCCAAGTTCTCTGTTTTGCATGCAGCTGCTCTCGGAGGTGAACTGCCCTACTAAGGTTTATCGGGTCCTGAAACGTGCACCAGTTTGGGATCACATTGCACTGCCACAAAGTTTATCAAGATTAACTGGAGCCTTTCCATTCCACTGATTTCTCTGGCCACTGAACTAGTATATGAAGTCAATTAAGCAGTAACACAAACTTCATTCAGAATGCATCCTGACTTTCTTCTGGCTGACAAGCATGGGTCACTCTCTACTTATTGCTTCCTTTCTCCACACAGTTCTTTACAAAGGAGGACTCGGGCTGGTTCTTACGCAAAATAAAGCAAGAAGCCAAATGACAGAGCTCTTTTCGAGCTCTCACAGTCTGCATAAAAATTCCCTAAGCCACCATATCTTGGGGCTTTCTAATGAAAGGCCTTCAGAGGTCTGATCCTCTGCAATGATTTTCTCCCCATATTCTGTTTCTTTGTGAACCTGCTGCCTCCAATTCCTTCAGAAGAGTTAGGACAGAAATGGATATAGCCTGTTTTTATCTGCTGACCCTCCAGGATTTGTCTGACCAAGGTCCACCGGCCTCCGCCCCCTTCCGCTGTCAAATCCTATATCTCAGCTTAACAGGGATGCAGAAGAACGCGTGTGTCTGGGGCTAGTTGAAAAATGATTTGTTCGAACCATTTCATAATATATGGATGATGGAAGTCTCCCACTGATGACCTGTCAGGCAGCACTCTAGCACTGGGTGCTGGATGGGATGACACATTCACAGATAACAAACTTTGCTGTCAATCACCAGTGTTGTTAGACGTGGACTTGATGTGACAGCTATGGCTAACAACAGTTTTGATTGACGTGTATACGAATTGCAGAATATGGAATGTGAATAGAAACAGGACTCGTCTCCAGCTGGACATAGCCCCTGTGCATTTTAAAAGCCAGGGCTAAGAGGAAGCAAGTTTTAAAGTACTGTGGGCAGAGCACCTCGCCATAACGCTGCACTGGCATTCACTTTGATTACCAGCTGGGGAACATTAAACTCATTGCTTTCTCTTCGGGCCGCTTCATCGTAGTTGCTAACAGCATCCTGATGGAAAGGTCAGGTGCTGTAGGTGGTAGGCAGACCAGCACCAGCCCAGTGTCACTGCTGGTAAGACAGTCCTGTGCTGACACTGCAGAAAGCCGCAGTGTGCAGGGTTCCCGGTGTCAGTCACCCGATAATGAGCTGTCTCCTAATCTCGCCGCTTAGCCCCAGGACTGGCTGCTTCCTCGAAAACTGCAGCAGCCATCTCTGCACCGCGGTGAGCAGGGAACCCTGCTGCCACACTTACTTTTGCATGTGGTGCGGTGCTGCTCTCTCTGCCCTGTTGCTTTGCACCCGTACCTCTGGCAGTAGGTCTGGCTTCACTGTCTGGGGCCAGCCCTACGGCCAGGGGTTCCCAGTTTGGGCAGCACATAATTCTCCAGAGCAAGAGAAGCTACAGCATCTCTGAGGCACCAGAGCTGGTACCTGCAGCTCAGGAACTCCATCCAAAGCTTTAGGTTAAAGCAGGGAGCATAAGGCCAGAAAGGATGGACACAGAGAGCCAACTAAAGCAACTTTGGAATTTTTTTTGCTTGGCATAGCCCAATTGCTCATCCTCACCTGGCTGCCACTTCTCCAAGTCCCACTCAGAGAGCGTGTTTCTTCAAGCACGCAGGGCTGACGCTTAGCAGGGCTTGCTCTACGCTTTTCTGCGCCTGTCCTCTCTGCTGCCTTTCCTCTCCTCTCTGAACCCTCTCAGTTATTTTAGGCGAGTGACGGAATCCAGACAGGTCTGTCTCCCGGGAGGGGAGCAGAGGGCGGTGGAGCAAGGCAAAGGAGGGGAAGTCAGCTGGTGAATCAACAGCAGGCCAAGGCATGCTCTGGGACGTGGCTTCAGGGAAGTTATTCATCTTGTAATTCACCCTTGGGTTCTCTTGGCCTCATTTTCCCATCGCTAGGTCTATTATTTCAGTCATTGTGAAGGTATCCTGTCGGAGCTGTCGGGCTGGGAGTGGCCCACCTCCCCGCTGACAGAGGGCAGAAGGCATGGGAAAGTGTCAGCCTGCCAAGATTGCACGCTCGGAGCGGAGGCTGCTCGCCTCACGCTGGAAACTTGCCGGTGGCAGATTGTTAATGTCATTACAACACTTACACAGGAGCAGCAGGTTTCGCCTATCAACCTGCTGCAGGCAGACGAGGAGGAGAACGGGAAGGGAGGCAGGGGGAAGGGCGCCGACATCCAGAGAGGAACCCAAGGGGTGAGCCAGATCCTGCCTGGTGCTGAGCTCCTGAGCACTTTCTGCAAGGGCAGCAGGAATTCAGGCTGCTACAACCGAATGCCATCCTCTAAACCGACGCCGTACAATCCCACTGTTGTGATCTCAGGAAACACTGCAGGTTCAGGCCACAGATGTGCTCAGGATTTAATGCACCAAGAAAAGTCAGGTCAGGAAAAAACACACCGAAATTCAGTTTCTTTTTTCTCCCCAAACCTGATCTGTGCATTCCAAAGGATTCAGCACAGGACAAGTCCCAGGGCTGAGCATCCAAGTCAGGCTGGGTCCTGAGCTGTGGGGCTGTCAGACCCACATCATCTATCCCCTCCACACCCTTTTCATCGCCATTCCAGACCGCTCGCCCAGTTTGGGACCGGGGAATCAGCAAGCTAAAGAATGTTCTAACCAAGCCACAAAAAGGAATTGGTCCTGAAACATTAAAATAGCTTCTACTATTGGTGACGGGCATTTCTGCAGCAGGAGGAGGGATGCAGCACAGTCTCCATCCCTCTATGCACGGGGCACTTCAGTGTTTTGCTTGTTTACTCTGTAATATTCTAACGGTGCAGCTGTGCCAGGCAGTACGTGATCAGATGGAGGGGACGGTGCCAGCCACCAGAATAGGCAGAGACCACGCAGAAAAGGACACAACTCAGTGCCACCCACAAAGGTAATGGAAAAGGCAGGAAGAAAATCCAAATCTCCCAAATTCCCTCTCCGAGGCCACACTCCATCTCCTGAAGAGAAAAAGGAGGATGCAGAGCCACTCAGGCTCCCTTTCCTGTGCCAGGACATAGGGGCTATGGCTTCTCGTCCTGGTCTGCCCGCTCCCTGCCCACACAGCTCAGCCAGGGCATTCCGGAGTCACCCTCCGCCCCAGAGATAAATGGGATTTTGAGGGCAGCCGCAGCTCTCGAGCGCACGCAGCCACGAGCCGGCAGGTTGCGCGGAGATGTAACGATAACCCGAGAGACGGGATGGATGCGTGGGACCAGCGCCTGGCACACAGAGCCCTTCCTCCCTCCTGCTCCCAAGCAGGTCCTGGGTGCAATGTGCATTGCTCCAGGGGAGATATGTGCCTGCACCCTGCTCCAAAACCCCGGGAGCCTTCAGGGCAGCACTTTGAACGTTTAAGCAGGTACCTTTTCTTTTCCTGTGAACGCTCAGCCTCTTAAATCAAATCTAACTCAGATTCAGTGCAAACTGACGAGGGAAATCCGGAGCTGCTTGGGGCAAAAGCTAATGTGTTAAGCGCTGAGATATAGTCCAGATGTAGAAGTCTCCGGGGCCGCAACGGGTCTTTGAGCTGCTTGTTTGACACCTCTGGTTTAGACATTAAAAGTCCCACTGGGGAGGAAATCCTCATGGCCTGAGTTATGTGCTATTTACGGATGGGGCTCTGGGCAGCCCTTGAAAGAGCTTGTAATAAAACCTGGAATAATAGTAAATTATTAGCATAGAGTAGGAAAGGGGCTTTATTTTTAAGGCAGCTGGTTTTATGGATTTTTTTTTTTTATTTTTTTTTTTTAATGCTGGATGAAGATAAAATCCTTCTGCCTCTGAGGAATAAGAGAATGCAGAAGAGGCAGAGGAGTGTGTGAAAGCTCCAAGTCCCTTTTGGAAAAGCACTCGGCAGGCAATAAAACCATGTTTCTTGAGCTAAATTGTTTGCATGTGATAGCAGAGGCTTCCCCCCCCCCCAAGTCAGATCTGGGGCTCACACAGCAGTTACTGGCTGGATGCTTCAGCTTGGGAATCCTGTCAATCTCCCCCTCTCTCTGCTCCTCTCTGGGTCCCAGGTTTTTCCTCTGTTCCCTTTCAGGGAAAGGGCTCCTTCTGCCGCTGTGTCCGTGCGGGACTGAGCGCTGCTGGCTGCTCTGCACGCTGCACGAGTAGCGGCCGTGGTTTGAGTTACCAGGTAAATCGCAGGCGCTATATGCTGTCATCCCCACATCTCCGCACCCTTACAGCTCGCAGAGTCTCTCACCTCCAAGACATGCCTTGCACTGGTCCCAGCTGCTTCCAGGCTGGGTGACAGAGCCCAGCACCTCTGCTCACCATCCCAGCCTCAGGGCCCGGTTCTTCGAGGGAGCGTTTATTAGCTCTGCTATCCTACTGCCTGGGAGCCATGGGAAGGGGATTAAGCGGTTGCTCATGTCTTTCCCAGCTCCCTTTCACCATCCTGGGAGTGAATCACGACGAATTCTACTCTTTTTGACTCTCCGAAGGAACTGACCCTCAATTTGCACAGAAATGGGTGATATTCTTAAGCACGCTGTTGCAATTACAGGGGTCTTTCCCCTCACGTGGGGATCTCACCTGGAGGAAAGGCGTTCAAGCACTTGACAGTACAGCGATACGGAAAGCTTTCGAGCCACGCTCCCAAAAAAGGTGGGCAGACCCCTCTGGATCCAGGCAGCAGCCTGACGAACGTGCTACCCTCTTACCCTTCGGGCCGGTAAGGTAAGCCCTCCGCCCCGGGGCTGCGATGCTGCGGCACAGGGGCGAGCAACGCGGTTCGCACAGCAGCCACACCTTCCTCCGCCTCACCCGCTGCCCCAAGGCAGCACGCTGCGCGCTTGCCAGGAGAAGCCAGAGCCCTCATCAGCTCTTTGCCCACGTTCGCATGCATTGCGAACACAGCTGTCATAATTCTCCCTAACCTGAGTACTTTAAGGATGATAACACAGTGTCTGCACGGTTTTTCCTCTCCCCTGATATGACTGAAAGTGGCAGGATTTCTCCTGCCCATCACCAGCTGCCCTTGAGTTGTCTTCCAGACGTGCTGCTTTTTTTTTTTTTTTCCTCCTTCCAGGGCTTTATTTTTTTTGTCACTCTATTTGCTTGTTTATTTTCTTCCCCGCTTGGTGTTAGCCATTGAGACAGGACGTCCAAAGCAGCTACAGGGCTTGTTCGAAGGGTGACAGAACTGAAAGGATGTTTTTTTTTCTGTTGGTGAGAGATGCTGCTTTAGAGAAGTCATTCTCTTTATATCAAAGAGGACACAACCAGTGAATCCTGTGGACTTCACTGGTGCCAAAGACTTGCAAGGGAGCGTAGTGACAGCTACGCACTCGCACAGCCAAGCAGAGCGCGGAGCAAGGCGCTGATCTCCTCAGCCATCCCGCTCTCCATGCTCTCTCTTCCCTGGGATATCGCTGCACAGCCTCAGGAGACTTCACAAGGCCAGGCTGTGATCCTGGCTACTGCTGGAATGAACTTAATGATTCATGAGGAGGCACAGGAGACCTAAATACATACGTGAGGCCAGATTTCTAGAGAGCTCTGCTTACATATAAGTACCAAAGTAAGGGCCAGAAAAGCACTACATCCCAAAGTTATCCCCACAGCAGCTTGGATGCACAGGCCTCTCTTGGCAGCCTGGCCCACAGAGATGAAAAGAGGGAATCTGATCTGCAGATGGATTTGTTTCCCAGGGAGAAAGAAATGATTCAGCTTTCTACATGAAGGTCCCCTCAGGAGAGGGGAACTGATCACGGAGGTGAGATGCCAGTGCCCGAATACTGATCTCTCTGACCTGCCGACTCATTTGTGCTAGCACTCCAGCAGAAGGGACCTGCTCGTCTTGCCCATCCAGTCTCTCCTCAGGCGTGGCTGCATTATTTGCTCAACGATTACCGAAATAAAGCCATCATTAAAAGCAACTCCTTCCACCTCGCCACGTGTGTGCCTCCTCTCTCCACTCCTGCCACACCAGGTTCCCTGATGTTTGGGCAGGCTCCCACGCCGGTTCCTCCCAGGTCAGGGATGTGTCCAAGGAGCGGCTGCTCTGTAGGATTGTCCAAGGAAGGAGCAGCCTGGGGGTTGAGCCCCTGCTCAGAGAGAAGCTCAGAGACCCTCATGCTCCAGGTTTGTACCTTGTGCTTCAATTCATGAATGGTGCAGCTGATAGAGTGGTGTTGGGAAGGAGAAAATAGAGGAGGAAGGATGGGACTCACACAAGCTAAATTGAAAAAATGAGAATTTTCAAGCCTATATATTCCATATAAACACAAGTTAAGCCTTAAAACAAAACAGAGAACCATTAGGGCACATCTGTGCTTTCCAGTTCAGAGCTCTCACTGCGTTTGTGCTTGGTGCTGTGCAAATGCAATATCCCGACTCAGTGAGCTTGGAGCTGACCCCCAGCCAAGAGCAGTAAGTCCAGTGGCATGTTTTGGCACTGGCATGCTTATCTTGTTCCTCAGACAGCAGGCTCTTGCCTAAACGCACCCTACATCCTGGGAAATTTCTGGGGAAGTGGCTTTTAGGGTGATATAACTCCCTGCATAGCAGCTGTGACAGCAATCCTGAAACACACGTCCTAAAAACTGGCACTGGCTTTCATTTACCTCCTCCAGCCCAGCCACAGTGACATCTCCTCCTGCTTCATCACAGCGGAGAAACCCCAAAGAGGAGAGCTGCCCCCAAAACACCCCCACGGCCAACGCGGCGAGCGGTTAGCGACCCGAGGGACGGACCCAGCGCGCCGGACGCGCTCGGCGCACGCCTGGCCGGGTGCCTGTCTGAGTGTGACGCACGCGAGGACCCAGCAAGGGGAGGGACGGGGTTACGAGGTTGTTCGCACGCTGCCAAGCAGCCGGGCAGCAGCCAAACGCCAAGATTATACGGTGGAAGCAGACACAGCCCTTCTCTCTGCCTTTGATGTAGTTTTTATTGTCTTTCTCCATTGCCTGCCCGAAATACAAGTCACAGAACTCTGATTAATTTGCAGGCATTCTGCAAAAAAATATTTTCTTTGAAAAACAGATATTTCACCCTTTCTAAGTAGCAAATCCCTCTCACTTTTATTTCTGTGTGGTACAGTAACTCCTTGTGACATTGTGGTGGCTGCGGAGAGAGGCAAAGCTCTTCTGCCCACTCATCATAATGTCAAATACGTGGTGCCCAAGAGATTCAGCTCAAGTGTATAAAAGAAAAAGTTTACTCTGCCTCTCCAAAGCGATGGAAATTCAAAAGCAGGACACCATGGGATCTTGCTGGGAAAGTCTCTTGGAATACTCAAGCCCCAGAGAAAGCAAGCTAACATTTACACTATGTTTAAAATATATTAAACTAACAAGGATTTTTCCAGGAAAGAGAATGTGGCTCACAACTACTGTTTGCTCAGAAGAGGGTAGGAAGCCTGCCTGTTTACAAGCACGGATTTGGTTTTTCCTGTAGCACACACACACATACTGGTCTCATAGCCTAATCCCAGAAACATTTTTTATCACAGAGAGCACTTGCTATAGGACTTGTCCTGCAGGATACATAAAAAAAAAATAAAATTGAACTATAAAGCTTTTGCATGGATACGGAGATAGCAGGATGCATCTGAGAAAGTGCAAGGAAGAATCATTTCAAGTGCTTGCAATGTAGATATTCCTAAATTAACCCACCTCACAGAGAGCCCAGACAGAGACAAAACCCATTATTGTTAATAGCACTGAGCTGATTTTCATGAGGAAAGAAATAATTTCTACTGCTCTTAGAGCCAAACCCAAATATTAAAGTATTTTCCATAGAATCAATAGGTATTAATCCCTCAAATTGGTGGTTTGGACAAAGACTACGGCAGCATGTCTAGCAGACTACGGAGGACCACAAATGAATTTCACAGACGGCAGCTTGCCTTGCTCCGTCCACAATTTCCTGTGCCCACCTCAGAGACCGAATTAGACACACTTGAAGCCCTCTCTTTAAAGGGAATGGATTCTTCTCTGAATGGGAGCAGCCATGCAATGGGGAGCTGAGAAATGCCTGGCATTTCTGCCTTTGCTTTTCATTCCCAGGGAATCTCAGCTCTTCCTAAAAGGCAGGATGTCAGCGCATTGGGTGTATGCCTTCCCCATTTTCCTGTTTCATCTCCCATCTCTTGACAAATGAGAATAGCTGGGACCTCCACTATAGATGCTGCCAGGGTCCTTTCCTTGAAGGGCAAAAAGAACCCTGCACTATCCCCTCTTTTAGGAAACAATGGAACATTTGAGTCTTGCTTTAAACTTAGCAAAAACTCACCGTGCGGCACTGTATTTGACTCCCCAAGGTCTGTTCAAGCCTTCGCCCATCTCTTTCAGCTGCACATCCTGGGAGCAGGACAGCTGTGCTCAAGTGAACTCGGCACCTTCATGCCTCTGACTCTCCTTAGCAGCTCTGCCTCAAATCTTTGCCTGCGTCTCATGCAGAACCTAAACGAATGCTTTCCTATCTCCAGCCCAGGTGTTTTCTCACTTGCAATATAAAGCTATAAAACAGGGCTGGAGAGGGAAGGTGCACACCATTTGCTTTAGAGGAATCCTGATGCGCTCTGAATAGCCCTTTCTTCTGTTTCGGTGTGTCCAGCCTTTGGGGCTGAGGCCACTTCCTGGCTTGCGTTTTAAGCTCTTGGCCAGCACAGTTACCATCAGTGATGGCTGTAAAAGCTTGAATCCAACTTTTATTAGCCCACTCCTTAGCAATGAAGCCGGGCTGAGAGCTGGAAACACTCTCCACCATCTGACATACGTATATTCTAGCTAGCAGGGATCGGCACATCTGCCACTGCCTCATGTATTTGCACGTGGCTTCTTGCCCAGACCGGGATCCCAGGTATCAGCTGCAGCAAGCTGCCCTGATCCATGCTCTGCCAGGCTGCTGTGTGTGTGCCTGAGGCTCGAGAAAGGGAGAGAAGTTGCAATACTACGCTGCAGCTGGATGTTTGGATCCATCACAGGATGGTTTGGGTGGGAGGGACCTTCAAAGCCCACCCAGTCCAACCCCCCTGCCAGGAGCAGGGACATCTCCAACCGGATCAGGTTGCTCAGAGCCCCGGCCAACCTGGCCTGGAATGTTTCCAGGGATGGGGCATCCACCGCCTCTCTGGGCAACCTGGGCCAGTGTTCTATCACCTCCAGCGTAAAATATTTCTTCCTTATGCCTAATCTAAATCTACCCTCTTCCAGTCTAAAACCATTACCCCTTGTCCTGTCACAATAGGCTAAAGGTTTGTTCCCATCTTTCCTAAGACCCCTTTAGGTACTGGAAGGCTGCTATAAGGTCTCCCCAGAAGTTTACAGTGTAGGTGGGATAGATCCAGCCTGCACTTCAGCCAGATCCCCAGGTCCTGCTGGTATCTCGTTTTTGGAAAAGCCAGCAACATAAGAGGTACCGTGATGATCAGAGGAGGGCTGCTCATCACAGCAGCGCAAGAGGAGAGCCATCGACATCCCACATCACTTCTTTTAGTGGCCCCTGCCAGAGCTGCCTCCCTCAGCTGTACGAGAAGGAAGGGGCCCGTAAGAGTGCGCGAAGGCTCACAGACAATCCCCAGCAACATCCCAGCCACAAACCTCACAAAGAAGCACCAACAACAGGCTCTCCTCCCCCAGCAGGTACCTGGAGTTACGATTTGCTGTGAGGAGTGATCCTTGAGCTATTAGAGTTTAACAGCTCGGCTAATTCACTTTTAACAAAGCTTTTGGAGGAAGATTGGGGCTGGTCTGGCATTCTCAAGGGCACTTCAGAAAGAAAGGAGCAATGAAATGCAGAGCCACGCTAAGAGATTGTGGCTGTCTCAGCACAAAACGGTGTTAGGGCTGAACCCTGTCCAAGCAAATAGCCTTCAGGTGCAGTAACAGACAGCATGGAGATGCTTCCAGCCCCTGCCCTGGCTTCTCCAATGCTCAGGGCTTCCCCTCTGGAATTGGTGCACATCCTGAGCATTTTTCACAGCTTCTGTGGTGGTACCTGGGTCAAACATCAACAGAGTACCATCTGGCTGTGGTGGGTACAGCTTATGTTAGGGGGAAAGACTTTGCATCCTCACTC
>WHYT01015407.1:23016-35162 GCA_009806455.1 Tetrax tetrax
TCACTTTTAACAAAGCTTTTGGAGGAAGATTGGGGCTGGTCTGGCATTCTCAAGGGCACTTCAGAAAGAAAGGAGCAATGAAATGCAGAGCCACGCTAAGAGATTGTGGCTGTCTCAGCACAAAACAGTGTTAGGGCTGAACCCTGTCCAAGCAAATAGCCTTCAGGTGCAGTAACAGACAGCATGGAGATGCTTCCAGCCCCTGCCCTGGCTTCTCCAATGCTCAGGGCTTCCCCTCTGGAATTGGTGCACATCCTGAGCATTTTTCACAGCTTCTGTGGTGGTACCTGGGTCAAACATCAACAGAGTACCATCTGGCTGTGGTGGGTACAGCTTATGTTAGGGGGAAAGACTTTGCATCCTCACTCCTGGGAAGAAAGCTACTAACCACCGTGAGTGTGGACACTAATTTGACTTTGTTTCCATCCTGGATGAGGAATACAGTGGCATAAGTAAGAGAAAACGACCAATATTGTCTTTAAGAGCTAGCCACCCCTATGTGCATTTTCAGTGTTAAACAGAGCCAAGTTGATGTGGACCTCACAGAGGGAACAAGCATGTGTGGCCGCATTGTCATCTCTTTGCAGAATGACTTTCCTCACTACAAGGGGAGATGTGTTCAGCAGCCTGGGGCCCGCCAAGGGCATTGTGCTGCTTACAGACTTTAAAATAAATAAGTCTTGATCCCTCGGCTATAACCCTCAGCAGCATCAGTGTCAACCTCTGTCTGTCCGGGCCTGGGTGAACACATCCTCCAGTCCCGCTCTGTCCCAGGCCTGTTCGCAGCATTTGAACTTTACTGACATTGTCAAGATGCAGAGTCCACAAGGCAGCAGCTTTGTTAAATGACTTTCTGAAGGGACGGCGATCCAGTGTGGGAGGGCGAGGGCAGCCATTTGGAGAGCAAACAAGAGCAGAAGAGAGAAAAATGCAGTTTACGACAGGCACAAATGTTAAAGCCTGCGATAAACAGAACATTAATCCATTAAGGCCCAAATGGATGCCATAAACCAGAAATTTTTGGTTTATTCCTATTGCTTTGATTATAGCTCCACACTACTGAGCATTTACCCAGCCTGCAAATGAGAAACTAAACCTTAGCCTTCTGCACAGGCTCTGTAAATCAGACTTCACTGAAGAAGACTTTTCTCATGACAGTTTTCCTCACTGTACAAATTTCCATCCCTTTTCCACAGAAAATCTCCTCTCATCGATCCCTGAAAGAGTACCTCTAGCTGGGTGCTGTTAAATCTCCACTTTTAGGCAGCAATTCCAGACTAAAGAAAGACTAAAGCGTGCCATTCCCACATGTTGCATGCTAGCCACTTCCTCCCTCTACATTTATAGCATGCACTATCCTTGATTAGCAGAAGGGATGTTGGAAGCAGCTTGGGTAATTAGCTAGCAAGAGAGAAGGGTTGCTTCCCAAACTTTGAAGCGGTGGAGCGTGCTAAATGTCAGGATGTGATGTTGGATTGGCGTCACTTCCTCTCTTTCCGTCTCACCTTACAACCTTCCTTTTCTCTTTAGTCAAGAAGTAAATCATTCTGCGGAGGGCTGGTGACATGGTGTACTACCCAGATTCTGTTTAAAAATGAAACTCACTGGACTTACAGGCCATGACATGAAGATAAATCCATTACACTACAGTTTCATCTTGCAGGTGAATGCCTTTCGAAATATTTTAGCCTTCCGTTTTGCTTTATGTTGTTCTCTCGCTCAGATGCCACTGGCTAAATAAGAGCAATTTTCTTTCAAATGCAAGGAATGGCAATAAACTTGGCAGGAAAATCACTCCTAAGCAAATGGCAAGCCCATTACATGCAAAAGAGAGGGCGCTTTGCTGTCACAGGTGGAGATATTGCTGGTTGCCTGACCTCCATGGATCCAAGCTTAAGAGCAGGCTCAGACTCCTTTAAAAAGGGATTTTGAAAAATCAAGCCAAAACAAAATGGGCTAATATAATGAATAAAGACTTCTCAGTAAGGTCTTCCAAGAATAAGAACTACTTTTCCCCAGAAGAAGCTGGCAGCTTTCAAATTAGAGCATTAAAACTCAATCTAAGCTGAACTCTAATATATTAATGAGAAGTGAGACCAAAGCAGCCCTCCCTCCCGGCACACAACTAAGGGATTGCACTAGTTTAATTTCAATTTGTTTTAAATCCATACGATTATCCTGATGCAAAGCCATTTACCTGCATCTTAGACATGCACAGACACCTGCAAGGAACAGGGCAGAGCAACTTAAACTCAGCTCTAATCATTGCTATACACGATTCCTGCCTTTCAGGAATTCTCTCTCAGTTTATGCTCCGACTGCTGTACATTTTCAGTGACAAGAAGTACACAGGGGACACCAGATTTTTTTTGCTTTCTCAGATCTGATGGACTTGATGCATGCAGACTCCCAAACCGCCAGGAAATAACTTCCTCTCCTCATGCAGCTGTAGACAAACTCACACCCCGGAGATGAAAGGGGGAATGCAGCTTATCTCCAGTCCCCCTTTAACACCAGTTTCGTGTCCACAGCAGAATACAGGATGGCTTTGAAAGCAAAAGACTACTAGGGGTGGAAAGCAATGAAGAACTGACTGATCTTTTAATATCGCAGACAGCATCCTGTCTCAGTCACATTTGGAAAAAATTCTCTTCTTAAGAAACAAACAGCAACCACGTTATAGTGTGAGCATTACGTAGAGTTTGGCAAATAATTTGCAGTGAATGCTTGAAGAGATTTTTCTTTTTTTTTTTTTTCCTGCCTGTGGAAGGTTTTCTTCAGTATATTCATTATTCTTAAAGTACTACTTCTCCAGATTTGCCAGCTCCTGTTTGTTCGCAGCCCGGTCCTCACGTGTTTTTGACAGCGAGCTGTTCGACGGGCTGCAACTGGCACAACTGCTCATCTGGTTCCCTTCCAGTTCCCTGACCAGCGCCTGCACGATATTAGGGTGGCAGCCTATTTCTGATTACTTTTGCGTGTCTGAATTTTGGATTCATTTATAAGTTATCTGTCCCCACAGCAATCCTTTGGATGAATATTCCTGGAGGAAGAATGCAACAGGATTACATCTCCCAATGCAAATACCATTGGCTTGTGGATTCACTGCCAGTTGCTTCCCAGGGCTGAGCAGAGCTCACAGGTGGGGCATTTATAGGAAAACAGGTTTCAGAGTTAAAGTGTTCACGTTTTCGGCAGGGAGGTAAAACAATGCAAAACGATCAAGTTTGATGTGCAAGTCACCTGGAAAAATTCAAATTTGAGTGTGGGGGTGAAGATCCCCTGAGGTTCCTCCTCCTTGCCAGACGCTGACTACTGTAACAGATACAATCCAGGGCCAAGCAGGCCCTCAGTGTGATCCAGCTTAACCATTCAAATCCCAGAGAACATTCCTTGCACTCCCACCCAGCGCTCACGTCGCTCCAATGTTCACCTTCATTCAACTTCCAATCAAGTGCAAAGCAAACATCTCCAGGACATGGAGAGCCCTCTCTTTCTGCCTTTCTTTCTTTTCTGTCTCTCTCATTCTTCATTTCGCCAGTCACTAGTGATCAACAACTCAGATTTTTTTTTTTTTTTTTTAAGAAAACCCCAAACAAGCAGGGGAGCAGGCTCGGCAAGTTGACTTGGCCAAGGGTTGAGTAGCCAGCGCTCAAGGGGGGATGGACAGGGCGGTTGAGCGGGGTGATTGCCTACAGTGGGGCTGCCCAGGGGTCAGGCCGGACCATATGTCACCATTCCTGTGCGCAGGGCGGCGGGGTCTCCATGGAGCCCCATCAGCTGGGCCCTTTGTCCCCTCGTCCCCCTCCCCACATATATTCATGGCCTCGCCATGCCATGCCCGGAGACAGAAACAAATTGATACAGGAGCGCCCACCCCGTTGGGGCTCACAGGACACATTTGAAGCAGACAATAAAAGGACATTTCAGACTGTTTAAAATCTTGAGAAAGGGCCGGTTTCCATGGCGATGGGATGGGAGGCCTGTTGCGGCCCATTAAACTCCAATCACATGTAAATTTTTCCCCTGGCCTTGCTCCGTATTCATCGAGCAAGGGGGGACCGCCGGAGCTGCAGAATAGCCCCCTACAATAACCAGTTTGTTTATCAATTCAGGTGCCGTTTAATTGGCTCCATTCAGCCCCCTCTTTGTTTAAAGTAATAACCTTTACAAAGCCACGCTGATTTATAATTTCCAGCACTCTATTAGATAGGCTTCTTTAAAACCTTCGTGCCACCTCATCTCTGGGAAGGAATAAATCACGCCAAGATCCTTCGCGTTGGTACCCGCTGGTGGAAAGCCCTGCGATCCCGGGAAGAGCCTCCCGGCAGCCATTCTGCAGCGTGGCTCCATTTAGGCATGTCAGGGCTGTGTTTGCAGAAGGTGGTACGACGGGTCTGACCTCGTTTTAAACTTTTGCTCCTCTGTGGTTTGTTCAAACACAGTTGCCCCGGAGGTTTGCAAAGGGCGAAGAGTCAGAGAGAAAACATCTTGGGCCCAAGCTGATGGGAAGCGAGGGGAAAAAAAAAAAAAAACACCTTATTTTAGCTGCTCTCAATGGAGGAGGAGGGTTTCTTTAGAGAGTTTCTAGGGGAAGTGAGCACCAAAGTGGGTGAAGCAAGAGGCTCTGAGTCTGCTGGCATGGCCATGCAGCAAACAGGCACAGAGGGGCTGCAGGCCAGGGAGGCACAAAGTGCTTGGCGGGTTCTCACACGCTGCCCCAGGCACCCTCGACACCAAGAAATGCAGAGTCTTAATGACGGCCCAGGACAGCCAAGAGTTGCTAGATAAGATAGAGAAGTGGCAGACCCTTTATTCTACAAAACATAGCCCAAACTTCCCAAAACATCCTCCAAAAAACCTCCCAGGAATACCATCCCAGACAAAGCTCCCAGCCGGAAGCAGCTCTGGAAAGAAGAATCAATTGGACCCTTGAGACAGACAGCAGAAGATAAAGCTAAGTCCTGTGAAGATTGCCCCCTCAGAGCAGGGGCTGACAACGTCTCGTGAAGTCAGCCTTAGCCAACTTGTCATCTGAAAAGGCAGCACAAAACACAGCAGACATGCACTTTTCAGGTCTTCTTCAGAAAGCCCTTCACCCTTGCTATAGATGAAGGAAGCACAGAGTCAGCCCTGCCAGGAGCAGGACCTGTTGTGGGAAGCCTGGTTATGACACCTGACAAAACACGCAGGAAGCGGAATAAAGGGTAAATTGAATGAAGATTCAGTGTTATTGACAGAGGATATGATTAAACTGACTTGTCACCTCTGGTGGCTCCTCCTTCCTTGGGGACTTGTGTATCCTGCAAATGTTATGTTCTGTTCCTGTGCAGCGAACAGGAGGGGAGGGAAACGCTAATGAAGCTGTCAAGCTAACGTTAACGCTCGCCTCACCTCAGAGCACGAAGTTGCTTCATTTCCCTGTATGCAGAACAGAGTACATCTTGCAGCGGTCCCATCCCACCATACTGGGCATCCTGCTCACATCCTAGTCTCCGAAGTCAAGCGATTGCACAAGAAGCTCAGCTTTCAACAAGTAAATCACCAGTTCATCTGGCCACAGAGAAAAACTAATAACACAGTCTCTAAAGGCACAGAAATGAGAAACAAAAATGTTGAATATGCCTATTTTCAGTAGTGGTTGGGTTTTGTTTGGTTCTTTAACCAGTCGTCACTACTCGGAGCTTGAGCATCTGAGGGATTAAAAAAGTTCCCAGTTGCATAGTGGATAAGAAGAAAAGCATCCTGCTGACTTACACCAGCGTGCTTGAGAGGAGACTGGGATCCTGTGCTCTGACCAGAGGATCCACTTTGGTGGGGGAGAGGAGGGAAAGATAAGCAGAAGAGAAGGTCAGGGGTTAAATGGCAGGATTGGAAAGTTTTTTGCAAGTGAAAAGTGGGTTTTGCAAACCTGATCCTAATCCCGATGGTTTGCAAAGCTTTCCAACTTGCCCCCCAGCCCACAGAAAGCTGCCCCTCACTGTTGTTTAGTTGAGAAGGAGCAAATCCATGAATATATTATCATCTAGACAATGAGCTCACATCCCAATCTTTATTTTTCAAATGAGATAAAAAAAAACAACCCACACCAAACCTGACACAAACATGAAAGCCCCCTGATTTTTCGCCGCTCTTTTCTAGGCTCCCTCACACAGAGAGACTGCTCAGAACATCCCTGCTCCGCGCACACGCACACATCTCCTCCCTGATAGCGAGACACGGTCTAATTAAGAAGAAATCTACACAAACCCCTTGCAAAGTCTGAGTGGCAGGTTATTATTGTAGCAAAGTGCAACCTCTGCCATTTTGTCAAGAAAGCCCATCAAATTAGAGAGAAATAAGATGTCCATCTGCTTCATGAATGGAGCATTGCAAAAAAAAAAAAAAAAAAAAAGGAAGCCCCAAAGCTTAGTCATGGTGTTCCCTGCCTGGAACTGTTCCATGCCAGGTTACTGTGACTCCAGAATAAGGAACTGAAGGTGAGGAAGTGAGGAGCTTTGACCACAGCGGAGCTGAGCAGATGCCTACGTTTCAGTCCAACTGGATTCCCAAAAGCTGGTCCCAGTGTTCAGCCAAAAACCTAGGCACCTAGCAGCCAAGGACCCAGACCTTCCTCCTTTTACCAGCATCCTGGAGGGTTCTCCAATGGTAACACAACAGCTTTTTGCCAAAAAATAAGCAAGCAAATGAAAAGGCAGTCAGTGGCATTGTGATAAAACCACACAGACTAGAGCTTTTCCAGTGAGAAAAGAACAAAGATTTCGGTCACCTAAAATAGAAATATGGAAAGAGAAACACAAACACAGCCTCACAGAAATGGGTGTTGGTAAGAGTGCCAACTTCTGGCACCAAGAAGTTTGGAAGGAAACTTTTTGGCCATATTGAGGCTTTTGAAGGAGTGTTATTCCATGTCTCTTGGGAAACCATCTCCATCCTCTTCGCCTGGCTGCTACACACAAGACTTTCTGAGCACGTGGTGGGATCCAGAAGAAACGACGGGACTGCAAACCCCATTTCACTGCCATGTGTCGGCCTGCGAGAAGCCTCCCGCTGATCTTGGTGGCTGACAGATCAAGTTTCCAGAGAAGGCTGGCTCTGGCCACCGGAGCTGGCTGCCCGGCAGCCAGGAATTGAGGCCAAAATGGAGGGAAACAGTGCAAAACGCAGTTGGTTTGTGAACTGCTCCAAGCAGCAAACCGGAATGCAACGAATGCAAATACCTAGAGGAAAAGCAGCTAGAGAGAGACATTAATATTCCAGGGAGAGGTTGCCCTTCATAACTACTGGCCTTCCCTGGAATTTACTCCCCCTTGCTGCACCCTGCAGCAAGGCAGATCAGTGGGACTGTCCCAGTCAGGTCCCTTCCATGTCTCCCTGATGGGAAAGAGTCAGGGGGTCTCTAGTGCCAGCCACACCTCTCCTCTTCAAAGGCATTAATAGCGCAAAGAGGCAAGAAAAAAGAAAACAACTTTTTATTGATGACCCAGATTGTGTTTTAATGTTCCTGGGGAGGGCAAAAATAAACAACAATCTACTATATTGAAGTCGGGACACCTACCAGGTCAAGCTATGCCCGCATTAAATTGTGTGATGGGACAATTTCCATACAAATGCTGAAAAGAGGCAGTTGCAAAAGAGAAAAGCCCAAAAAAAAGGAAGAAAAAAAAAAGCCCTCCACAAGCCACAGACACAAAACTGAAACTCTTGATTTCATTGTATGCTTGTGACAAGAGCAAACCCAAAATCAAAGAGTTTCATGGTCATTTTTCTATCAGAAAGTGATGTCAAGTGAATAACTTATTTACATGCCAATGTGTAGCACTGAAATGGCCCAGGATGGGAAAAAAACAGGCCCTCTGTTATCAACAATGATAGCGGCGGATCCTGGGAGCCACCCCGGGAGGAGGACCTTAACGAGGCAATGGCTGCAGCAGGAGAATGGCAATGAGTTTTTAATTGGTGACACATTATATTTATCAAACTGACAGCAGAGGGGGAGAGCAGCAACCTCCTCGTTGTGTGTTTTCCTTACACGACTTCCTTTGAACCCATTCACGTGTGAAAAGAATTTAAAGGTTATGGGGGGAAAAGGAGGAGGGGGAAGGGAGGGAAGAAACCCTTGTAATAATCCAGCGTCATCCTGAATGATAACACTGAATTATTCAGTAGGGTCTTTAAAAGGGTGGCTAAATCAAGGCTGAAACAAAGCCGGAGTGATGCCATTGTGCCGGCTCCTATTTAAAACCAGGCAAGAGAAGGGAAGCAGGGAGGAAAAAAGTCCTTTCAGAGTCATTTAGCGAACCAGAATGGACTCTGTTTCATGGCACGGCAGAGTTATTAAGAAGTGTTTAATATTTGTAACCAGATCCTTTTGTTAGCTCAGGGATGCCTGGGAGAGCCTGCGGAGCACATCAGAGCCCTCATAACCTAGGAAAAGGGTCATCTGAGAGACTTGGTCAAGGTTAGGAGAGGCAGGATTTGACTTCTTGGCTTCCCTTCTCCACCTTCTCTTTCCGAAGCGTTTACATCCTTTGGCCAAGCCAAAGGAGTGGCTGTTACATGGCAGAGGGAAAGCAGAGAGGCTGGCGTGGATTCGCGTATACGTATTGCCATAGCTCCTTAGTCTCAGGGTCTCGGTACCCGCCAGCCGTGGGCTGCAGAGCCCAGGGTGCAGGTTCTCTGCTGGCCACACAGCCTGCCACCGCACATCCCCAGCCCTCTCAGCCCCGCCGGCTACTGTATTTCAGTCCAGGCCTAAGTAAACAGACATTAAAAAAAAAAAATACTGTACCTGCCTCAAGTGCTAACTAACAAACAGGAGACTTTCTTTTCTTTCTTTCTTTCTTGCCTTTGTAGCTTTCCACGCTGGACAGCAGCACAAGTAGCTCCCCCCGCTACTAAACCCATCCCTTCTCCTTTTAAGCCTTCCCTTTAATCATTTGTTGACCCAGAGTTTTAGTGTCCACATTTGCTTTAATCCCAGGTCAGGTAAAAGAGAAAGAAAGGGACGAGAAGAGTCTAATGAAATATTTAAGATTTTTCCAGGGAAAGTCTTGGAAGTGCTGACAAAGGTTTTGTTTGTTCCCGTCTTTTGTGAGAATTATTGGAGATGAGCCTGGAAGCAGGTTGCAAAAAAAGAGCCAGGGTCACTCCATATTGACGGGAACTGTGTTGGCATTGGTCACAGCTGTGCTGCCTTGACTCCCAGCTGAGCCACCAGCCCCCCAGCCTTTGTCCCGCATTGTGAGCGGGACACGGCGCCAATTTTATACAAAGTTGATTGCATGGCCGCTTTGTTCCTCCCCCACCTCACACACGTATACGCATACACACACATACTCTCACTCTCTTCTCAGATAAAAAAAAAAAAAAAGCAGGGAAGTGACAATGTGATGAATTCCTTCACTGCTGGGCCGCATAATAAACTGAAACACTGCTGCCCTAGCTTTAAGAAAAAAAAAAAAATCGTATCCCACTGCTTTCCTCCTTGGAACCTGATTTTTTCCCACTAACTACTCCCTGATTTATGGAGCCTCTCTTGTGCAGAGCATATGTGGCTCCGGGCATTTGGCATTCGCTGACATTTCGCTTAAGCAACTGTGAAAGGGCAAATTTTCCTTGAAACCGAGCTGCAGAAGAAACACATGCAGCTATTCCCGCCCCCCCCCCAACTTTTCCCGTTGCACTCCCCTGGATGCAGCAGCAGCCAGGCAGGGACCTGAGTATCCCTCATGCGAGCGGATGGGGTGAGGAGGGCACCCCGCTCCCTATGTGGCATCAGCATCGTCTCCATCCCACCCCACAGCAGTGAAGCACAGTCCTGAGCTGCCCTCTCCATCGAGGATATCCATGTGTTACAGTCCTTGCTGCAGCTCATCTGCCTGTCAGCCCTCGGGGCTCTTCTCTGCACCTAGAGCTGAGCCAGGAAGGCAACGGGCTTCTCCAAGGCCTCAAGGATCAGCAGTGGCAGAGTAGAGCCAGAATTTGAGTCTCCTCACTCCCTCCATCACAGTAGGGAGACCTTTTTCTAGGGGAGGATGGTGCAGCTGGGGAGGGGGACTCACCAAAACTCAAGCTATTTTCTCTTTTTTTTTCCTCATAATATATGGATGGCCTCTGTTTTCCCACCCTCCTCTTTAGCAGGGTCCCCTGCTGCCTTGACCCTTTGATACTGTGTCGCATTTCACCTTGGAAAAGGAACTAAACAAAAGTGTTATTGAACAAGTCCGTCTGACAGCGATAAACCTTCACACGTGTGCTTTCAAAGCATCACTGTAAATATGCCGAGCGGCAGCTCCTGGCCAAAGGCAACCAAGAGCCTACAATAAAAAATGGAAAATCTGGCCTTTTGCTCATCCTACATTGTAGTTTACACTGGGCAATTCTTGCAACAACAGGTGACAGAGGGACACTGAGGCACGGAGACTCCTTTCACCATATCATGCCAAAGCTCTCTGTTCAGAATTGACTTTGGGAGCGAGATCAGAATTCCTGAGTGCCAATATTTACTTGGTGGCCATACACCTAAGCAAAACCTTCATCCAAACACAGCCCAAGACCTGTCTCTTGCAGCTACAGCTCTGAATATTCAAAAGCACAGAGCCAGCACTCCGTGGCATGCAGCAGGTCCTGGCAAAGACTATCTTGACTTCAAGCACACACTCAGTTTTTAAATAAATCAGTTTGAAATTTCCTAGGATGTATTCAGCCTGTTTGCTACTATACCTCCAGCACATTTAAATCAATCATTACTGCTCATTTGTTGAAAATCCTGAGCTCTCATGGTAGGCAAATTCACATTTTACTACAGTTCATGCTCTATTTTGTGTAAAGATGTGGCTTCTGCAGTCATATGACTGTGTGAGAATCTCAGTTTTCATTTAAAAAGTGATCAAAACATGGCCCTTGTGCTACAGAGGAAAGCTGGAAAATGTAATTTGAGGAAACACCAGAGGCTAAAAAACTGCAAGGGCAACCAAATCCCACATTTCTAAGTCCCACGACTGTAAATTTCATTTCCCAATCTTCCTGTACATGTAGGGCTGACTCGTGATTTTCTGAACGTCTGGGGACACCAGTGTCATTCTTCAAGTGCCTCGAGGGACAACACGCAGAACAGTAGGAGAATTCCTGTGAGATCCCTGCAAAACACAGGGGGTTAGCCTTTACTGAATTGGCTCCTGTGCTGTTTTCATGCTAGTTTTAAATTAATCAAGCGTGGGATTTCCCAAAACTGTGTTTGCGACGCATGCTTTCCAATACACAATATCCAAAGATATATTCCGGTCATCTTGTTCACAGGTTGAAGCCCAGAATTCAACCATGATTAACACAATGCAATAGCTACTGAAGACAAGAAAAGTGCAAAGGCAGAAGAAAATAAAAAGAAACCCAAGGAAGGAACCTCCAAACCATTGCTGGCAAGAACAAAGCAGAGATATCCTAGAAACATATGTAATCATAAAAATGGTCTAGATCAGTCTGTAGGACTTCTCTGTAACCTTCATAAATAGTGCCTGTCAGGCTCACTGAATCTTTTTCCTTCTCTGGGAGCTATTTGTAACTGGAAGATCTCAAAGTTCTTTCTAAATGCGGATATATCATAATTCATCCCCATTTGGCAAGGAGCTAAAATTGTGTCAGCTGCAGCAGGATTGCTGATTTATTAGAAATTGGGAGAAACACTCTGAGCCGGGAACAGACAGGTCTGTGTCACATACTGCCGCAAAAGTAGGCGATGTGAAATGCATGAAAAGGCTATTTTTAAAAATGGCATCAGCCAGTTGTAAAAATCTCTTGGAAATATTTAGCAATCACAAGAGAGAGGAAGAAGTCTGAAGGAAACTAAACACTGCTCACAAACACCAGCTCTCACCTGCTAAGAGCTGTGGGTCAGCCTGGAAAACGCAAGTGCAGCCCTGTCTGCCATTGAAGCAGAAAAGACGGACCGTTGTTAAACTGTTGGCTAATGACTCTGAGAGAAATGCAGGATGTCTGATAGGTATTTACCTGTCGTATCTGCTTATTATAACAGACTGTCCCAGGGCCTCAGCTGCACTTCACAGAGAAAATTAGCGTAGCCTTAGAACATTTTAAGATCTGGGCTCAGGAGAAAAAAAAAAAAAAAAAAAAAGAAAAAAAAAAAT
>WHYT01015407.1:47651-69371 GCA_009806455.1 Tetrax tetrax
AAAAAAAAAAAAAAAAAAAAAAAGAAAAGAATTCTTACTCTTTCTGGTCCTTGTTCCATAATGAATCCTGTGACACTACTCCTTTCTGATCAATTATCCCTGAGGCTGGTCCAAACATTCATCATTCCTGTTAATACGGGAGCATGGCATCAAAGATAGGCACACGTGTTAGACGGGTTCCTTCCACAGGCTCTTTCCTATCGACAGACTCATGAACAAAGCACTTGAGTGTTTTCTCCAAGATATCTTGAAGAGCCCAAGAGGGCTTTGGAAGGGATACCACCTCCTTTTCCTCACAGCGTTGTTATTCTTTTTTTTTTTTTTCACCATGTGAGTGGTGGAGCACTGGCCCAGGTTGCCCAGAGAGGTGGTGGATGCCCCATCCCTGGAAACATTCAAGGCCAGGTTGGACGGGGCTCTGAGCAACCTGATTGAGTTGAAGGTGTCCCTTCAGGGACAGGAGGTGACCTGTAATGGTCACTTCCAACCCAAACTATTCTATGATTCTTTAATAACATGGTTCTTCACTGGTGGGGGAAACATGTAGGGTGCACAAGAACCTCTACTATTTGCACCACCCTCCCCCAAAAAGCTGCACTCTGACCAAAAAAAAAAAGAGAAGGGAATTTCATAGAAATGGCGTCAGTTAAATATTCCTTTTGTAAGAGGACAATTCACAGTGTCTCCTGGAGCTGGCACCCTTTGCCCCCGCCTCCCCACGGCTGCGGCAGCAGCGAGCAGGCTGTGTGATTCCCTTCGCCTCCAATGAACTCTGACTAAGCTTTATTGAAGGGTCAGTGACTAATGGCGGGTTTGTCCGCCAAAATGAAAAGGCCAAATGCAGCGCCTAAGAGTGGCCTGGAGACCTGAATCCTCCGGGGACTTTATCTGGGAGAGCTCGGAGGATTTTCTACACTTGTCTGATTCTAAATGCCTCCAAAGGCTTGCTCACGGAGAGAGCTGACACTTACAATGCACGTGGAGCCGGGTAATGAAGGAGCCTTAGATCCTCTATAATAGACAGGGTCAAAAGGCCTAGGTCAATTATACAGGCTTTCCCAAAAATCTTCCTTTCCTTGATCTCCCATCCTCTCCCTCCGTAATTTATTTGAAACTTAATTTTACATAATTGTGTCGGGGTTAGGAGCCGCAAGTTTTGAGCGGTGTGTTCATTTATAGAGCTTTGGGTCTGCTGGGGTTTAAAGACATTCACAAACTTGCACAAACCAACATAAGCAGCATTGAGCCTAAATAATAGAATACGTCCTTTCCGCAAAACGCAAACTGAGCCACAACGCCCGTCCTCATCAGCTCCCCCTCGTTGCCTCCCCTTCGCCGCATCAGGGATTCAGAAGCGGATACCCAACGGCCAACATGGCAGCGGTCAGAGTGGACCGGGGGGCACTCTGCACAGCAATAGCCTGTCCCCACGGCACCTAGCTGTGACCCCGAGGGACAAGGGTGCAGAAGAAATGTGCGAGGGACAACACAAACAGCAGCGTTTGACTCTGCTCCACGCAAAGAGGCTGGTGGAAGGGCTGCAGGCCCATGGCTCTGCCCTGGCCCAGGCGACCTCCTCCCGCCACGCTGTCCTCCCGGCCTGCTCCAGGCTCAGCAGCTGCCAGCCCCGCTCCCCGCCTCAGTTTCTCCACCTGCAACGTGGCCAGCACCACACAAACAGTGTGTGCACCAGCCATGAACTTGTGTGGTACCGCAGCTAGAAAAGCTATTCAGCCACCAACCACGCTGCAACAACTCCTCTACAATCCACCTCAAAACGCATGGGAGTACACTGTAGGAAAAACAGCACAGAGGCCCGCAAGAGACTCAACCAAACATCTCCGAGCCCAAACAAAGCCCTCAACCCCTCCCTCACCAGCCCCTGGGTTTAAGCTTACCTCTAGCACACCAGGGATGGACTTCTGGAGGCAGACACCAAAGCAATTTTCCAGGAATTGTAGCAGCGCAGTTTTCTAACGGTGCTGAACATGGGCCTGGTTCTGATAGCTGGCCACCACGGCCTACAAACACAGCCTCCATGTTCAGGAACAGAGCAGTAAACAGCTACAGCTGAAGCCAGTTGACTTAAATAGCAATGGAAAAGCCAGAGGGGCCAAATTAACTTCTGCTGTGAGTTTTCTGGGGCTGATTGAGCAATGATGCAGCTGGCTGGAGCTGCTGGTCTAAAGCGAGGAGAGTGTGCAATTGAGCAATGTGCCAGAACGCGTGGAGATGCAGCTCGGAGGGTGAAATCCCTCATGCTAGAGGACAGCAGAAGCTCCAGACACCAGCGATGTCTCAAGTGCTAATTCCACCCAGGGGGCAGATGATGTGGGCTCCTGAACAGAAACGGCTGTTTTGTTCTGCTCTGAATAAAACCACCCTGTCACTTAATAAAACCAAGGCCAGAAATGCATCTTATTGCTTTGGTTCTGAACAAGCTGATGGTATGAAAGAGGGTTTTTTGGTTTTTTTTTTTTTTTTTTAAATCTAATTTCCTTCTAGATATTTTTTACAGAAGAGTTTTACAAGGAAGCTGGCATGCAAGACTTGGTGCTAAGAACAAACAAGAGCACTTTAGCAAGCTCTTTCAAAGCTGCTGGCTTCTTTCCTCTTCCTGATTATCGGAAGACTGAGTTTTCAGGGAAAGCATGCTGCTGCTAAATCTTGTTTCAGCAGAGCATTTTACAGTATGAAGCAGTTTTACTCCAGCTTGCAGCTCCTGGAGTCAAGTGATCTCAGCAGAAAAATCAGCTTTCGTTTGAAATTTTAAAAAAGCTTGTCTAGAGCCTTCATTGTTGTAACAGCTTGGTGTCAAAAGATTATCTACTGTGCTTTTAAAGTGGGGGTTTTTGGTGTGTTTGGCTGTTTAATCTACAAGTCCGCAAACAACAATAGAAGGAACGTCCTGTGAAAAATGAAAACCTGTATTTTTTTGTATAGCAGATGCTTAGAGAAAGCAGACAGATTACCAGGAAAATTCTAAGGGATTAAAGCTCTGCTAGAGCAGGTGAACTCATGTTGGTCCCCAAAGTCCATTCCATGATCTGATTCTTTATTGCTGCCATTAGTATTGGATGGTGTGATGGCAACGGTAAAACAAGGGACATGAAAAACTGCCTGATGAGAACTGGGCTGTAAACCTCAGCCCCACTTCATGGAGTGCATCAAAGAGCCATTGAAAAGGAGTACATCACTGTTTCTTGAACAGGGTGGCCAGAGTCTCCATTTGCTTAGCTGCATAAGATAGACATGCCACATTGCTCTTTATAACCCAGATTTTTTGAAATGGGAAAGCCCTGCAGCTCACCAAAGCACAGGCAGACAGTCAGCCTTGCAACGGATGCTGAAGTGCAGAGCTAAGTGGCCTCAATGAGATGACATCCACCCACTTACACACAAACTGGCTCTGGGCCCGTGCCTGCAATCACGGAACGAAGGACCTAGTTCCGATGTACTCACGAAGAGGAAAAAAGCGCAAATTCACTGAATGCTTTACGACCACTACTAAATGTTAATTCTGGTAGAGGTTAGAACAAATGTCAGGGCCCCTGCAGGTAGAGAGAAGCCACCTCTCCTCCAAATAAAGCACTCGTATATAAGCAAAGCAGAGGAGAAACTGAGGCCAGAAACTAATTTGCTTGCCCACGATCACTTGGTAGGTCAATGTCGGAGTGCAGAGCCCAAGCTTTGGGGTTAAAGCATTTCTTAAGAGAGAAAATGCAACCGGTCAGAGGCTTTGCTGCTCCAGACGCATCACAGAACATCGCTTGGGTCAGCTCTTAGCCCTGGGGGAGGGCGAGCGGAGCGGGGTCAGGCTCCTACCAGATTTCATCTCTCACTGCACGCGCTTAATGAGCGTGGCATCCCAGCAAAGGGATCACCGTCACGCTCTCGGCTCTGGCAGGAAGGGTGGGAAGGGGACATGGCGGGAAGCAGCCGGGCTGGGGCGGTGGGTGCGCAGCCGTGAGGCGATGCTGCTGGGCGGGCGCGTTTCTTGCCTCTTGTGTGGGAGCTGCTGTTTCAGGCCTGGGCTGGCACGCAAGGCAGCATAGTTAGTTGTTATTAATGATCCTTCTGGCTCTCCCCGGTCCCGCTGAGACATTCCGGCTTTAATAAGCCACAGCTGGAGCGAGGTTTCCGGGCCGGCAGCTGAGGGGGAGAAGGAGCGCGGGTGGGCGGACGGGCGAGCGGCACGGAGCCTGCCGGTGTCCAGCTCACGCCTGCCATTTCCCGGAGACAGGGCTGGCGGGGAGGAAGGGAGCCTCGCAGCCCCCCGAGCACGGGAACCGCTCCAGGCCCTCCCGTCTCCTGCTCCTTCCTCATCCCCGGACAGGCGGGGAGGGAAGGCTCCCCAGGGGCTCCCTGGGCTAAGAAAAGCTTGCTTAAAAGCCAAGCGCTATGGGGGAAGTCAGTGGAAGGGGAAGAGGAAACGTTGTCTTTGCTGGAAGGAAAGGGAGAAAGGGTGGCAGAGGAGGGAGCAAAGCCCCCAGCCCCAAAAAGCCCCCAGCTTGCCGTTCGCCGTCACCAGGCTCAGCGAAGCCATTAGCGGTGACCTTGAGGAGGAACTGCGGCCCGTCTCCACGCGCTGCAGAGCAAGGCGCCTTCTCTCCAGCGCGTGCAGGCGGCGCGGGGGCCGCCAAGGCCGGCCGACCTCGGCGCTGGCGGCGGCCCAGCCGCTCGGCGCCTTGGCAGGGAGAGCGTGAGAAACCGGGGGGCGACACCCCGGTGTCATCACAGCTGCAAAAACTGCTGAGCAGAAAAGCCTAATTACAAAAATATGCGCCCGGAGGCTTTTCCGTGATGAAAACAGAGCCGCGTTTTACGCTCGCCTGCCAGAAGTGCAATGCAAGTTATTCTCTGCTATGCAGTGTGGGATTTTTAACTAGGCTGGGCGGGGGGGATAGGGGAGACCGAGGTCTCCATAAAGCAGGGTTGTCATCGCCGAGTGTGGCATATCTGGGAGATGAAGGAGGAACATAACACACCCTATTAAAATTAACAAAGCCCTTTTTCTTCCTGCTTTTATTTTTCTCCTTTCTTCCCCCCCTCCCCGCTCCGGCTTCTTGGCTGCCGCTATTTACAAAGTGACTTCAGAAACTGATAAAGCACTTTAACCGCAGCCAAACGCCATCCTGGCCTCACATGGCAACGCTCAAAAGAATGCACCACCGCCACACAGGCGTGACATTAAAATGGAATCTGCTCGGTTGACGTGTGTGATGAAAAAAAAAAAAAAAAAAAGAGAGAGACATGTGCCACTGTGTCCCCAAGGCCTGCTTCTCTATGCCCTTGACACGTGTCTTAGAGACCGGCAGTGCCACCAAGTCCAGAGAGCTGCACTAATTTAACCTCAGTGTCAACAGAGGACCAAGCCAAAAAATCAGGACTTCTGCAGCGCAAGTGGCAAGCGTTGTGAAAGCAGACGCAAGGGTCTGTTCCTCCTACAACGCCCAGTCCTGGCAGATAGGAGGGACACCAGACTTGTCAGATTGTGGGTCTGAGCTGGGCTTGGCTGGTTGTTCCGGTAGCTGTGGTGATGACAGTGGGGAGGACACCACTAATTGCACATCAGCGCACGCAGGAGATTGTTACGTGGGTGAGGAGTCTGATGTGACCTCAGCTTCGCACCCGGCAGGCTGTAATGTGGATCTGAGGGCTGGGTGCTCTTTGCTCCCACCTCACCACAGCTCCAGGCACGTGATAACCCACACCTTCTCCCTGGCAGGTCCCATGCATCTCGTCACCCTCCCGGGCCCATGGGATGTGGTAACACCAGATCACCGCTGTTCTGGTGGCAGAGACCCAGCAGCACAGCAACCTGCCCCTTCCTTCTTCCCCAGCAATTCTCTGCCAAAAGACTCCACAGGCTTCATTAACGACCCCACCGCTTTGCTGTAGATGGTCTGTCAGAGCTAGCTGCACCTGCTAAAAGGGTCCTGGTCCCCAAGCTGCCTCTCCACTGGAGGACACGATCGCCACAGCTTGGTTGAATTCCCCTCTGAGAGGGGCTTCCTCTAACATCTCTGGCTCTGTCCCAAAGAGAGCTCACGTCCACCTTTCTGCCCCTTGAGGGAAGTCATAAGCGCTTAGGTTGTTTTCAAAGTGATCCTGTACCCACACCCCAAAAGTTCATTTACACTAGGAGGTGTCTGGGCCTCCAGGAAATCTCTGCTTAATACTTCTGCACTTGAGTAGCCTTAACTTGAAGCAAACAAAGGTTATGGTCCAGGTGTAAATATAAAACACGTATCTTTATTCTTTATCTAATCAAGCTTACATTTTTATCTTTACTGCCACTGGTGTTTAAATGTTTGTACTACTTTTTTAACTAGCTAATGTAAGAGGGACCATAAATCTGAGACAGACTTCCACTGCAGCGGTTTTTAGCTCTGCATATGATCTTTTAATTAACATCAAACTGATTTCTCAGAGTTTGTAAATGTGCTCCGTGACAACCATGGCCATCACCAAGTTGTTGCTAAAGGTGAAAATGCCTCAAAAATAGTTATTTTCCCATCCCAGCCACATTTGGCCCCTCTGTCTTCTAGTATCCCTTGGTTAAATGACTGTCCATCACGAAGAGCATTAGCAGCCCCTGAAATCACCCTTCTCCATCAAAAAGACACATGTCCACTGGGACCACATGTCACCAAACAGGCGTCAGCCAGCAACAGCCCTTGGTCAAGCTCTGGCCCAGCAGAGCAAGAGCAAGACGAGCTGTTCCTTTGCGTGACTGCTCCTCGGAGACAGCCGGTTCCTCCTCGAAATCATACGGGTGGACTCGCCCACCGCTGTGCGCCTTATCCGTGTACTAAGCATGCAGAAAAGAGTTGACCTCCCATAAAATCACTGGCAAGCCAGGGTCACGGGGGTGGTGTTTGTCTGTGTCAGGGTCAAAGCAAAGGGGACAAATTCCAGCCATAAAAAAAAAAAAAAAAAAAAAAAAAAAAAAAAAAAGCATCACTGTTGGCAGTGTGAAAAAAAGAAGTCAAGGTACATGGCATGAGTCACCTGCTTGGAGCTTTCCAAAGGAAATGAACAACTCAAATGCCATATTTCACTGCAGAAAGCAATGCAGACGGTGGGGGGGGGGGAAGCCTGCGAAACGCGTCAATCTGTTTACCAATGGGCAGTCCTACCAGATCCGATTAAAGGGGAGGTTCTGGCCATTGATTGCCACATCCCCATTGCCCTTATCAGTCCCTCGTGTGATACCATCTCTGCTTGCAGTCCAGGTAGCCTGCCAGACAGACAGGGAGGGGCAGAAAGGCAATGGGAATGATAAGGCGCATGCAAAGGAAACGTGCTGTCTCCCACCAGTTCTGTTCTGCACAGGGACTACGTGGAAACAGGACCTTTCTCCTCCAGAAGCCTGGAAATGATGTGTATCCAGAGCTGCACATCCTGCTCTACGTGCAGGAGCAGGTTTTCTTCTGCTTTTCACCCCTCAGCCTGGCAGAGCTGGAGCAGGTTACAGAAGAGCATGAAGGGGAGATGGAAGGGGGACTCAGTTGCTCCTCGTACAACTTGAAGAGCTCTTGTTTGCTCCAGGAGCACACTCAGGGCAGGGTGTGAACTCCATGCGAGCAGCACACGTCCCTTCCAGAGCACATCTGCACGGCCTTTTGCTTGGCGCTGTGCTCGCTGAGGCCGCAAAGCTTGTGGTTTGGAGCTAGCTCGTGTCTGCCTGGCTCGCAGCTCGCTCGCGGGGGCCCTATAGGATATATGCTGCTGGCTGGTCCCACGGAGAAAGAGGGAAAGACAACAGCACAAGATGCTTCTAGGAACTGCCGTTTAAAAAAAAAAAAAATCCCTCCACCTCTGCCAAAGGAGTATGCGTGATGAAACAGACATCTTGGGGCTTGGGGACCCAAAATGCAGTTTTTACAGTGCCCTGGCGAACCCCCAGATTCTCAGATCTGATCCTTCAGAGGACAAAGAAGTGGTATTCCCATCCTCAAGCGGCACAAAGAAGAGAATTTGAACAACCCCTTTATTTTAGGAATCAACGTCTCCTTGTGCAGTAGCTGGAATTCGTTTCAGAGGCTGTGGAGGAATCACTGGACCTTTCCTGTCCATCCAGTGCTATAGCACTAAGAAACCCAAAGCATTTTGCTGCCTCAGCTTCTATCCTGTTTCACCAACTGACAGGAGCAGAGTTGGAGATAAAGGGAGAAAAAAATCTAGGGCAAAACCAACCTCAAACTCCCCCTCACCTCTGATTTTGTCACGCTGATTAAAATTGCACTGAGCTCGGTTGGTGTGATTGATCCCACTGCATAATGACTACAGCTGACCTATATTATCGGATCGATACCCTGAACAGGCTCTATCCCAAGGCTGGCAAAGACGGTCAAAGCTTTCCGAGCCACCGCGCTGCCGCTCGGACCATCCCACAGCCCGCTTTTGACGAGGTGCAGGGGACTTCAGGATGAAGACGAAAAATGTGTTACCCAACGTGAACCCACGCTCGGCGTTACAGATAGGCTGTAATCCGGAGGGTGAAGTTTATTTAAAACCCACACGCTAAACTAACTCTAGAGGCTCTAACCTCACCCTGCCATCCAGAAAACATTTGTTTTCAGTGTCCTGTAAGCCAGACACACTGTTTACCCCTGGCTTGGACTTCTTGTCCTTACCTTAGTGCCAGGGTGGCAAGGTTATACCAGTTTGTACATTGACTGGAAAGAAATATCCCTCAGCAAAATTGTTTGCCTGAATCACCGATGCTCCGAGCAAAGTTTGCTGTGCCCCTGATACCTTTTCCTGAGCAAGCCTGGCTCCCATCTGTGTGTTGGGAATTAGTGACATCATGTTCCTTGTCTGGCTGCCCAGTCACCATCCCATCCCATCCCGTCCCGTCCCATCCCTTCCCGGTGCAAACGCAGCCATGAATCGGGTGGTTGGAGTGCTTTGAAAAGGCTCTGAAAGAGGAACTGTGACTGCTCTGGCAGGGAGGGGAGCTGCGCGGGGAGGGCGAGGTGGGAGCACCAGTCACATAATGACCACTTTCTTTGTGCGGTAGGCTGTCTGCTTCGTGCCTGGGAAAGGCAAGCCAGGCACGCAGCCCGCGCTGCCACCCACGCAGCCTGGGACTGGAGCTGCTGTCGTGTGTCAGAGGAGAACCTCATCAACCTCCCTGCTTACCCCACCTCCTCCTCCGCTCGCTCCTCGCTCCGCGCTTCGCCTCCCGCTCTCCTCCCTCGCCACCGCTGTCACTCATGCAGCGCACGCCGCGGGTGCAAGCGCCTCTCGGCATTTAGACCTGCCAAGGTCCACAGAGCCGGGCACATCCCCCTTTCCTAAAATTGTTTGCGCTGAAATTTCAGTGTGGGATGGAGTTGAGGGGACTTCTCCAACGTGCCCAGCTCATCCTGAAAGCACGATGTATATTTGTGTGTTTGCACACATCCCCTCCCCTTCCTTCCTTCTCCCCCTTGCTATTTTTTCTGTCGCTCTGTATTTCTTTCTCTGTCAGCCTCCCCTCCTGCTCTGTGAGAACAAACATTGCAGCCACTAACTCCTATCTGCGTCCTCTAGCCAAAACACAGGGAGCTGCTAGGCTGGATAAGACTGATGGTCTGCCCAGTGCAGTCTCCTATCTCTGACAGCGAGCAGCACAAGTCACTGCTGCGGATGGAGTGCCCCTAAAATACCCTTTCAGAACAGCAGCCTTCTCCTGGATAACCTACTGCCCTCCAGCAAAACGTCTTCCTACACACTGACAGCGCTGGGTTAGTTCATGCCCCAAGCACGATGCTTCATCCTGCTCACCGTAACTGGATGGTGCCTCGTTATTCAAGCAAATGCCTAATCCTGGTGATTGCACATGAGCACCTAATCCTCACTCCATCTAATCCCAGCTGCTCACTGCCTGCCTTGTGCTCAACAGTCCCGCATGGATCATCTGACGTGGAAACCAAAGCCAGAGAATCACCTAGGCATAAGTGAAACACATCCTGTACGGGCCCTGCTCGGCTGCTTCAGGGCATTCCTGGATGTTGGATGATGTGTTCCCAAGGGTCCATTCATTTTGGGCACTGGAGGCACTGTAAAGACCTGTGCAACTGAGACCCCGGAGTCATGACTCATGGGGACACCCAGGTACCCATGGGATGCAGGACACGGATGCTAAATGTTCGATCTGCTTTCCCGCAATGCAGTGATAGCTGACACAGTGCCCCTCCAGCTGTGGGAATTTAAACACCTTGTGCAACCCAGGGCATGCTCGGCTGCATGGGATTTCCAGCCTGGAAATCAAGAAATAGAGGCACAAGTCTCACGCTGAGAACATGAGGCGTAATAGGTCTAGGCAGGGGAGGCTAATGCGTAAAAGAGCTGGATGCAAATAGCAGTAGCTATCTTCAAAGGGAGGAGAGATTTAGATCTCTGTCTCCCTCAAGGTACTCAAAGAATGGGGAACTGAAACTCCTCAGCCCTGGCCTGACACAGCACCAGGATCACCTCACGCACAGGCAGCTACAGGCTAGCGGCCTCCGCCCCGCATGATTGATCGATCGCCTCCTTCGGCCGGGCTCTGAAGAGGTCGAAGCAGGAGTTCCCCATTAATTGCTGTCTAATCTCCCCTTCCCAATAGACAGGACACTGCCCAGCTCTCCGTTTCAGCAGGTGTGTTGAAATAAAAATGACAACCCATTAAACAAATGGCTTTTTGAAAGGAGCCGGCGAGCTGGCCGGAGCGGTGGGAGAGGCGCTGCGGCGATGCCTTTCTGCCCCCGTTCCAAGAGCCTGCCCTCTGAAGAAGTCAAGCCCAAAGCATATGGAGGCAGAAAACCTTGGCAGGCGGAGCTCTCTATGCTTTGCTTCAGTGCTGTCCCACAGGAAAAGGGAAGCCTCAGGGTTGTTTTTTTTTTTTTTCTTTTTCTATCCCTTCTTTTATTTTCTGAAGTTAAGCCCTTGGACTGAATGCATCTGCCAGCATCCCAGAAAACCAATTCATTTCCCAACAACCTGAGCTTGTTTTTTAAACACAGATGCAAGACAGATTTTTTTTTTTTTTTGCTCAAGGACAAGCGGAACATCCCTCTCTTTACTTACATCCCTTACTGTTGAATGTCAAAGCCTCTTGTGTGAGTGTCTCCAGTGGATTTCCCACTGCTCAGGCATGGGCAAGCTGTGCCAGCTGCCCACGGCCACACCAGGCGTGTTCCAGAACTGGCCAACGCACAGAGCTCACGGAAGGGGAGAGGAAGAGGCAGCCGCAGCGTGTTTAAGGTTTTATTGTCGCAAGCTGCTCCTGTCCTAGCCACATCCGAGCACGAATGCCAAATTTGTCATTCCTGATATAAACTTGGGCGCTAAAAATAAACAAGGCAGCTTAGAGGAACAAACTCACACCATGCCTAGCGTGGAAGCCAAAGTACTCTCTTCGGATGGCACTGTCCCCCTGCCTTGCTGGTAAAATAAACTGCTAGGACTGGGGACTCCCAGGTTTATTTCCCACTCCCTCTCTAACTTGCCATGTAGGCTCAGCATAAATCACTGCGACCCTCTCTGTACAGCCACCTCGTAAGCACGTACAATAACCTCTGCCTCCCCAGGGTGCTGTGAGGTTTAATTGCTTGCAGACGGCTCGGAGGTCCTCAAAGATTTGCAGAAGCGCAAAGTAATATTAATGCACAAACTCCGAGCACACATTTCACATAGTTATCTACCCTGCCTGGCTGGACCAGTTCCCAGCCTTTTGCTCAGATGATTTTACTTCATGTAATCCATTTTAATTACCTTTCGCTGATTGCTTTTGCCCTTTGTTTAAAACATTTCAAATTCCTATTGCATCTCTGGGTTCTCCCATCAGTTGTTGTCATGGCTGGTTCTTAACAGCAAGGCGGGTTTTTCTGAGTTTGTTTTCAGATGCTCGGGAACTGGTACGGTACTGGTGAGCAGCAAGGCACGCTGAAAGCCAGCGCTGGGTCATGTTTGTTTGTTTGCTTTACCAGTGCAGGAACTAAGCAGGTTTTCACAGTTTCTCCAGGAAAGGGGCCACCCATTTTGTGGTCTGCACTTCGCTAACAGACAATTTCAGGCTTGAAAGTAAACAGACGATTTTGGCTGCCTCCTGTTGTAAATTAGTGGTTCCTGTGCTTTTTTTGGGGGGCAGCTGCACCAGTTAACCAGACTGAGACCTTGTCTGAACCTTTCCAGTTTCAGCCCAGAGTGGTTTCTGGGATGCTCAGAAGGAAGCAGCCCAACCTCCACTCAGCATCATCACTCAAAAGCAACTTAAAAGCTGCATGCCGGGGGAGGAAGGAAGTATTAACCCCCTCGTCCCCAGTAAGACACGTGTCTTGTCTTCCACAGAGGCTTTAAAGGTGAAACCAAAGCCAAGGCAGAATCTCAGCCCTTCTGAGCGAAGACCAGTGTCCACCAGACTTGATGTGGAAAGGAGGAGGAGCGGGCAGCCTGTTCCCGGCTCTGTAAAACCCATCTGGGAGCCAGACCAGCACGCAAGATTTAAAAGAGAGCAAAGCAGAGTGCAGCCAGGTACAGCAGCTCATGGTGCGAGGGCAGAAAGAGGAGGCCAGCACCTCTGGAAACCCTTTCCTGGCAGCACATCACTCCTGGTCCTTTTCTCAGACATGCTCCTGGTCCAGCCTGGGCATTGCCAGTGGCACAACCCTCCTCAGTGGGCACGCTCCTCGGGACCCCAGCTTTTGGCGTCATGTTGCTTCAGGGAAATCTCAGAGCCCCCCCAACGTGGGCTCCATAGCTCACAGGACACACAACGCGGGGCTTTCTTGCACCTCCTGTTTTACCCAGGGCCCCTCCTGTGCGGGGCAGGGGACAAGGATGCAATTCCTCAGGGGTGCAGTGCCAGGGGGCTGTGAACACAGCGCAGGGGGACGCACGCATGGCAGCACCCACGCAGTGACGCACACAAGCAGCTCGGTGTGCGAGACATGCACAGCTCCGGCGTGTCGCGACGGCGACGCACACAGAGCAGGCAGCCCCTGCCAGGGCACACGCAGCCCATGCCGGAGCACACGCAGCCCACGCTGCAGCGCACGCAGCCCATGCCGCGGCACACGCAGCCCGCAGCACGGTGCATGGAGCGGCTGGCGGCCCCGTGCCGGGCGTGTGCCTGCGTGTCGCTGGCTGGGCGTGGTGGGCAGGGATGCCGAACCCAGAGCCACCAGTCTCTCCGGCCGTGACAGGGCTGCAGGGGCACAGCCTCGGGGATGCCCAGGCCGAGCTCACCCCGAGCCTCTCTCGTCCCCCTCGCGCCATGCTCCCAGCCCTGCCGTGGTTGGAGGGACACGTGGCTTCCTGCCCGGTGGCGTTAGCACTTCTCCTTTAATGCTAATAATAGAAGCCATGCGCGTATGTTCCCGTCGCCGTGCATCTCCGGTGTGCCTGGCGCAATTCAGAGGGACTCTAAAGGCCAGAGAGCAAATTCACGGCGTATCAAGCGCAGGTTGACACCATCCACCGCGGCAGGACGCGACTGGGTTGTAACAGCGGGAGCTGGGAAAGGCTGCACAAACTATACCCGACCTTCCCCAGGTGTCCAAACCGGGGACATTTCAGTGGAACCTAAATCCACCTCAGAGATTTCCTGAGCTTCCTTATCCGCAGTTTATGAGTGTGCTGGCAATGAACTTTGTACCGAGCTCTGAGTTGTGCTGTGCCGACCTACCTCAACCTTCGTTCTCACCTGACAGTGCCTCGTCCAGCCCTCCGCTCCCTGCGCCCCTGCGGAGCAGACACCCCAGTCCGTGCCTCCCCCATGACTCTTTCCTCACTGCCTTGCCCCTGCCGTCTCGCCCTGGCTCTTTCCATGTGTCAGCTAACGCACTTCTGCCCTTCAGTGTTTATCCTTGTCCCTTTTTAGCTCCTTCACCAGCATGTCCAAGGTGGGGTTGCCAACTGGTACATGCAACAGCTTGCTTTTTGCCGCTGTGACTTGCAGCATCAGTGTTTTGTGTGCAGATGAGTTCCATGCCTTTATTTCCCCAAAGAGAGCTAAACCTTTATCTTTGCGGCTCCTTCTACCCTCTGCTCATACTATTTCCTTCAAAGCAGGCGTGACCTTGGTGTCTCACTGCCTAGCATGTGCAAAGACTGGGTTAAGTTGGCCGACGTAACCTAAGGAGCATGGGACCATCAAACTAATTGTCACTTGTTTCCTAGGCAGGATTTTCACTTAGCTCTTTGGTGATGAGCGTATGGTGAATACAGCGTTTCTGCTTCTTATTTAAGGATCCGTTGACAGGAAAGATCGAGTAGGCAGAAATCTAAATTCTGGATTCTCTCCAATTTTTTATCCGCAGGAGCCCAAGCCTTTCAGCATTGGGAAAGCAGCAACAGGAAACGAGGCAGGGGGAATTTTAGGAGCTGTTGAGATGGCTGCAGTGTTTTACATTCCCAGAACTCAGCAGGCAGGCAGCTGTCTGCTCTGTTAATCCTTTCCAAGTTTCCCTTTTGCCCCACAAACGCGTTCCTATTATGCCCGTAGAACATGCACGGCACAATCCCGTCCTGGAATTATCCCCTTGCACGTCGCGATGGGGAAACACCAGCAGCTGTCTTCCATCTCCCTGAAAGGGAAAACGGGACCTGTGTGCCTGTTGTGCTTGCCTACCACAGACTTGGAGTCAGCCTGAGCGGTCTCAGGGTTCCCTACTCCCAGCTGGATTTCCCGTGGCAGCAGGCTGTGCAGAACTGAAGGGAAAAGCTCGGAGAGAGATGCCATTTTTCCTCAGGAAGGCACAGGAAAGCCTCCCCGACTGAGCCAGAGTGAGCCGCACCGTGCTTTTCTCGGCTGGATGTTGCTGTCACATCCGTGTTTTTCTTCCTCCTTGGCCCAGCTGCTGAAGCTGCTTTCCAGACCTCCCGAGCGAACTTGGATACTTCACAGGACCGTCTCCATGCCCTACGCAAAAGCTGCATCCCAGGGGCTGTCTCCAAGAAAGTTTTGGAGTACAGGACCCCTCCGGAGGCCATTCGGACAACCCCAGCACCAGCGCGTTGAGAGAAACCACCGCCACATCCTCCTGCAGACCCTCGTGCCCTGGGGAAGTTCCTTTAAGGTCAGGGTCAAGGCACATCGGCAGGGCTGTGCGAAGGAAGCCACGGCATTAATTAGAGGAGTTCTGCGGGTAAGCGGAGCGTGCCAGGCCCGGCAGACCGTCGCTGGAACCAGCGCGCAAGGCAGACGGGCCTCGGTGGAAAAATCTTGGCATCCAGCAGTTACCACTGCAGCCTGGCACGCTGTCAGCAGAAAATCCCTGCTGGCTGGTTTCTACCTGCTGAAGGAAATCTGGGCAGGAGAAAAGCCAAACCTCCTCCCTTTTTCCAGGCTCTGTCCCATCCCGGCCCCCGCCTCCCCCACCGCCCGGAGTCAGCGCTTGCAAGCACCCCAGCGCGGGCCAGGATTCCTCCCACAAAATACGGCTGGAACGTGGCCACGAACTGCTCAACCTAAACACAAAGGGGAAGACAAGCCTAAAATAAACACGCGCGCACACACACGCATGCACACACACGGAGACCGCTGCGACGTTCGGCAGCCGGGGGGAGGCGGAGGGGGAAGCGGCGGTGGGAGGGTGGCTGGGTGGTGAGGAAAAATTTCATGCTGGCCTCTTTTAAAGGTGTGTTATTTGTTCAAGGCTGTCCAAACATTTGCGGAGTGCTGGCAGGCCCGGAATGTGTGCAAGAGCTCCGGCAGCGTGTCTTAGGCGTGGGAAAGCTCTGCTCTCCTCAACCTTTACAGGCTTGTTCCCCCTCAGGCAGTGATTCAATAAAACCCGCGCCAGAGATTTATTGAGCTGATAATGACAGCTTCAGTCAGCAGGCAGACACCAGCGAAGCTGGGGGAGAGGGGGAGAGAGACTCCCAAGTCGCAGAGGAGGGAAGAGAGATCCCGATGCCTGGCCTGGATGGGGCAGGGGCTCTGTGTTTCCCAGGGATGGGCTGGGGTCCGCACCTGGGTGAACAACAAGGGTAGAGCGGGGCTTTCGGGCCCCTTTCGCCAGGTGCCCGAGCGTGCCGAGGGTGTGCCTCGCAGGTGTGCAGGACTGCCTGGTGTGGGAATCACCGGGAGCCAAGCCGACGTGCTTCCTCGCCTGGCCCCGGCCAGGTCAGAGCTGTGGCAGTGGGTCGGGCTGGGTGCCTGCCCTCCACGGACGGAGTGTCCTGCATGAAGCAGCCGGCTGAGCTGGCCACCTCCGGTGCCCCTGGCCTGCTGGGCAAGTTGCTTCACCTCCCTCTCCGCCACCACCCGTATTTAACTCTGGATCATTCCCCGGCCTAGCAAAGGCTGAGCTGAGAAGTGCAAGAGGCTCGCTGCTTGCCCTGCTGTGGGGTGTTTCTAGCAGGCTGCGCCGGACGCACTGGGAGAAGTTCCATTCTTCATGGGAGGGCAAGAGGAAGACAATGGCCGTGAGCACTTGCTTGAAGGCATTGCTGCTGGTCCAGGTTGCTCAGCCCAGCTTGAGGTGCCCAGGGATAAAGAAAAGACCCTGCGAGAGAGCTCTGTGCCACCAGCAGTACCATTTCACTGACCCTTCACTGGCCCACTCAGGCCAAGTGTTGGTTTCCCTTCTTTATCAAAACCCTGGCAGGGAAAAGCAAATTAGACCCCAGAGCTGAGCGCCCGTGAGAAAGGCCAGGAGTTCCTCTGCGCTCCCCAACCCTGGTCACTCTGGGGTTAAATCCCGTAAACACACCTGTGGTTATCAAGTTGGTTTTACCAGTGGGAAACGCGCGAGATAGATAGATAGAAGGGAAGTGACTCACACGGCACAGCCAGGAACCGATCTTTCTGACTCCCTGCCCACGATAACCCATGGGCTTTGTGTGCCCGCGCACGCGTTCGGTCCAGGAAGCAGCGACGCGATACGCGCGCGCGTAGGGAACACGGCATTGGGACTCCCCTTCTGCCAGCCCTGGGAGGCTCCGCTCCGGTTTTATCGGGGTGCGAAGCCATTTAACGGCACAGCCCAGGGCCTTTCATGCCATTGTTGCTGTTTTAACAAAAAAAAAAATGCTTCAAGGAAAATCCTTCCGAAGATAACCTTCAGCTCAGCAGCCGGGGAGACGCGTATCACTTAGCCTTGGCAGTCAGGTAGCTGAAGGCAACAGAGGCGTAGAAAAATGTGGCCAGCTAGCATTGCTGGGATAAAAGGGAACGCACATCGCCTCCTCTTATTTAATTATTACCGTCTGTGTTCTTTCTGGCATTGCAAACATTCGGAAACTTGGCGGCTGACTGCCCGTGTTAATACAAAGCGTTTTCTCCGGAGTGAGAGTATTCTGTGGTGCTGGAGGGGGTGGTTTTAGCCTCACGCCCGACACAGCCAGACTTTCTCAAGCGTTAGGATCAGATCCCAGCAGGATCTAATGAGAGCTTCGTGTTGCTGGATGCGGAGGGGGAGTTCTGCAGGCGTTTCGGCTGAGGCCACGGCACTGCGTGGACCTTGCAGTTCCAACAGCCCTTTGCAATTTGGCTGTCAACAAAGAGGGCAACTGGTTTCTATAATAAACACTGGGGGATAGATTTTCAAAGAGCAGAGGCCCTCCCTCGTTTGGGTGTGTGTAATTTGGAACAGAGAGCAAATTCAAGTGTCTGGATTGCTGCCTTTTTCTGGCTTATGCCTGGCTCTAACGGTTAGGCCTGGGTTGGGGTGGATATGAAGGAAGCCGCTCCTCTGACAACGTGAGCCCCGGTGTAGCAGAGCTTCCCTGGTCTCGCTGCTTGATGCCTTCAGGATTGCAATTACAGGTGACGTCCCAGCCGGGAAAGGCTCTTTGCTTTTAGACAGAACAGACTCAGCTCTTAGCCTTAACCTGCCTTCTCTGACCCCTGATATCGATCCTCTGCAGCATCTGTGGTTTCACCTGCAATTAAAGCAGCACATTTTGTCCTGACCTGATCCTGCTTGGCCTGTAAGGGCCCTCCGTGACCAGTTTGCTGGGGAGGAGCAGCCTCCCCATTATGCCAAAGGTCTTTGCGCTTGCTGGTTCTCTCTCTCCATCTCTGGTGGAGCATCCTGTGGCAGCCTCAGCTCTCTGTTGTTATTCCAGTGAGGTGCCTCAGAAGTGGGTAGCACCCAAAGGAAAAGGCAACGGAGCCAGGATTCTCCTCTCCATAAGCATCCCGCTCCCAGCAGAGAGGGCGGCAGGGGGTGCGGAGTCTTCTCCTTTGTCCTCGTCTCTTCTCCTTTGTCCTCATCTCTTCTCCCCGGAGCCCAAGCCAGACCTCGCCAAGTTATGCAACCCTGTCTGGAGCCCTGCAAACAAAACAGCTGGTTGCTCTGGAACATGCCGCTCTCCTGCTGACGCCAGTCCGGTCAAGTCATAGATCGCATGACTGCTGCCCAGAAGCCGGGCACTCTGTCCAGCTGCTAAGTGTATCCTCAGACAGAGCTAACTGCAGCCAGGATGGAGCTCCTCTCTTTCAGCGACCGTAGTCTGACGGAGGAGAGCATCCAGCTGTCTTCCCAGAGCTTTCCAGGGCTGGCTGAGCACAGCACGCGCAGCATCTGCTCAGCCACAAAGCCGTCTTTCTTTTCCAGCAGTGGCATGAGTTGCTCTGAGAAGCGTGCACTTTTGGCAAAACAGCCCCCAGCTCCTGAATCGCTGCCTGGCACAGTTGCCTTCAGGAGGACAGCTTCCTCCCTGGGTGGCAGGTATCGAACAAATCTGGTTCTCTCAGTGCTGCTCCCAGAGAAGCCAGGAAGATATCACACACACGTGCACGCAGGCACGCACCCCTCGCCTGGCCCTTCCAAAGGCTCTGCTGGATCCCCAGCCTTTTCAGCATCTGTTCCACATCACACCTTCCTTGTTTTCCAGGCTCTGTGGACTCACTCCATCCCATCCCAGATGTTTCCATCCTCTACATCCCCTTATGGCATGAATACTTCTGATAGCACTGAGGACCGGGTGCAGGTGTATCTGGAATATCCAGGATGTGCGCAAGGCTGGGCAGGGACTGAAGCAGGGAGCTGCGGCAAAAGACAGCAGCCTCTCGAAGGAGTAGTCCTTCTGCACTGTAAGCCTGCTTTCCCACCTTGCCCAGTTCTGGGAGCAGGCACACCGGGTGTTAGCACAGGTCACTTCACTCTCCATACAGCAGCAGAGGCCTACCGTCATTCAGAGGACAGCCAAAGTCACCCCCACATCATGCACCCCTCCGTCATTCCCTCAGAGGTATCCACCAGCACCTCTCTCCTTTCCTCTGTGTTGTGGGGACCCCTCCACCGTGGGTCAGACCCACACAGCAGCATCAGCACCAGGCTGATGGCCAGGAGGGGCACTGGGAGCACAGAGCTGAGGGATAAGGCTCATGCTGGTGAGAGACTTCATCTTCACTGGTACATTATCGAGCCTGTTGGCTTCTAACACACTCCTGGGATGAAAGCACAAGGGGAGTGATTGTCCGAGTATTTACCAAAGTTTAGGTCCGATAAGCCCTGTTGATTTTACAAGTGCTCCTTGCAGCCCCAGGAATGACTTTATGGCTGGAGCTAGCAGGTAGAATACTTTGCAGTGGAGAGGAAGGAGGGGAGACGCACCAACCAAACCCACCATTATCCACTTGTTTGCTGATTGTTTCTGTGCAATTTAACTCCTTGCTAAGCACCGCAGGCTCCCCCCGTGTGCTATGTGCCTTCCATCACCTCTCTGCGGGCTGCTCACTTACGGCTGGGAAAGTCTTCATCAAATTCCTCGTGCTTACATTTCTCCTGAGAGTTTCAAACTAAGAATGGAAACATCTCTAGTGAAGAGCAGAAGAACCCACTGAGATGTCCTCATCTATGAGCAACTTTCTTTTGAGGAAGTGGGTGAACATCTCTTGCTGAAGATTTTTAGAAACAGACCGAAAACCAGTCAGCACCAGGGTCTTGTATGGTCTAAACGGGCATCAAGGCCACCTAAGATCTGAAACCTGAAAGACAGAATAGCCCTGTGCGTTGCCTGATGGGACACTTCCTTGAGCTCTTATCCCCTCCACGTGCAGCTCCGGGCAGCATTTCCACCAGTGCAATATCAGGGATCTTCTGAGGGCTAAATGTCATTGCTGGTAGGAACGGACACAGCAGCGTTGGAGAGAGGGTTTATATCCCTTGAGGAGCTGCCCATTGTATTTTAGAGCTCTCTCCCTGCAAGACACATCTTGCCACAGAGCACGTGGCAAAGGAAGAGTGCTGTGCTGCTTCAGATTTTCAGGCAATCAGGGTTTTACATGGTGTCACTTCTGCACGACCTTTCTGACGATCTCAGCGATCATCTTCAGTCCTTGTCTATCCCTGCTCACTATTTGTACATTGGCTTTATTTTACAGGTGGAAAATAATGAGCGTTAGTTTGTTGAGGGCTAGAAAAACAAAACCAAACCAAACCAAACCAAACCAACCCAACCCAACATTTCTCAAATTAGGGACAATATAAACCAGGGCAGCAAAACCACTGGGCAAACCCTTGCAGCATCTGGGAAACAACCAGCTGTGCGAGAACCTTCCTTCCTGGAGCGTGGGACCTCACAGAGAGAGCTCTGAAATGAAGAGAAACTGCTGAAGTCTTCATTTTCCCCCGTTGCTCAGGTTCGGCACCAAAACAATGAATCTTTCTGTAAACGCTATTTACAGTGAGAGGCACCCTCACCGGGGTGAGGATGGGAGCTTGGATTTTTCAAACAGAAATAGTAAGGGGTTCAGCATCCTCAGGAAGTCGGAGTATCTTTGCTCTTAGTATCTCAGATGTTGGAGGAGAGGAAAGCATTTGAAGTCAGACAAAATAAATAATTCAGTTTCTATGCTCACACAACAGTTTCCTCTCCGCTAGCTCTGCCATTTGTCTGCAAATTCTGGCAAGCAGCCTTGTGTAAGATGGCATGTAAGTATTTTCTTAAGTGCTTTTAGATTCAACAAAGCACTTCAGACCATGTTTTAAGTCCAGCGCCTGTTTAAGCGCTTTCTTGAACCCGGGCCTTCTTTCATTCCTGTCTCTCCGATAAAAAATTGCGTAACATACGTGTCAGCGCGTGTGAACGGCAGTAGCGTGTGTCTCACCGAGCCGGCGTATGAAACCTGTGTGTATCGTGTGTGCAAATACCTGCCTGCCTTTGCGTGCGTTCATACGGAGATGTTTATCGGGCTATTACAATAAATAAAAGGCATCTTGGTGGAAGTGCCCTCTTTCCGAATAAAGCTGATAATTACTGTAAACATCCCAGGCGCTGGAAGGCCCCGCTTGTGTGATGTTAGGTGGCAGGGCCTGGTTGCCCACATGCTGCTATCTCCTCCAAGTCAACCCGCCTGCCAAAACCGCAAAGCCTGTTGAGATTCCAGGTATCGGGCAGCCTGGCTGCTGCAGCAGCCTACGGTTCCCAGGAGCAGGTGACAGAGTAATTAACGATATTACTAATGGGTAGGAAACCTGAAGCAACCGGTGACGTCCAGTCCTGGTGGAACCGTGACCCTAGGCTAGGACCTACGCCGAGCAATGACACCAGAAGGTGATGTGACCTAGCTGCTGCGCTGCGTCCGCTCCATCGCTGCGGCGAAGAGCTGAGGCTGCTGCCGTGGCCGCTCCGGTTTGAGGCAAACCTTTCTCTGCAACCGGGCTGCCGAGCGGGGCTCTGGCACCACGGCTAATCTGCTTTAGCCAGCTCTCGGAGCGCCCTGGTTGTGCCGCTTCAGAGAGGAAACGCCGTGCTGGGCTTTCTCTTTTTTTTTTTTTTTTTTTTTTTTTT
>WHYT01015408.1:0-17253 GCA_009806455.1 Tetrax tetrax
TGTGCGGAGCCCCCCGAGCTGCCTCCCCTTATCCCCCCGCCCCCAAATATTTGACTTTATTGATTCGCACCGGTGTCCCCTCGCTTTCCAGCACCGGGGCTGCCCCTCGGGCAGGCAGCAAGCGATGCTGCGGGGCTGCCACGCACACCGCCGATGAACCACTGCACCCTACAAATTGCTTAAATAACCCCGTGCGGGGGATTTTTGCTTCTCAGCCCCCTCCCCTGCAGCCGGACCCACCCCTCTTGGCTCAGGGGCTCCCAGATGCCTGGCCCTCTCCTCACCTCCAGGACCCTTCTCGATTTTTGGGGGGAAGAGGCTGGCATTGCGGCGGGGTGCGGCGAAGCGCGGGCGATCTGGCACATGCCGTCGCCTGTTTGCACAGCCCGCTGCACGTGTGGCAGCTGTTCCATCCCAATTCACAGCTAGCGCCCAGTTGCCCGGCCTCCGGTTGCCCAGCAGGTGTAGAAGCCCAGGTGTGGGCTACGTGGCCAGGGCACGTGGTTGCCCACCCTGCGCTGTGGGGTGCGGAGTATGGGCGAGCGTGTCTGGGGAGAGCTGGGAGAGAGCGAGTCCACCTTGGAGACTGGGAGCCAAGGGATGGAGCCAAGAGCGCTGGCAGCGCCTGCCCACCCTCCGCGTCCCAGCCTGGGTGAGGATGAGGGGGAGCAGACGGCCCTGGCCGCGAGACCCATTCAGCCCCCGCTCTGCCGCTTCCCTGTCCCCCTCCCACCCACAGCAATGCAGGAAAGTGACTTCTGCCTGACTTCTCCCTTCTGCGCACCCTTCTCCCAGCCCCCTTCTCCCCTCTTCACCTCACCAGAGAGGGGCTGCCCACCCCGGGGGGCACAGGAGGCCCCAGACCCCCTCGGAGAGAGGAACCTTGCTCACCTCTCCCTGCTGCCTCCCTGGCAAGCAGCCTCTCCGTGCAGGGGTCCGAGCGATGCTGGCCGGCCAGACACAGGCTGCTGCTATCACCCCAGCTTTGTGCCCCTCCATGGCCCCAGGGATGAGCTGGGCAGGATGGATCCAGCCCCACCACCCATACTGGGCTGGACACAACAGCCCAGAGCCCGTGGTTCATGCGGGGAGGGGGTCGAGAAGGAGGCACAGAGTTTGCTGTGCTGGATTCCCCGCTCCCGTAAGCTCAAGCTGGAAACCCCATCCCAGCCCGCCTGCCTGCTCACCCCTGGAGCCAGCTCCGGCGTGCTCGCCAGCCCTCTCCTCTCCCCACGCCGCGAAACGCGCCGCGCTGCAGGAGCGGTGGCAGACGGGCTTTGAATGACAGAGGAGAGCAGGTAACAGGAGCGGGATTCAGCTCATCTGCCTCCCTGCTTGCAGGGAACTAGCGATGTGCGGCGGAGGGCTCTGGGATCAGCGGGGTGCAGGGGAGGGGGCTGGGGTGCAGCCCCTGCCCCTGGGTGAGCAGGGCCAGGGGCTGCAGCCCCGCACAGAGCTGGGCAGGCAGGGAGGGTGCAGAGGGGCAGTGCAGGGCGAGCGGCCGGGTTACAAAATGAGCGGCTCGAGCAGCTCTGGAGTGAGCAGCGGCTTGGGGGGGCAGGGGACTGGCCCTTGCTGGGGCTCCTTCGGGGCTGTGCGGACCCCGGCAGTAAGGTGGGGGCACCCGGACTGAAGTTTGCCCCAGCAGTTGAGCCTGGGCAATGCAAACGGCAGGGTCAACCTGCCTCAGAAATAAACCCAGGGTGCTGGTTTGTACTGGGGTGCTGGTGCTGGTTCGTACCCGGCTCTGGGGGAGAGCAGCCAGGGCTGCCTGCGATCGCTGCCCACCATCCTGCAGCGCAGAGCTTGCCTGCTGAGCCGGCAAAGAGCAGCGGCTTTGGCAGGAGCGAAGGGCACCTCCTCCTCCTCCAAGAGCATATCCCACAGCACAGCCCAACCTCTCCCACCACCGCTCTCCGTCCGTGCTTCCTGGGGGTCAGCCCCCGTCCAGCCCTGCTCTGGCTGCCCCGGGGACAAGCCACCCCCCATCCTTCCATCTCCGCAGGCTGCGTGTGCCGGAGCTGCCGTCTCCCACGCCCAGCACAGCCACTCACCTGTCCTTCTGGCCGAGGAGACTGGGCAACGATGGGCACTGGGGCTGCAGGGACCCCCAGCCCCAGGGTAGCCCACAGGCACAGCATGGCTGGGGCACCGAGGACTTGGCTCCCACAGGGCATGGTGGCCAAGCGTAGAGATACCGCCTGAGCCAGCGCAGGGCATGGAGAGCCCGGCTTGGCTTGGCACCAGCGAGGCAACAGTGCCTTGGTTCCCGCCTGGGGCTCCCTCCCCAGCTCCAGTCCCAGCTCCAGAGCAGGATGGCAAGTGAAGCTCTGCTCATCCCGAGCACCTCCCAGCTTCTCCTCTCCTTGGGAAGGAGTGATTTGGAAACATCGGGACCCGCAGCCTGATGGATGTCCCCAGCGGGACGTCAAGAACTGGGGCAGCTGCCACATGGTCAACGGAGAGATGTCCCGTGCTTGCCTGAAAGCCTTGGGAAGAAGGTCCAGGAGCCCAGGGAGGGCTGGAGCCACGAGGGCCATGGCCGTGATTGGGCGGGAGTGCGCGGCCGAGGCATCTGCAGGGCCCCGTGCTGGGAGCTGCTGTGCTGGGGGGATTTGGGGGTCCCCCACCCCAGTCTGGAGTGTTGCTGGTGCCGCTAGCTGAGCGTTTCCCTCCTCTCCCCACCGCAGGTTGCCAGGTAACACAACCCGCCAGCAAAATGCTGTGGGACTCGTAAAGCTGACGCCGCTCCGGATCTTGCGGTCACAAGCAGAGGGGGTCACTTATGAAGGGGATCGGCCCCCAGTTCCTGCCCCAGTTCCCGGTGCTGGCGGGAGGGCAGTGATGCTGGGGTTTGATGGCTGGAACACAGCTGGATGCAGCTCTGGGGCAGGGCTGCGGGATTTTGGGATGTTAGAGCCCTGTTGGAGTTTGCGTGGCTGTGGGAAACGGGGCATTGGCCGTGCACAGCTCTGCTCCCCGGGTCCCTCGGCCATCACAGCCCATCGGCGTGTCCCGGCATGGATGTCAGTGTGGTGGGGGGCAGCAGCGTGCAGGATGGGAGGGTGCAGAGCTGGGGAGCTGAAGGTGCTGTGGTAGCCGGGATGGCCGTGGGGACACAGTCCCTGCTCACCCCGTGGATCCCAAACCACTCGACGACAGCCACCAGCCATCCCTGCTGTCACTTCTGCCCTCGCAGGGTGCCGAGGGGCCGGCTCAAGCCCCGGTCCCGGGTGTCCACGTGTGGGTGTCAGCGATGAGCATCTCCCACCACTGTCTGCCATCGTCCTGCTGCTCCCTCGTGCCCCCGAGGCGGGGCTCCATGTTTACAAACACAGGGCAAACTCCTCAACCCTCTGCTTGCTGAAAGCTCCCCTTATTGCCTTTGACATCTCCTTTTAACCCACACCGAGGGGCTGAGCCCGCAGCTGCCTCCTTACCCACGTCCCTGCAGGGCAGCTTCCCGTTCAACCCAGCGCCGCTTCCATCTCCAGCCTCGCTCTGGGGAAAAAAAAATAAAACGGAGCATCCCTCAGGGCTTGGGGGGCATCCACAGCCCCCCGGCCCCTGCCCAGCCAGCCCCGCCGCAGCCACGGTCACCTTAATGCAAATGTTTGTGGGAGTGTGGGTGAAATGAAGGGTGCTTGAAGGAAGGTGTCACTCCAGATAGATGTGCACGGGAGGGGACAGGGCCGAGAAATCTTTGCAGATGCAGCAATTTTCCCCTCATTTCTGGGGAAAGTAGCCTTTGTCTCTCCGAATCTGCAGCTTTCTGGCAGCCCTGCAATTCCTTGTGACAGCCGTGGTCGGGGTCAGGGGAAAATCACAGCCTCTGTCCCGCAGGTGTAATGAGAAGGGGAGGCGGTGGGGGGGACGGGGGGCTGCTGGGGCTGGGTGGCAGCTCGCTCCCTCCACCCTGACAGCGTTGGCACTTCTCGCTTTGCAAGGAGAAAAGGCTCTTGGTGCGCACGGAGCAGCTTGGGTGGGCTGAGCCGACGGGTCCCCATGCTCAGGGGGCTCGGAGACCTTTCCCACAGCGACCCCCCCCTCGCCAAGAGGCTCCAGGATGGGCCCAAGGGCTTTGGGAGCAGCTCTGCTCCCCCCCGGGCACGAAGGGGACAGGGACGCGTGACCCCTGCAGCTGGGACGTGCCCCATACGATGCCCAGGTCCCAGCATCGACCCACAGCTGGGGACAGCCCCTGCCTGCCCTCGCCCCCTTGCTTCCCTGGGGACACTGGGGGTGTTTTCCCTTTTTCCCCCCACATTTGTGCCCGGGGCAGCAGGGGACTCTGCGCGCACCTCCCTGGGAGCCGGGGCTGCTCCGCCCGAGTATCGCTGCCTTAAATAAAACATGCCAGCGGGAGCGGGCGGCCGCCACACATTCGCTCTCGTCATTATTTCATTCCTTGGCTCCCGGGCGGGTTTAGCTGCTTTTGCTCACTGAGGTCTCGCCCTGTGGCCTCTGTGTCCCCGGCAGAACCGCAGGGTTCCCGGGGTCCCCGCGTCCCCTCCTCCACTGTCACCCCCACGTCCAAGATCACCTCCCTCATCGCTGGACCCCCTCAAAGCTCAAACCCACCTCTCGGGTAAAGGGGAGTGGGATGGGTCCGTCCGGATGGGTCCTGACGGCGTCTGTCTCTCTGTCCGCAGAGGATGAGCTGCGGGTACATCCTGTGCACTGTCCTGCTCTCGGTGGCCGTCCTTCTGGCCGTGACGGTCACGGGCGCCATCCTCTTCATGAACCACTACCACACGCCCGTCACCGAGTCGCCCCCCGTCATCAGCACCAACCCCGAGGAAGCCAACGCGCTGGTCACCATCGAGAAAGCCGACAGCTCCCGCATCAACATCTTCATCGACCCCAACTGCCCCGATGCGGCGGGCACCCTCGGGCGCCTGGAGGGGCTGCAGACCTCGCTGCTGCGCACCGTCACCGACCACGACGCCGAGGCCAAGGCCGCCAAGAGCCAGCAGAAGGCCTTGCTGGTCAGCGTGGCGGACGAGGTGGCCAAGCTGCTGACGCACGCCGCGCAGCTGCGCGCCGACTGCGACGGCCTCAAGAAGGGGCACAGCGCCATGGGGCAGGAGCTCAGCGCCCTGCAAGGCGAGCAGGGCAGGCTCATCCAGGTGAGATGGGAGTCCCTGCCCACAGTGTCCGGGGGAGACCTCCGGCAGAAGGAGCTGAGGTTTAAGTTCAAGTTTGGAAGCGCAACTTCAGCTTCATCTCATTGGCCGCCGGCGTCTCGCTGCCAAACCACCCCGGAGCCGGCGAGCTGGGCATGCAGCCTCCCATGCTGCGGGTCCCCCAGCTCCAGATCCAGTCTGGGGGCTCTGAGCAGAGCCGAGCACAGCACAGCACCATCCCAAGGGCAGTGCATGCAGCCATCAGCCCTTATTTACAGTCCCAAAATTTTCCCAGCCCATGGGCTGTGTTGAAATCCTTACCTGGGCACACCAGGGATTTGCTGGGCATCGTAGCAAGACCCAGGGCATGGCTGGATGCTCAGCTCCATGTCCATCCCTCCTGATGCTCATCCCCCTCCAGCCAGAGCCGCTCAATCTCCGCTGCTTCGCTTCACTCCCTGTCCTGCCGCTCTGCTGCAGCCACCCCGCGTCACTCGCCTGGCCCGGGTCACCTCAGGGGACGACGGAGAGCTGGCGGCTGTCTCAGGACACAGCTATTCCTGCCACCTCCACGATCCTGTCCCTTTGCCCAGAGATGCTCTTTATCCCGGGGGGTGGCCTCACCAACACACCCAGGTTTGAGGATTTCTCAGCTCTGGTAGCAATAGGCACTGTCTGGACCTTGACTCCAGGCCAAAAAGTACCGGCGATGCTGGATGGGATCTGCTCTGGCTTTTACATCCCCACCTGGTCCCCACCAGCTCATACTCTGGCAGGGAGTGTTACTCACTGTGTCTGGGGAGCCGTGGGAGCGGGCAGAGCATCCTCAGGGTGGGGTGGTCAAGGGGCTGGAAGGGGTTCAACCATGTTTAACGTCATTCCCTCCTTGTGCCCCCTGCCCACAGCTGCTCTCTGAGAGCCAGACCAACATGGCTCGGCTGGTGAGCTCCGTCAGCGACGTCCTCGACACACTGCAGAAGGAGCGTGGCGGTGCCCGGCCCCGGCTCAAGGCTGACCTGCAGCGAGCACCGGCCAGGGGAGCGCGGCCCCGGGGCTGCTCCAACGGTGAGACGGCATCCCCATCGGTGATCCCTGGGGAGAGGGACGGGACTGGGGCTGCTCTCGACGAGAGGGGAGGGAGACAACCAGCCTGGAGAAGGGATTCAATAGTGAGGGGCTGGCAAGGAGCTGGGGCAGGGGGCAGATGGAAAGTTGTGTCCTAGAAGGGGTGTTTCTCACCGTGCGGCCCCCAGTTGTCCCTAAATCAGCCTGCAAAGCCAGCACAAAAGCCACTGCGTGCCCCTGTAGACCCACCTGGTCACATTCGTCAGCACTGTGGCTGATGCCCCATCCCTGGAAACATTCAGGGTCAGGTTGGACGGGGCTCTGAGCAACCTGATCTGGTTGGAGTTGTCCCTGCTCCTTGCAGGGGGGTTGGACTGGATGGGCTGTAACGAGCCCTTCCCACCCAAACCAGTCTGTGATTCTGTCTGGTTAAGCTGAAGCTGAGTAAGACCGTCCCGGCGCTGCGAGCACGTGCCCACGCTCTGCCTGCAGACATCGGCTCCCTCCTCCCCGGCTGGGTCCCAGCCGCCCTTGCCGTCACACGGGGACGAGGGGTTCTGTCCCTGCCAGCTGCCAAGGGGGTCCCCGTGGTGGCCACGTCCCCCCAGGCACCGCGCGCCCTGAGCATCGGAGGAGAAAGGGAAAGAGCAAGGCAGCACCAAGCCGCCAACCAGAGCTGGCAGCAAGGTTGGGAGCCTGAAAGAAATGGCAAGACATTAATTTAGCTCATTAATTAACCAGCTTTCCTCTCGTCCCACCCCATCCCAACGCCACGCTGCAGGCTCCCGGCCCCGAGACTGCTTTGACATCTACGCGAGCGGACAGCAGGAGGACGGGATTTACTCCATCTTCCCCACGCACTATCCCGCCGGCTTCCAGGTCTACTGCGACATGACCACCGACGGGGGCGGCTGGACGGTGAGCTGCCACCACGCCGGGGGGCTCCGGGTGATGCCACCGCCGGCCATGGGCTGTCCCTGCGCCGGGGTGGGAGACTGCAGTTGCGCTGTGGGGCGGGGGGCTGCGCTTCGCCCCGTCCTGGTGGTCCCGGTGAGCCGGTGCTGGGTCTGAGGACGGACCCCAAAGCCAGCACGTTTCGCCTCGTCTAGCGGAGGGGTGCCTGGGGCGCCTGTGGTGCCACGCTGATTCACTCGCTGCCCAGCCGCCCTGTCCGATTCGCTTTGCCGTGGTGGCTGCAGCCGCCCCGTAATCACAGTAATGGGGGCACGGAGCGGGGGGTCGGGGGGACACGGCCCTGACAGCCCCAAACCTGGAGAGCCCCCTACCCTGGGGGCTCCTTGGGTGTGAGCAGCCCCTGCCCAGGAGGGCATTGCTCAAGGTGCTGGCAGGGCAGCGAGGGGGTCCCAGGGCAGCGGTGGGGGGGCTCACTGGGAGGGGTGGGCAGGCAGCCTTGCCCCCGAGGACACGCTGGGTGAGCCGAGCCGGCCGGCACCCCTCCAGCTGGGTGCTCTAGGAAACAAATCCCGACGATCTGATTCCCCTAAGCAGCTTTGAGCAGTGCCAGGAGAGAGCTTAGCCCCCCTGCCCTTGGAGGGCTGAAGAGCCTTCAGCCTCAGCCTGCCCAGAGCCCACCCCAGGCAGGAGCGACCTGTTGCGCACAGGTCAGCACCAGCAGCGCCAGTGGGGAAACTGAGGCACAGCCCAGCCACGGCGACCCCAGCTCCTAAGGGGAGGGGCTCACAGAGGGAAAGTGGGGGGACCCCTCTGGCTCCTGAGGGTGGAGAGGGTCCTTGCGAGCCCCGTGCGCAGCCTCCGCCAGCCCCAGCCCCGCTCCAGCGCTGCCTGAAGAGCAGCCCAAGGTGATTAGCGAGACGCTCAGAGGCTTATTTAAAGCTGCTGCAGCCAGGAGGGCTCCGGCTGGGCTGGGGAGGGGGCAAAGCGAATGATTTTTTACACCCAGCAGCACCATGGGCTCTGGCAGCAGGGTGGGCACCAGCAGCTCTGCCCTGCCCAGACTGGGGCAGGGGAACCAAAGCAGGTGCCAAATCCCAGCATCCCAGAGATGGGAGCATCCGGAGCGGGGCTAAGGGTGCCCCCCCCCAGGCTCCCGTAGCGCAGGCTCCCAAACATGCCCCCAAGGTTGGCAGGGGGGTGTCTCAGCCATCTCCTGCGAGGCTGGGGACACAGAGGGGGTCCCTGGGGCACTGACTCACCCGGGCTCCAGGAAAGCCGTGGCATGGCTGAGCGCTGCGCTGCAGAGCCTGGGAAATTTCCCTCCCCTCCTCCTCTGGAGTGATTGCTCCTGACATTTGGGCTTATTTGCATGTGGGTGGGTGGGTGGAAGTGATGGCAGCAGCTGAATCAATTTTGACTCGGAAGCCTGGGAGCAGCTGAGCTAAGCCTTATCCTGCATGGACGGCTCAAAGACCACGGGGAGCGGGGCAGGGGGAAGAGCTGCCCCAATGCCCTGTCAGGGAGAAACCTGGCCAAGGTCACTCACCTCCAAATCTGCAGCATCACCCTGTCCCCTCGCCAGAGGCAGGGTCCCCTGGTTGTTCCCTGTCCCCTTCCTTGGAAAGGCTGAGCAAGGCACAGCCCTCGCCCGACCAACACCTCTCGTCCCCGCGACGGGTGCAGCCAGCCCGGGGCAGCCAGCGTCCCCCTTGGTCTTTGCATCCGGCTGGGTGTGTGTCCGGGTCGGTGGGAGCATCCGTGTCCGGCACTCAGCACTGACTGGAATTGCAGCGGCCCCCCCCCGGGCTGCGGCCGTGTCATTGCCCAGCCCGACCCCAGCTCCCCCCTCAGACACTCACCTCCAGCACTTTATTAAAGTAATAACGGGGCGACGGAGGGCAGGGAAGGCTCGGCATCCTTGGAGGCCTGGAAAAGTTGCCTCTTCACATGGTGTCACCTTGGGAAGTCTGCAAAAGCCCTGTGCTCCTCCTGGTGCCCCTGAGCCTCCAGCAAAAGCCCCCAGCATCAGCGTCTCAGCCCCGTGAGCAATGGTGCCACGATGGCTCCGGCCACCTCAGCATCATTTTCCGTGTACAGCGTGTACTGGGAAGTGGTGGAGAAGCTGAAGGGTGGGGATGAAAAGGCTGTGCTGGCAGGACGAAGGCCGTGGTGATGTTAAGTGATGGCTTCCAGCTTTGTGGGTACATGCCATGCCAGGGATGCTTGCAGGGATGGTGTCGCCCAACCTGCTTGTCACCTGCCGGAGGGTCCCAGCACGGGCTGGGGCGTTGAGTAGACACTGATAGACTCACACATGGGCTGGGATGAGCCAAAGGCCACGGGTGAGATGAGCCCAGGGAAATGGGTGCTGTTCCCAAAAGATGTGATTGACACATGGTCACGAATGGGGACCAGACACGTCTGCTGGAGGAGCAGCCGGGACGGCGGTGATGGAGGGTGGTCACACGGAATCGGCACTTCCTACAGACTGGCTCCTGCGATGCTCCGAGTTTATCTTCTCCACGGCTGGGCCCGAAGATGATCTCCCCGCTGTGATGGGGGCTCGGAGAAACGCCGCAGGGCTGAGGCTGTAGGGTCTGTGTCGCGGATGCCAAAAACCTGACCGGGAGCTCGAGCGCTGCGGGGGTGGAAGAGCGATGGCCGAGCGTCTCCCCGGGCTGCGGCTGCGGTGGGGTGTGCAGCTCACTGGGGGTTCGGTGGGGGCTGGCATGAGGGGCTGTGGGGAGAGGGCACGGAGCCCTCCCTCGCTGCCAACGCCAGGCCGGGCACAGGCCGGCGCTCCCCCTTTCCTCTGGCTTTACCCCGTTTTTCTGGGTTGGTGCCTTTGCAGGAGCCTGTCCCTGCCCCGCGAGCTCAGGGCGACTCGGGGAGGCAGAGAGCGGGGGAGATAAATATTTTAACCTTGCCTTACAGAAGGGAAGGAAATCCTTTTTGCTTAAGAGGGGGTGATGCATATTTGATGAGGAGGAAAAGAGCAGCACGGCAGGGCTGGCAGCGCGACGGCGAGCCCGCGGGTCACCGGTGCGTGCCGCATCCCAGCGCCTGCAGCATCCTGGTGCAGGGGGCAAGGAGGAGGCTCCCACTTCCCTGCCTGCGTGCAAGAGAGGTGGGCGAAGGGATCGTGCATGAGGGATGATGAGGATGGAGCAGGAGAAACAGTTGGACACAGGACCTCCAGCACCCACCAACCCTTCCGAGCTGGTTCCCAGCCCCTTGGGGCCGAGCACGGTGGGCGGTGGGGCACCGAGGGCTCCTCCAGCGCCGAGGCGATGCTGAGCCGTGCTGAGCCATGCCAACGGCGATGCGCCCTGCACACTTCCCTGGGCACCGCTCAGGCAATTGGCCTATTTACAGCGGTGAGTCGAAGCCGATTAAGAGGGAGCATCGCCACCGATTCTGTTGCCTTCCCCGCGCAGCAGCACCAGAGCCACTGTTGACCGGGAAAATCAGCTTCGGGCCCCTGTCCAGCCATGCCATCCCCCTTTCCCGGGAAGCCTGAAGAAAGCCCCTTTAAACGGGCTTAACCACAGCTTCTCAAGTGCTCAACGCATGGGATAAAAATTAAGGCTCTAATTCTAGAAGGTAAGTACAGCAGGATCAGAGCCGTGCTGTGCCGAGGAGCACGCCGGAGCCTGCGCCAGGCACCCACAGCCCCCAAAATGCCTGCAAACCGGCGCGAAGCTCACGAGCTGGGTCTCCTCCACACGCTGGGATGAAACCCTGCATGGGCAGGAGCAGCCTGGGGATGCTGCAACAGAGCATCCTCACCACGGAGCAAAGCACAGCGGCTTCCCAGCCGGTGCAGGGACTCGGTGGCATTGCCCAAGCCTGGGGTGCTGGAATTGGGGTGAACCGGCTCGGGAGCACAGCCCAGCCCCGAAGACAGGGAGCTCTGACCCCTAGGCTGCCGGCGCATGGGGGGGGCTCTTCCTAAATCACCGAGCGCTCCAGCCACCCCGGCCACAGGAGCACGGTGCTTGGTGGCAGTCAGGCAGGCTGGCTCAGCCAAGTTTAATGCAATTAATCCAGGGCTGGAGGCTTAATTAAGTTCAAATGGTTGGACACGGAGCAGCATTTTCTAGATCACTGTCAATAAATCAAACCTGAAACGATGGATAAAAGGGGATGAAACACACAGGGCACGACACGCCGATGAGCAGATGGGAGACGAAAAGGGAAAGGCTCCGAGGAGAAAAGCCGTGCTGAGCCCCGGGGATCTGGCCGGGATCTGGGGGCTCTGCTGGAGTCAGGGCAGTCGATGCCTCACAGTTAATTTCTCTGGGATGACTAACGAGGCTGTCACAGGAACGACGCCCGATCACGGGGCAGCTGCCCAGGAGAGCACAGTTTTACGCAGCGCCGAGCATCCCAGACTTTGCAGGATGGCTTGGACTGGAAGGCTGCCTGAGCAGCACGGGCTGCGGGGACAGACCTCCAGTCACACCATCCATCCGTCCGTCCATCTGTCCCTCTGCTCCTACACATAACTGCAGAGCCCGGGCTGCTTCCATCTGGGTGCAAGGTGCCCACCCCTCCCGGGGCACCAGCCGCTTCCCCGCGGGAGCACGCCGCGAGTTTTCCGAGCTGGGCTCCCATTTCCAGGCGGAGGAAGGGTTTTATCCGAACCGACTCACGGATCCCCGGGAGCCCACAGATAATGATCCGGCATTTCCCTGGGGACCCGCTCATGGTTGTCCCCGTGTAATTATTGAGCTGAAAAGGATTAATTTGTGCCCGTGTCTAACAAGGCTGTGGCGGCGGGGAGGGGTCGTCAGCAGGGTGGGGAGCAGGGGGTGCTGCTCAGGGTGCACAGGCGTGGAGCAGCCCCACAACTGATGCCCTGTGTGTCTCCCCAGGTGTTTCAACGGCGGGAGGATGGCTCTGTCAACTTTTTCCGTGGCTGGGAAGCCTACCGGGATGGCTTCGGGAAGCTGACGGGAGAGCACTGGTTAGGTGCGTGGGGCAGGATGGCAAAGTCCAGGGTGGGGAGAGGGGGGGCCCAGGGTTTCCTTTGCAAAGTCAGGGACACCGAGACCCCCTCAGCCAGCGCACACGCCGTCCTAGGAGTGACAGCCACAGGGACCGGATGGCTGGGAAGCAATGGGGCTGTTTGCCTGCGAGCTGAGCAGATGCCCTTGGCTGTGCAGCAAGGGCTGGAGGGTGGGAACCGCTCCCCATCCTCCCCAAACCCCCTCCCCAGGGCCACCCCGTCCCTGCAGGGCTCCCCGCGCTCACCACCTCCCTCCGCCGCAGGGCTGAAGCGGATCCACGTCCTGACGGTGCAGGGCAGCTACGAGCTCCGCATCGACCTGGAGGACTTCGACAACGGCACCGCCTTCGCCCACTACGGCAGCTTCGGCGTGGGGCTCTTCTCCGTCGACCCCGAGGAAGACGGGTACCCCATCTCCATCGCCGACTACTCGGGGACAGCAGGTATGGTGCTGGGATGGGGGGATGCCCGTGGTCCTTCAGGGTGGGGGGAGCCCACGGCCACCAAATCCTCCGGTACTGGCAGTGGTGCCGGCTGCCTCCCTGCAGCCGTAGGGAGCTGGAGGCAGGACAGCAGCTGCGGGTGGGCATTTGCAGGGTTGGGGACCCCCAGTGCCCCGTACATCACCGAAGGAGCCCTGCAGATTTTCCGGCACCTGCAGATTTTCCTGGGGTGCCCAGGAAGCCCCTCAGGGTGGGAGACAGCCCGAGGGCAGGATGAGGGGCAGGAAGGGCCCATCATGGCTCCTGTTTCCCGGTGGCAGGAGACTCCTTCCTGAAGCACAACGGGATGAAGTTCACCACCAAGGACCTGGACAATGACCACTCGGAGAACAACTGCGCGGCTTTCTACCACGGCGCCTGGTGGTACCGCAACTGCCACACCTCCAACCTCAACGGGCAGTACCTCAGGGGCCACCACAGCTCCTACGCCGACGGCATCGAGTGGTCCTCCTGGACCGGCTGGCAGTACTCCCTCAAGTTCACCGAGATGAAGATCCGGCCAGTCCGGGAGGAGAATTAGCTGGATGGCATGAGCCCCCCTTGACCCTGTGCCCAGCCCCCTGCCCTTCCCTGTAGCCCCATCCCCCTCAGTTGCCATCCTCCCCGAGGGCTGGCCCATCTTTGGAGGCCCCTGGAGAGGATGGCTTTTGCTCCCGGGTGCCCATGGACATCCTCAGACCGTTGCCATGGCTCCCGTGCAGCCAAAATGGATCTCCTGGCCAGAGCACGACCCGCAGCCGGCACCCACCGCTGAAGAGAGAGGGCAACGAGCTGCAGGGATTTGGGGAGTGGTGCCCAGCGGTGTCTGGCGAGGAGGGGAAGGGGCTGCCTGGAGAGAGGGAGGAAGGGATGCAGCGGGCTGGGCACCTCCGCTTTGGGCACAGACACCCCGCAGCAGCGTGGCCGAGCTGGCGAGGGACTGGGGGACGCTCACCATGAGGAGCCCCGCGACCCCTGAGACAGGGATGGGGCTGCTGCTCCACGGTTCCAGCTCACCCCGTGGTGCTACTGGGGACGGGGAGGGCTCGGCGGGGTTGCAGCGGGGGTGCAGATGCCCGACCGTGCCGGTGATTCCTTCTCCAGTCTGTGAAACGCTCGCCTCTCCCCTTGCAAGAGCAGCGCAGGTGGAAAGGGACAGCCACAAACTCCTCCGTCCTCGTCCCCGTCCTGGCTCCTGGAGCCTCCTGGCAGGTTGGGGCACCCCAAAGCGAGCGGGCACGGTGCCGCAGGGACGCGTACCCAGAGCCGAGCGCAGCACAGAGGCGTTTTGGCGGCGCTGGGGAAACAGCGAGCGTGGCGAGGAGGAAGAGGAGGCGAGGAAGGCTCGCTTCCCGGCATGGCTCTGCCTGCGTTTCACAGCTCCCCCCTCCCAACCAGATCTGCTCAGACTGTCGGACTTTCACCGTCCAAAAGCTGTGACCTTTCCCAAAACCCTTGACTTTGGACAGCATGCCCACGTGCCCCTGCCCGAGCCTGCTCCGCTCGCTCCCAGCCCAAGGACTCGCATTCATTTTCACTCAGGATGAGCTGTGCTCTGGCTCGGCACCTGCAGATTTTCAAAGCCTTTCATTTCTTCAAATCTCATTAAGGTTTTGCAAAAAGAAGCCCTGAGTGGGGCTTAGCATCTGCAGGGCCCTGATAACCGAGGAGGAGCTGCCACGGGTGTGGGGCTGACTTCTCCCTCTGGCTCCCTGGAAGGACTTAAATGGGGGGTTTTGTTAAAAAAAAAAAAGTGAGCCTGAGTGGGCTGTGGGAGCAGGGAGGGATGGACAGCCAGGACCTCGCCACCCTGCACGTGATTTTCTGCCTGTGCTACGGCAGCAATGGGACCCGGAGCCCCTGTGCCGGACCCCGGCCCCATGGGACACAGCCAGACAGACAGACTGCCTGGGGAGGGGATGGGGCCATGCCGCCCCCATTTCCAGGGGGGCTTAAGGCTCGGGGAGATCCAAGGCTCACCCTCCTGGCTGCGGCAGATTCGTACTTCCCTGCGTGCTTCTCTCTTATTTCAGCCTCCCCACCTCGGATCCTGTGCTGGACGAGCCCCTTTGCCTGCCGGGGTCCCCGTCTGTCTGTCCTGCCAGGGACACAGGGACAACGGGCACGTTGGGGACCACCGCAGCATTCCCCTCTGCCAGACACCTCCTGGGAGCCCTTGGGTGCGGACGAGCTCCGAGCGCAGGCACCAGCCCTGCCCGCTCCATCCCTGCCCAGAGCGGCCAGCCAGGCTGGGCTTCTCAAGCGATGGGATTTGGGGGAGCTTGGCAGTGGCTTTTCCACACCAGCACGAGAGCAGGAGCCCCCAGCATCCACCAAGGGCCTCCCCCCGCGTGCCCTTGGCCCCTCCAGAAAGGGTCCCGCGTAGGCAGCGAGCGCAATGCCCATCTTTACTTTTCCTTCAGTGAGTTCAGTGGATGAGCCGTGGCTGGGTTTTCTAGCACTTGCCTTCAGGACAAGGTGGCACACAGAGCCAGTGCCCCAGGCAGGAAGGCTCGTGTCCCCCCCCGGACCCCTCCACCGGTGTTTTTCCATGCCGGGAAAGGGACGCTGTACGCGCAGTTTGTCAGTCGCACACCCCCGTGTAACCGCCCGTGTCACCCGGGACTCCCCAACGACTTTGTTCCGAATTGCACGAGAGGTATTTAATCCACGCCGAGACGCAGGATTTCCCAGGATTATTCCCAAGAGTGCACAAGTTGCTCCGCGGCTCCGGACTAAGCTAAACCCCTCTGTGGCGACACCTCCCCGGAGAGGGGAGGGCAGGGGTGGGCGAGGGGTCCGGGGGGCTGGCCGCGTACCTTCCCGGCGAAGCCCCGGGCCGGGCCGTGGCGTGTAGCAGTGCCGTGAAGTCTACGTCGTGTGTGAGTGGTGTCCAACGCTGTACATGTGGATTTCTAAACTCCTGAATAAAGGAACTCATCGTTAGCTGGCCCGTCGGCGGCCGTGCCCGTGGTGCGGCGCAGGGGCATCGCCAGGGGAACGCGCCATCGAGCGGCACCGGATTTACCGCGGCTCCTGCCGTGCTGTGGGCGATGCAGCGGGCTCACGGTGCGGCATCGCTGGGAACCGGCCGGTCGCGGGCTTGGCCTGGCCAAACTGCTCCCCACAGCTGCTGGGGAGAGCCGGTGGGGCAGGGATGGGGCAGCAGGGGCTCCAGCCCACACCCAGGTGCCACAGGGTGGGAGGTCTGGGTGCCAAGGGGACCCGTTCCCCGTGCTGATGGGCAGAGCACTGAGCAGTGCCCTGGGCCCCTTCCCACTCCCCACCCCAAACCCCACTCTGCACCGGGGCAGGACAGACCTGGGAGGGGACAGCTGGGGTGCCAGGCGCTGGGGACCACACTTCAGCACGGGGGGCTGCGTGCACGGGCCAAGGACGGGGGAAGTACCGGGATTTGCACATGCAGGGCCAGTCCTTGAGTGGGTTTGGGGGTGCAGGGGTCTCCGCCGGTGCCAGCTGCACCTCTTGCACGCACATCTGGGACCCCCGACAGTCGCACACAAGCATGCACCAGCCAAGGGGATGGCGAGACCCTCCCTCCCACCAGCATCCCCGCCAGCTCCGGCACGGCGCGCACCCAGCCTCTCCTCCCAACGAGGCCGCGAGCGAAGGAGGCGCCTCCATCAGTGATGGGGCCACGTTGCCATCGTGGCGGCGGGGCCAGCCCCCGTTCTCCCCCTCCCCGCTGGGATCCCAGCCTCCGCTCTCTGCAGCCGCGGCCCCGTGCGCCGGCCACCCACTCGAGGGGTGAGACAGCAATTAGCGCCGACGGGTATTTAATGGCAGGCGAGGCGCCATGGCCAGCGCAGTCTGGGCGCAGGGCGGCACAGAGCAGGGCCGGGGCTGGCGGCATCGCCCGAGTGGAGAGGTGAGTGCCTCGATGGGCGAAGGCTGGGGGGGAGACAGCTTGGGGCAGGACACCCACCAGCACCCCCAGAATGGGATTCAGCAGCGCCGATGCTTGGAAGGTGCTCCCTGCTCTGGCTGCACCCAGCGATTTGGCTCCGCGATGGGCAACTGGGTGCAAAGGGGGAGAGCACAGACCAGCGGCAAGGTGCGAGATGAGGCAGGGGGCATTCCAAAGCAAAGCCCGTGGCCAGGGGGCTGCTGGGGAGGGGATGGGTCCAGCACAGGAGCTGCCCCCCACCCTGCAAGCACAGGGCAGAGACCCTGGCCCCCGTCACCAGCGGCAACTTTCAAGGCAACATCTGCAGCAAATGATAATAATAATAATTTAAAAATCCATTCCCCCTTTCCGAGCCTTTGCGGGAGGAGGAAGGGGAGGCAGAGCAGCCCCGCACCGCGCTCCCCTCCCGCTCTGCCCAGACCCCACTGCCTCGGGTGGGGGGCGGGGGGGGGGACATCGAGCACCTCACTCCACGTTCGCATCAGCAGGCAGGACCTGCGCCGTGGGAAGACGAGGCGGCTCAGGCGAGCACTTAAGTCCTCCCCGCGGTGTCTCTAAGAGGAGCAGGCGGCTCCCGAGGCCATCAGCCCGCCCGGCTAATAGCCCATCAGCCACCCCCCTCCCAGCAGAGCCCGGCTCTCGGCTGGGAACCAGGGGAGCAGCTGCAAGGCTGCAATTTGTGAGCAGGGAGCGGGTGCGAGGGAGGAGGGGGAGAGGCAGAGCAAG
>WHYT01015408.1:18184-103940 GCA_009806455.1 Tetrax tetrax
CGCGCGCTTGCCCAGGGCAGCCCCTTGCTGCTGTTTTAGCCGCTGCCTGAGGATGCCCTGCGGTTTACCAACATCTTTCCATTCCTCTGCTTCCCCCAGATGAGAGCACCCTACTCCCTGTCCTGCCTCTTCCTCCTCAGCCTGGGGGCCTGCTTCCCACCCAACGAGTGGCAGGAGCTGGGAGACGCCGGGGCAGGGAGCCCACTCCGGCCCAGCTGGCGAGCGGCGGCGGTGGCCGAGGACCCGGGTGCCGGCTGGAGGGCAGGAGCCAAGCGGAGGCGAAGCGAGGAGTTGGGCACGCTGCTGGGCATCGCCCGGGAGCTGCGGGGCTACGGCAAGGAGGGCGGTGGGCAGCGGCCGGGCAGGGAGCGGGGCTCCGAGCTGCTGTCAGCCGAAGGGGAGAAGCGCAGCAGCACGCTGGGGAACCTGGCTGAGGGGCTCAACAGCTACAACAGGAAAAAAGGGGGCTTCACCTTCCGCTTTGGGAGATGAGGGCCCCGGACTCGAACCCCCTCCACTTCCTGTGGGTCACCCCGTCCCGTCCTTCCCTTCCACCTCACCTGGGTTTGCTCAGACAAAAGGGGTTTGGGGGGTTTTGCTGCTGGGATTGCCTTGGGGAGGGGGGACATGGCGTTTGCTCCCCTTCCAGCCCTGCCACAGATTTCACGTCCCTTGCTCAGGGTCCCTCAGCTCTCCGCGGAGCCGCAGCGTTGCCGCTCTCCTGCCTATTACGGAAAAGTCCCTCCGGCAGCAAATTCTGCTTAGCGTCACGATGCCGCTGACAAGAGCCGGCTCCTGCGTGCAAACCAGGCCAGAGCAGCGGGGCTTGAGAAAATCTTGTCCTTAGGAATCCCTGGCATGAGCACAGAAACCTGCCCTGGCATCACAGTCCCCCTGCTCTCCCAACCCCTCTGCTACCAAGGGTGCAGCGCGGGACATCGCCACCCCCAAAAGCCAGCGCGGCCACGGCTGCAAAGGAAAAGCCCCGCTCTTCAGCGGCTGCCTTCTCCTCCTTCGAGCAGATTCAGCCCTGCCAATGCCAACGACGACGTTTGCTTTTGTGCCTGCTGCTGCAGGCAGAGAAATTCGTAATCAGAGGTCCAGCTACCCAGCTTCAGGCTCTAACGGCATGTTAGACACCTAACGACTGCTAACACTGCATCGCAGGCGCAAAAATGAAGCAGGGCAATTATTTGCAAGTGCTAAATTGTACCCTCAAAATCAAAGACCGTGGCAGGACTTCGTTGGGAGGAAAAAAAAAAAATTAATAAAAAAAAATAAAAATCAGGCTCTGAGAGGTGCATTGTAATATCCATCAAGCAGACAGACCACTTAACACGGCGCTGCCGGGGCCGGCGCGAGCTGTTGTCGCAGCAGGAGCGCGGTGCCAGCGAAGGCTGAACGGAGGCGAGCTGGGACCGACGGGAAAACGCCAGCCGTGGGGCGGCCAGGTCTAGGGAGGAGCGGTGGAGGCGTGAGGGCAGGCTGCTTCGGGGAGCTACGCGTGGGTCACGGTCCCACGGGTGCAGAACAGGAGGGACTCTGGATCTGGGATACAGATGATGCCGGGATTTGGCCCTCGCACGAGGATGGTGCTGGCTGCAAGGGTGAGGGAGAGGAAGGGCGTTTTCCTTCCCCCCCATCTCCGCTGCAGCAACCATCGCGCACCACGGGGACCACGCCAGCGACCTACAAACCCGCTGGCAGTCAGGGCGGCTGAGCCCACGCAGCATCCCCACCCCGGGCACCCCCAAACCCACCTCCGATCTCAAACCCACCTCCAATCCCTCTCACCTCCCACCCCACCAAAGGCTGTGGGTTCGGGGGATGCAGGCGCAGCGCTCGCATCGCGCAGCGGAGACGGGAGCTTTATCGATGTTTCTATGGCAACATCTTATTTTATTTTTTTTCCCCCCTTTCTTTCGAGTGTCCAAACCATCAATAAATGCACACTGATCAATTTAACCCGCACTGGAGTGGGAGAGAAGGGATGGTAGGGAGGAAGGGGAAAGTTTTGGAGCAACACTGGGTTAGTGAGGGCTGGTAAATCCCTGGCTTTACCGTGATGGTTCGCTGCAGGGAAAAGTGGCACTGTCTGCTGTGGGAAGGGAAAGGAAACCCGCTGAGTGATGGTGGGGCTGATGGGGCTGCCTGGGCTCCTGCTCTCAAGTCCAAGAGAAGAAGAGGCTCAGAGTAGAATGACAAAACCCCACATATAATGGGCCTTTCACTGAAGCCCAATAACCCTCTGTATAACTCAAAAGGAAAAGCCGGTGCTTCCCCGAGCGCTTACCTGGCGGCTGGGACAGAGCCGGGCTCAGCCCGCGTGCCTGGGGGGCTCCTTGATGGACAGCTCTGTGCCATCACCTTCCTCATCCCCCAGAGGAAAGGGGGTCCAGGCCGTCTGTGATGTGGGGTGGGCGAGGGCCCGTGGCACCCCTGGAGCACCCTCGGCTCGCAGCGGGGTGGCTGATGCACGTGGGGAAAGGCAATGCTCTGGGCTCCTTGTTACTGCTCCTTGGTGATGGAGGCTGGGGGGGAGGAGGAGGTAAAAGTGGATGGAAAATAACTGCCTGGAGTCTGGGGGTGCTGTCTGGTAGGAAGGATGGGGGAACACACCAGGAGCAACCCCCAGAATGCTGGAAAGCCCATCCTCACATCTCCCATCCAGCTCCCAGGAGAGCCTGCATCCCCTCCCAATCCCCCCCTCCCGGGTCCCTTCGTGGGGCAGCTCCGAGGGGAACACCCAGACCCCCAGCACCTTTGAGAGCTGGAGAGCTCGGAGCCCACCCACCCACGGAACCATGAGGAGCCAGATTCACTTTGGCACGGCCACGCAGGGAAGGCAGGACGTCCTGCCTGGGGCACCGGCACCACCGCCCACCGTGCAGGCCAACCCGCAAAGGGACAGCACCAAGTACGTGTTGGATCCTCCTACACCCTGCCAGCAGACCCAGCCAGCAAGAGCTGATGCAGACACTTGCTGCCAACACCACCACTACTGGGACACCATAAAACACGCTGTGATCCTTCCCTGAGCAGGGTACAACCCTCGTCCTTGCCCTGGCCCCATTCCTGCTCATCCCCTCTGTCCCCCTCATCTTTCCTCCATCCCGGGCGGACCTGCAGCCCTACAAATATCCGTGCCAGGCAATGTCAGAAACCCCAGAGGATGCCAAGGCGTCAGGGCTGACTGGAGAAGCAGGTTGACCCAGGAGCATCGTTCCCAGCGACCCGCCGGGGCTCACCCGCAGACCAGAAGCCCACCCTGCTCTCCTGCCAGCCTGCGTTTAGATGGACGCGTGATGCCACAAACCCTCTCTTCAGAGGTGACGCAGAGCTTAGGTATCTTTTCCTCTCTTTTCAGTCGTGACAGGATTAGTGCCAAACAAGGAAGAGGCTGTCAGCTGGCCCCTGATCATCCCGGGGGGCAGGCAGCGCTGCCGCACGCCTGAGAGCGCCGCTGGTCCAGCAGCATCTCTACAAGACAGGCTGCCACACCAGCCCAGCTTTATTTTTTTTCTCTTTTGAGAAAAAGAATGAGTGTAAAACACTGACCATGTTTTACATCTTGTGACAAGCAGCTACTCAACAAAAGGCAGGATAATATTAAGGGAATATTTAAAAGAGTGAACATTGTAATTTCAAAGACACAAAAACCAAAACAAAAAACAGAAACACAGCCATTTTTCCCCCAGAGCACTCTCACTTTCAAGCTCAATAGCCTTGAAAATTGAAGCAATCAAACTGTTAAATGCATCGATCTGCTAAATCAACTCGTACTGTACTCAGCTAAATTTAGCCTTTCATCCCCTCTCCTTCACTCCCCACACCGCAGATCCCACGGCTTTCCCCAGCCGGGTCAACCGGCCTCTGCCTTCCCACGACTCCATGGACTGATGCCTAAGCAAGCAGGGATGGAGGCGACCAGGATCTCGGGGCAGGTTCAGCTTCTCCATCTTCCCTCGGCCCACAGCTATTCCCCGTGCTCAAGTCTGTGCTAGAGGTGTACACGCAGAGCAGCCTGGACGCGGCTTTTTGCCGTGGCTGATCATCACCAACCAACCAGGAACGCCTCGTAGCGCTGCGTGTACGTTCACTGGGCTGGAAAGCAGCCTGAGCCTTGCCAAGTGCAAGCCATTTATGCCATTTATACTTGCCAACAGCATCCTCCTGCTCCTCTCTTCATCTTCCTCACGGTCATTGAGAAGCGGCCTGGCGCCATCGCTGTCACAGCAGGTCGATGTTTCCGATGAGCCTTGTTCCCACGGCCCATGAGCGACTGGTTCCCCACACCCAGATCAACAGATTTCAGCAGGGACTTGTTGAGGGGATTAGAAATTGGGCAAACTGGCTTATAACCCCAAAACATCACTGAGCAACTATGGGACCTTGGGTACGCCACTCGCTTTCATCTGCCCTTGTTTCCTTCTCACCCTTTTTTGCTCTTCAGCATCCTCATTACTCAAGGCAGTGTCTCATTTTAGTGCCTGGATATGTCCCTCCCTCAAGATTTGCTGGCAAGGCTGAAGGGAGTTCAAAACCAGCAAATAAAGACAGACTTTTGGAAACAACATTATCTCAGATTTTTAGATAGAAAACCTGCAAAGCGAGCGCTGCGGCCGCACGGCCTCCCAGCGTCTCGAGGGAGGTGAGCGGGAGGCTCTTTGCTTTGGGTCTGTGCTCACAGCACCACGCTTGGCGTGCGTCACCCCGTGCACAGCGAGAAATGAGGGAAGGAGCAGCCGGAGCTGTCTGAGGAGAGAAACTCACAGGTCATTTCATAGCAGAGGAGGAAGGAAAAACAACAGGAGCTGAACTACAGAATACAGTTAACAGGAAGAAAAGTTTGAAGTCCAGCTCTGATTTAAGTCTCATTGAAGACAACAGCAAAGTGCTTCAAAAAGAGGTGATGACACAGCCTTCATCCTGTGCATCCTTTTCCTCTCCTGACTTTTCAGAACTAGATCAAAAGGACACAGAAACCACTGCCGAAGGGCCCCGGTGAACCCCCCAAACAGGGAACCACTCTTCTTGGACACAGAGTCTAAGTTAGTGGGTTTGAAAAGCTTTGCTGACAGACAAACACAGGTTTTCCTCAACATTGATTTATTTTTAAATATACTACACGCGAGAGACTGGAATAAAAAATAAATCAAAAAACCGAAAAATAGAGAAAGAGAGGAGGAAGAATTGAAAGTCATGTACAGAAACAATCTGTACTGGACCAAATCAAAGGGGAAACAACCCCCTTTAGGTATCACAGAGCTGAAGGACAGAGCTATTTACACACTGTAAAAAAGACAAGTCTACAAAAGTGTGTAATAACGAGATACAAATGTATAATATAGTGGCACAATATGTTATCAAAGTAAAAACAGTACCTCCAGGAAAGAGACAGTCCAAGGGTTGGGGTGGGTTGGTTTTTTTTTTTTTTCCTTACATTTAAAAAGGCAGCCTGTGGCAGAAGTGTGTATTTCCTTTTGAACATTTGTCATGTGTTAACTCATGGCTGGTTGTGAGGGCGAGAAGTGGCGTGAACACACACGAGTGAACTACTAGAAATCATATACAAAACAAACAGCTCCAAAGAGAACAGAATAAAATACAATTGAAGGCAATTAGTGTTTAAGATACACAACAGGGGTCACAAGAGTTACAGGGGAACAGGACAGGGAAAACACTTTTTTCTCTTGTTTGGAACTGTTAGGAGGAGTTAAATTGCACTGTTAATAGCCCTAAACCTTGTTTTTTCACTATTGTCACAAGTCACAGTTAGTTCCCAGTCGTGCTGCATGAGTTGGGAAGGTCACAGGACTTTGGAAAGGAAGCCCGGAGTCCTGCTGTCAGCGTGTTGTGGCAGTTTCCTCAGGAGATGCACCCAAGAGAAGCGTCTGCAGTCTTCACAGATCCTTGCTTGATGCTGGATAGAACCACACTGGCATCAAGGTAGTGATGGTTTTAACCCCAAAATACTGGTATCTGAGCTCTTCACAGGGAGTCAGCACTGGCATGGAAAGGGAGGCACCACAGCCCCTCAAAGCACAGGTCTCTACGGGAGGACAGAAGCCAGGTCCCATCTCCACTCACAGAACAAAAAGCTGGAAATTCAGCCAGAGAAACAGCCGTTCTCGCTCATCTGCAATGTGCAAGCTCAGCTGAAACAACTGCTGGAGGCACAGCGGTGTCTCTGAGCCCCTCCCGAGCTGCATCTGCCCCTGCTGCAACTCTCCTGTCTTTCAGGGAGCGATGCCTTGCTCAGCACCAGCCTGCTGCTCCCAGACCTGCTCTGCAGCTCCCCACCCCAAACGCCAGCCCGATTCATGTCAGACATCGTGAGAGCATGACAGCAACGTCCTCCTCCAGGCCTTCTCCAGTCCTTTATCGCTACCGAGGGAGATCCACAGACAGACTCCCCTGCCACTACCTTAGCGGGTGCTGTCTGCAACGTTTTGAACCCAAGCAATTCATTTGGGCTCAACAACATTGAGAAATTGCTGAAAACACAGAAACAAAGGGCAGGGGGTGGAATCATCAGAACAATTTGGGTAAACATCACTTGTAGCACTCTTTCATTAAACAAACCCTTACAGTAATCATTTTCCCCCCCTTCCCTCCCAAGCACTAAATCTGCTGCACTAAAGCCACGTAAATGTCAGACTCGAGCCAGGAATACGTGCTGCAACTCTCCCAAGAAACACAGCGGGTATATTGCTATTCAAACACTCATCCTGTGGACAGCGGGGCAGAGGGAGGGGACAAAAACGCAGTAGAAAGTCCTCCTGAGGAGGATGGCATCTCAGTGTCCATTCGTCTGGCTTAGTGTCATAACAGTCTGTCCAGAACAATAAAATATTAATAAAAAGGCATGGTGTGACATCAGCATTTAGACTTGTAGTCCACAAGGCAAGAACTCCACAGATAAGACGATTACGAGGATATGAAACACAGGGAATCCGAGTTAAGAGGGTGGAAAGTGCCTCTTGGACACAGCCCTGCCCTTGGGAGCTGGGGCATCCATTCACAGTCTGTGCCTTCTGCACAGCCCTAACCTGAACGCTCCGGTCTTTTGTCAGTCCACACACGCTGTCACTCTACACAGTTGGCTTTGGCCCATTGCAATTTTTTTTTTTTTTTTCCCCCCAACCTGGCTTCTGCTACCTCTGAACAATGTCGCTGATTTCTTTCACGGAACTGAGAAGTTTGCTAAAGTCCTGGGTGGCTGCAGGACCGCTGCCAGCTGTTGCTGGGCAGATCTGAAGCTCCCGGAGGTTATTCTCCAGCTTATTGATGGCCTCTCGAAAGGCAAATTTGTTCCTCATCTGCTGAATGGAGTCCACGTAGCTCACGCAGAAGGTGTAGAGGTTCTTGCCAGCCTCCAAGACAGCGCTGTGGCTTGCCATTTGTTCAGAATTCTTGCTGATGGCGATCCGCAGAGCCTCAGTGCTTTCCAGCACCACCCCTTTAGTGATGGTGCCACTGGCAATCCTCTCCGGGGGCTGTCGGGTCTTCCGCAGCGAGACTCTGGTGGATATGAGAGGGATGAAGGCTGTAGATGATGGCTGGTCCCCGCCCTGGGCAGAGGGTACAGATGAGGAAGAGGCAGCTGGGGTTGCTGTGCTCATCAGCAGCTTCGTAGAGGACTGTGGCTTTGGTACAGAGGGGATCCCCAGCTTTTTCACACCTTCCCCTGACTGGTTTGGCTTGACAGCATCACTGCTCGCAGCATCTCCAACCTGAGTCAACTGTTTGGATTTCGGCCCAGACACCGCATCTGCTGCCGCCTCATGGCTGGGACTGTGAGAAACCTTCCCAGGCTTGCCAACGGAGGACGAAGAGAGCGGGAGCGGAGGGGCCGGCTTCAGCTTTGATAACTTCCCTTTGTCCTTCCCTGCCGGCTCTGAGGTCTGCTTGAGCCTCCTCAGTCGTGGCTCCTCAGAGGAAGCCTTGCTGGCACCCCCAAACCCAGCAGGGTTGAGTTTGGCAGCAGAACCTTGGTCCATCGTCACAGTGGTACCTAAGGCACTGGATTTGACTCCATCGTCCTTGTGAAGCACGCTGGAGGAAGGAGGGGCTGCAGGTTGCCTACGGCCAAGTTTTGGCGTCAGAGTGGGAGGGCTTGAGCCAGGGCTCGACTCTGCATCTTTGAACACATCATCAGTGGTCTCTTCATTTTTCTTGAGCAGCCGTGGAGGAGGGGTCACTGTTCCCCTGACAGCAATGTCAGCCTTAGCCTCGTTTGCCCGCTTCCGAGGCAGCGCTGGCTTTTCACTTTTGTGTCCCCCAAAAGTGGAGGAATCAAACTGGCGTCCTGTGGACTGCAAATCCCGAGGCAGAGTCACAGACTTCCACTCTGTGTCCTTTGCTCCGTGGGGCACACAGGAGGCTGAGCAGGACCTTAGGAAACGCTTGCTGGAGTTGGAACTACTCTCCTCTTCACCACCCACCCCTCGACTGCTGCTCATCGTGCTGGACTTCTTCCGTAAGTGGGGAGATAAGAATCCAGAGTTCCCAGCGACAACCCCATTGGTGACACCAGCCCCGTTGCTTGGGCTCTGAAACTTGGAGGGGTCGGCTGCGTCTGTGGGGGGTGCAAAGAAAGCTCCATTGCCAGCATCCCTGGGCTCCTCCTCCCCACCCACCCTGCGGTCCGAGTGGCCGTCCATCTCTCTGAAGGAACTGCTCCGTTTCGGAGGAGTAGGGGCGGTCTTCTTCTTCTTCTTGATAAGGGCACTGAAGAGGTTGTGCTTTTTGTCTTTTGGAAGGAGCCTCTCATCTTCATTCAAACCGCTCTCCAAGGCCACCCTCTCCTTCCGCGGGAGCAAGGGAGAAATAGCAGGTTCGTGATCCAGAGGGTCTGCAAGGGAAAGAAAAGAGTCTACTGAGCATTGCTTCAACAGTCAGAATAATTGGGTTTCTTCCAGCATCAAACCGCTGCAGCTCCTCTAAAGGCGAAGGTTCTGTAAAGAGAGCAAATGTCAGACCAGGAGCAAAGCAAGTACAGCCGCGCGGAACGCGGCCCCTAATCCTGCAAACATCCATCTATCAGGTGGCCTCTACAGGACTCAGCTGCCAAACTGCTTTCCCTGTAGGCTTCTGATTTAAACAGCGACATACAAACACAGAGTGACTGCGTTCAGATCCCCGCCCTCACATCTGGAGACTTGTCTGAACTTCACACTGCAAGGAAGATAAATATTAAGAGGCCTCTGATTCAGTCCCTGTGCTGTGACCCTCTGAATTATTAAGGCACCTCCGTAACCCACCCCCATCCCCAGTCTCCTTGTTCATTTAGATTCTGATACAGCTAACCTCCTTCCCTCATGTCATCCTTTGTGGGGAATGGAAATAACTTTTTCACAAGCAGAAATCAAGAGGCCTTTTGACAGCTGAACCCTTCAGGTTGTACCACCGCGAAGATGGCCAGCTTCGTACAGTAACGGAGGAAAGCGGCAGTAACAGCCTCCTTCAGCAGCACTGCTCCAGAAAAAAAAATGATGGGGTGACCCTTTCTCCACTTACAAGAGGTATTTAAAAATGAATAGTAGTTTATAAGAAATTTATAGGGAGTCCTGAAGGTCTCTGTATTTGACTGACAGGGGGTCTCACCCCCAGGCCAGGCACTCAGATGGAGTTCTCGTTCAAAGGAGGAATGCCTTCAGGGCAGCATACACATTTACAGCTCAAGTAGGCAGTAAGCAGGGAGACAAGCAGTCTTTGGGGAAAAGGAAGATGCTTCTTAGTCACATATTGGTGATCATTATGCTACGGGTAGGATTTTGGTTGAGGAGAGAGAATTTTAAGAAAAATAGCCGTGTACTTTGAGAAGACAGCACGCTTCCACAGGACCACATGCAGTTAAACCATTCCCATACGACAGCCGATGGGGACCTGGACAACCAGAAGAGCTCTCACAGCACGTCAGGAGGCCGTGGCCTCGCTCTGTCTAGACACAATGGGGCTGCAGAGCTCCAGAGAAAACCAGCAGCCTGCATGGAGCATCGGCTTCCAGCCGCTGGACTTGCTATGGAAACACTGGAAACTGAAGGGGAAACTGCAATAAAACTTTAATGTGAAATATTTTCTTTCACAATAAAGAGTGAAATGATTCCCAGCATAATGTTAAAATCATATTATTCCTGCTGCACTTGAATCTCTCAAAGCCCTTAAGTATTTAAATGAAGTTATTTCACTTCAAAGCTTGTAATACTAGGCAATTATATTTCCTATATATGGTAAATGACCTTTCTTTCCAAGTTACTGATACTTCCTTTTCCCAACGTTTTACATCCCCTCTTTTTCCCCCCTCTTTGTCTAGATGTATGTACATCTGCTACTGAAACATACTACCAGGTGAATTTGACATTACACAAAAAAGATCAATCACATGAACGGTCAGAGAAGGCACCCTCAACAGGAGCCAGAAAAAAACACTGTCTTTTGTTTTACCTTAATATTTTTCAAATGAACTAGATACAAATCCACTGTATACATTCAGCAGTTTCCCACTGCTTTTATTACCTCAGAATGGAAGGTAAGTTCTTGAAGAAAATGATTGAAAGAGAGTTTAATTTCATGGAAGATTTTGTAAACACCTCTTTGTCCCTTGCTGAAATTATATTTGGTACCTGTCAAGAGTAATACTTTTCAGTGCTGCCAGCACAAACCTGCTGGGATGGAACAGTGAAGAAACCTCCCTTATGCAGCTTGCTAAACCCAAGCAATCGTCCTGCTTTAAATTATGCAGCGCGGTAGTGTAAAGTGGCTTGAATACAGCAGATTACCCAGCACTCGGATGCAGTGGGAGATTCCACTGATAGCTCCTACCAGGGAATGGGAAGAGGATATGATCAGAGAGCTCTGTGCTCGGGCTCTGGTCTGTAAGGAGCTGCAGCAAGAGCCATTACATTAAAAGAACTCCTAGGGCTTCTGTAAGCAACAACAGCTAGACTGCCAATCCCTCAGTCAGTTAAGGATTCACACTCCCAGCTGCTGTGTGTATCTGGTCCCAAGATTAACAACCTACTTTTGCAAAAAATAATCAAAGGAGTCCTGAACCCAGGAAAGCAAACTCAGCAGCCTGTCACCCAGAAACACAATAGCAGCACAGAAAGATGGCACCTGTTATTAGATACAGCTTTTCCTAGCTGAAGAGCTGGACATGTATTTTGTTTTCATCAGTATTTCCTGAAGGAATAATGACTTTAATTAAAACCTACCACATTCCCCCTGGCCTCGAGCATGTGTAGTCTCCAAGCTCTCGTTGGCATCTTTGCTTTCAGCAGCTCTCCTCGATGTTCGTGTTTTGGTTGGCAACTCTGGGGCCTGGAGGAAATTGCTCACCACACTCCTCATGCCCTTCTTTCCCAATTCCTTCTCCACCTCTGCAACGTACAGAAGAAAATCACTACAATCAACAGAAGACAAAAACTATTGTGCTGTTCACAGCTAATAGTGCAAAAGAAAAGCAAACAACACAAAGCAGAGGTTCCTTGAGGTTGTTCAGCCATTTGGCCCTTTAAAAACAGATGCATGCCCACACACAGAAAAAGCCCACATGTAAACCCATCTCTGCGTTCGATGTCGTTTACACCAGGCAGTATAACATAGGACTGAGTTTCACTGCAAAGCAGCCTACAAAAAACATGCAGAGTTAAGGATGCAGTTAGTCCTCCTCCCATCCCCAGAACTGCCGCTCCAAGAGGGACCCAGACGTACCATCCGATATGCTGGATTCCTGAAACATCGTTTCAAAGGCCTGATGGATCTCGGCAAAGGAGGGTCTATCCGAAGGGCTCCACTGCCAGCCTGAAAAAACAACACCGCTCAGCACTTCCTGCCAGCATTAGACATTGAGTACACTGCACCAGGAGGAGTCAGCTATTGCAGTTCCTTTTTTATTAAATGGGTGAGATAAAATAATGACATGGAAAACTCATTTCAAGGGTGCTGGGTATCTGCAACCACCACTGAGCCAAGGTAATGCTGGAAAAAATGTATCACACTAAGTCACACACCATACGGCTAAAGTGGAAGAGTAACAGTCAGTCCCTTAAGAAGCCTAATAAAGCTCCTGCTTCATCCTTAAAGCCCAAGTTTTTCTTTAAATTGTCAGGAAAAAGGAGACAAAGAAAACATTGAGCTGAACAACAAATGTCTCCCCAGACCTGTGTGCTCCCAGCAGAGAAAAATGTCTGGTTTCCTAGCATGTTCATCCTCGGGGGAAAGCAGTTTTAACCACACACTTCTACCCAGCACTGCACCTTCACTGGAACTGGTAGGGCGTTTCTTGTGCCTTCCTGCATGTGGCCAGATCCTGGCACTTTTACTGCAACTCTGCAGAGCTAAAAAGCAGGATTTGCAGGGCTGAGGAACACTTACATGCTCTCATGAGCTCATAAACTTTCTCAGGACAGCCTTCGGGGCGCTCCATACGGTAGTCTTTCTCCAACAGCTCATAGACTTGAGACAGGTCAATCCCAGGGTAAGGGGACATTCCGTAGGTTGCAATTTCCCATAGCAGAACGCCAAAGGCTGCAGTGGAGAAAGAAAAAAAAAAAAAAAAAAAAAAAAAGGAAAAAACAATCAATAAGCTTTGTTTTCATCTTAAGTTTGAAAGAATGTTTAGTGGGAGTAGTCACTAAACAGTGCTGCACACTTAAACCAGCTCTGGGTGGCTCAGATCCCAAGCTCAGCAGCAGCTTAAATGTTAAAGAAGCGTAACGAGCCTCTTCGTCAGCACAGACAAGTCTCCTGCGATATGACAGGGTAGAATTAGACTAATTTTCAATGTATCAGTTGTCTCAAACCTGGACGCCTTAAGATCCTTCAAGTCCTATTAAAGGCACAATTAAGAGACTTCACAGTGGATTAGCTGAAACCGTTTCACTGCTGCACTGCAGTCTCTCCCTCAATTTGACAGCTCCTCTCATCTGCAACCTCTCCCTAAAGGACTGCCACACTTTAGTAGCTCAGTGGTTTTGGGGTGCCCTTGTTTGGCTGCAGTGTGGTCTAGAGGGGAAACCTGGGAGGGGAAAGTCTCAGCACTTGCTACCAACAAGGCAGGGTGAGGGCGAGACAATTTGGTCATGGAGAAAGCCAAACAGAGCACAAAAAGGGTCTTGAAACAGGCAAGGCATTCAAGTGGCAGAAGTCAGCGGGGATGCAGGTCAGCACCAGGGTCAGGCAGCCAACCCGGGAGTCGGGCACACAGAATAGACTCAACACCAGTTCAACAACCTGCACGTAATTAGTTCAGTCACCCTATTCTGTTCCTAACCTGAAGAGAAAGCGATTACAATTCTGCATAAGTAAGGAAATCACATCACATTACATGGTAACGCCACCAAGGGCAATTTACATTAGACATTTCTGTGCACAATTTTCTTTGATTGCTGTCTTGAAGCAGCGAGGTGGAAGTGTCTGAACTCTGGCATGCCCAGCAGCAGCCATGGCCTCCGGGGATGGTTGCTTGCTCTAATCAGACCGCGAAGTCCACTGCCCCAACTCTTGCTACGCGAGGTTATGCTAACACTAATTAAAGATACCCAATACTCCTTCTGGATCTTTCCTCCTCAAGTACTTTACTATTTAAATGCAACAGGAATGAGACTGTGGCAGACACCCAGCAGCAGCCAACAGCACCACGTGCGCATCCAAAGCAGAAGAAAGCCCTTGGTCAGCAATCACATACTTTTTGGGAGACTCTTTTGGGTTTTCCTTCCCTGTCTATAAAGCATTTTGCATCAGCCATCTACTTAAAAGTTTCTTCAAAATAAAGCCTTTCTCCGCAGAGTTTTCCCCAAACTCCAGAAAACTTCACTGCTGCTTCACTACTGTCTGCTGGTTTTATACAGAAAATGCTCAGGATAACATTTTCCAAGTGCCTTTGGGACTACGTCCCACAAACTTCTATCTCATGTCACTGGGTCCTTTTCAGAATTTGACCAACAGCTATGGCAGAGATATAAAACTCAAAGAAAGGCTGATAAACAGTATATTGAGATTTTCTGAGGTCAGATTTGACAGACTGCAGCTCCATTTAGCTAAGTCTACTCTTATCAGTAGCACCTCAGGGCTCTTCAATAACCATTTCTCATCAAATTTTTCCTCTGTTTCTCCTCATCTCATTCCAAAGATTATTCTTTTTAAAATGCAGAAAGACGAGCTTGGAGCTATCACTAGACAGATACACACATTTATTTTTTTTTAACATAAAATGAACCAGATTCTCACTTTCCTCCTTGAAATAGTTTGAAAGTTCCTGGCTGCATAACAATATATTGCTTCACAGTTCTGCGCCAGAACTCTATCAAGGCAGTAGTATCGGTACCCTCCAGCACCATTTCATACATTTCTATAAACACTACAGAATCCTTTATTTCATACTTGCCAACAATTCAAACATATAAAGTCAGGTCGGCATCCTCAGTGCTCCACTCAAAGACTGACTTAGCAGAGATTAGTTCCTGCACTCCGACAAGCTCATCGAACAATACGGCTCAAACCAGGGAATTGTGCTCCCTCCTGAAATGTTTCACAACGTCCTCATTTCACAGCCTTGGAAAAGACAACTATATAATCTGCATTAATTCAAACATGCAAATTCTTACCCCAGACGTCAGATTTAATGGAGAACTTGTTGTAGGCCAGACTTTCTGGTGCAGTCCACTTGATGGGGAATTTTGCTCCGGCATGGGCAGTGTACGTGTCGCCTGTCATCAGCCTGCTCAGGCCAAAGTCTGCCACCTTTACCAAGTGGTTCTCCCCTACAAGGCAGTTCCTGGCAGCAAGGTCCCTAAAAACAAGAACAAAAACAGGCAATGAGGAGTCTTTACCATCTCACTGTTATCAATAGCAAGAAAACCTGCTGTTCCCAAAGAAACCTGGGCCTGCATGTGATTATTTTGATCAGCCTTACACAGAAATGATGTAGTTATGCACATACATGTAAGATGGAAAGTTATTTTCCATTCCAGGTCTGCAAGACTGTCATCCAAACTTTTTTTTTTTAATTTGAAGTGAAAGCTTCAAGAAGCCCCCTCACTTTCAATAAAAGCTGCCACCCTCAGGATAAAAATAATTTAAAGAAATGTCAGTGCTCAAGTTATCAATAGCTGAGGACGAGTGCTGAATAAACGAAGCCGCAGTGCCTCACTTCTTGCCCACTCCTCTAGCACTTCGGTCACCCCAGCCAACACCAGGCACTCTCCAGAACTCCTTTTCCAGTCCTTGCTCAAGCAGCAGGTTTAACTCCCAGCTACGCTCTTCTTCCTCCCCACATTTTCAACGAAACTTTTCCATACCATGTTTTGGCCTTTTCAGACCTGTTGTAGCCTCTGCTACCAGTACTTTTAAAGTGCTGGGCAACAAGCAAATTAAGCTTTTCCTCCACATTTTTTCACCTGCCTCCACCCTGGCAGGCGAGAGATGTGCATGTTGCCTTTGCCACTTCCCTGGCTCGTACGTGCTGTCAGCGTCCTTGGAAATGCTTCATGAGTATAAAAATGTAAAGCACAGAAGTACATTTCTCCTAATATTAGGTTTCATTAAAAACACTCTTCTAGATTAAGTCACATTGAACTAAAAATTGATTCTACCAGAAAGCTCTAGTGAGATCTTTAGATATGAGGCAGACGCTGTTGTTTCTTTTGCTCGTTTCTCATCAGAGTAATTTTTTTAAAAAGTACATCTTACTAGATGCCCATTAAATTTTCACAGTGTTTTTGACTATACCTTCTTATCAATGCCAATTACTACAATGTGTGTCTAAATAAAAGCTTCCCTTCATAATCAAATTCCTCCTCCTTCCCGATTCATTAAATGAGGTCACAGCCCAACATTTGAATCCATGGATGGGAATTGTGACAACACTCTTAAAATAATTGGGTAGGTGGGTATGGGGGTGGCTGATAAGGAAAAACACTACTGTTTATTTTAGATAAATGGGTCATCAGAAATGAGAGGAAAAGAAACAAACAGGAGAGCAGACAAATGGGATTCACACAAAGCAGTTTTTTAAAGTTCCTCCCTACAGGCTGAAGGGATGAAACACTTCCAAGAGAGAAAATCAAAGGCTGGAAATTTTAATTTGCAGCATCACCATTCAGTTTATTGACTGACAGAAGCATTTAAACAGCGAACGTAACACATGACTTACAGGAGCACTTAGAACTTTACACACGATCTTCATATTTGTCTCTATGAAAAAACATGTGCTAATTTCGTATTCCAGTTAATTGGGCAGGAAAGGTCACGCCATGGCACAGAGAACATCTTGTATAAAGCTCAGCGACTCTCAAACCTTCGCGCAGGATGTGTCATTATATTGCTAGGAGGCCACTTCCACAGATGAAGAATGCAAAGCTCTAGCCATAATTGCAGCACACTTAAAGGTCAGAGACTCTGAGACTTTTAAGACTGCAGAGATGCTTATTAAAGGGAATACGCAATTTGGACAATAGTGGGGAACAATCCCTGCAGAGAACGGGGAAAAAAAGTGAAGCAAACAAGAACAAATATGAGGGGGGCTTTGCTGTGAGCTTCTGCACGCATCCAGCAACATCAACTGCAGCAGTTTCTGCTGTTAGAACCAAGGAAGAGCAGCAGCTTATCTGGTCCATTAAGAGCCGGTCACTTTGGGAAGCATTTACATTTAAGGCCCTTGTCCAAAAAAATAGAAGTCCTGGTATGTCTTTCACCTGCATCTGCCTCAAAGGTAAGAGAGAAACACTGACAGGCAAACAATTAGGAGACCATCCCATGAACAGGTTAATGCACTGTACCAGAATGTAATGCACTAGTGTCTTAAATACAGGGCACCAACTGCATCTGAGTCAATGCCGTGACAATCTGAACAGCAGGAAAATAAATCAAGAGGTGTTTTGTACTCGAGATTCAGGGGTGCTCAGTGTCCTTCCTACCTGTGAATGAAGTTTTTCTTCTCCAGGTACTCCATGGCTGAGGAGATCTGAGTTGCCATGTACAGCAGCACCACAGCGTTCACCTCCTGCCGGTTGCACTCACGCAGATAATCCAGCAGATTCCCGTACGTCATGAACTCCGTAATGATGTAGAAAGGAGGTTCCCGCGTGCACACCCCTAGGGACCAACATAAAGTTTATAGTGGATGTTTGAGAATATCAGTGAATCTTCTAGGTTTTGTCCTCTAGGGCAATTGATGCCTCTGGAAGGCAGAAATACGGAGCTCACAGAAAAAATGAGTGCTGCTTGGAACTGGTTAATAGAGGGTTTTAATTTCCTGCTTCAGGCTCTGGCAACTTAAACATTAGGGAGACGAGATCATTAAAAATCATGTATTACTGGTACAAATTGTGAATTTTGCCAGACAATAAGTGTCTGTATTTAAAGCCTTGGTATGGTAAGCAGCTTATCTGCTCCTTAACATCCATATCACTGCACAAGGGTTTAGTTCAAATCCCTCTGCTTGGTATTTATCACTTACCTAATAATTGCACCAAGTTCGGATGCTTGATCTCCTTCATTACTGCGGCTTCTTTTAAGAACTCTTCCACCTCCATGGTATCCTCCTGCAGAACAATGGCAAAGCTTTGGCAAGGACAGCACGCACAAAGGAGGCACAGATTTTTGAATGCAGACACAAAAAGAACTGCAAACTGACAACATAAGCCACAGTTCTTTCATGATAATTTTTCCCTGTAGCCACATCACAATGCCAGGGAGTTAGGAATGCTGGGGGTTTTTTTTTGTAGGATTTAAAAATATATATATTTTGATCATTCTTATTCTAACGGAGCTTTTGGGGGCAAGAAAATCCATATCCCTTTTGTGAAGGGCCTCTCACAGGACCACGCAGGAGCTGAAAAGGAAAAATCTGCTTGTTCCTAACAGAAAAGAAGACAACATGAAGTAAGAGGTACAGAAGAGAAAAGAAACAAGAATGAATATAAAAGGAAGGATATGCCACAATCAAATGCTTGAGAAGCTGCTGAAATGTGGGCCCTCAGTTTCACTGAGTGGGAGCAAGAAATCCCCCCTTTCAGACAGGGAGGCATGACTGATGGTGGCCACTCCGTAATCAAAAGCCTGAGGTGTCACAGATTTCATTCTGGCATTTAGAGCCTGGCCCATGACGTAACCGTTCTGGGCAGATGTGTCACTACCTATTTCTTGAACGCCGTGAAGTTGCTTGGCACAACAAAACCGAGGAAGATGCAATCTTGCTCAAAAGACATATTTTCTGAAGCAAATATGCCCCCAATGGCCGGAAGGTCATTTCGAAGTGGTGCAAAAATACAGATCCATTCCTAAAGCAATGTTTCTTTCTATATCCATATTTTTTTTCATTGGTGGATTAATGTTGACAGGCTACACAGACGAAGTGTTTTAAGGAAGGATTGGAAAGGATTTACTGCTACTGGTGAGAATGATAACAGTGGACTGCCGCTGCAAGATCCAGCCAGCTCTCTGCTTTGCAGCTAGGAACGAGAACCTTTTTCAAATGGTTTATTCAATCATTTACTATTCGTTGCCAATTAACTTGATTGGCAGCTGTGATTTGCTGAACACACTCTGTCAAAACTAATAGCCCAAAGGTCCTTGTGAGCAGAACCTTAAACTGTTTTCTTTGGCAAAGGAAACTGGGTTAATAATCCAGGTTGCAAAATTACCCTAAACACGTGTTTATCTTATGCATGCTGTACAAACTCAGAAAGGTTGCTCCTCTGCATAGCTGTTCCACTGTTTTAAATCTCTTCTTGCCTCTCAGTGACCAAATCAATAGGAAGGACACATAAAGAGAACTACTGTAACAATGATTTCTCTGAAAAGCTGATCTCATGCAAAGGACCAAACTTAACCAGCATCCACCTTCTGCTGTGCAAAACCACAGAGGAAATAGAACAGTTCTGGCTATACAATATTTTCCTAGCAGAGCACAGGGCCATGCCATGGCATTAAGGGACATCAGGGTTGCACATTGCCTAATTTAAAACACAAGCTTTTCTGCTGGGGTAAGAGGGGGGGGAGGAGAGAAAAGAAAAAAGAGGCAGTCCCAATGCATGCAAACTTGAGGTGTGCAGTAAGAAACGTGCTGAGCTGACCAGCTCACAGCAGTTCAGCCATTACACGGCCCTCAGGGGGAACAAGCTTTGGCCACAGTCACAGCAGGCTGCGTTCGGTCCAACGACACGCAGGTCACCAAGCCCCGCTCCCAGTACCGCAGCCACTGCCTACCTCACGTCCCTTTCCACCAACATCAGCTGTAAAAACACAAATTCAGAGCATGTCCTGTTAGGATAACAGACCCTTATAAATACTGATGTGTGCCAGGCAACTCACTGAGCTTCTAAGGAAATATTTTAATGGGAAACATCTAAGCACCAAAACATTGTCTAGCGCTTCCCATTTAAATGCAACTGAGGAACAGTGTGTGCTGCTTTGATTGCCTTCTTGGTGATCTAGAGTTCTGTGCCAGCTACGAGCTACGTTTAGACACTTGATAGAAAACTAACAACAAGATCCTAAGCATTGCTATTTAAAAATAAGTTGAAATGATTTTTTTTTCTCTTTTAGTTTTCCCTCCCCTTTATCTTTCTTATAGAGATAGCTGGAGTAGATGGGGAAGGAACAAGAACCACCGCATAAAGTTTTGAAAAAATATTTTCTCAGAGGAAAATAAAGTGAGTAATTTGAATGTTTCTGCAGAAGCTGCGGAGGGCTTGTTTTCCCCAGTAGAACTAGGATATAAATGTGATTTTAAAATGTTTCCCAAAACTTTGAAGAAAGCTATAATCCCACCTGTCAGGCAGTAGACTGATGGATTTAAGGAAGGTGGATTATAAATTTGCTTTTAAAGATGGTTTTAGTGTTCATAATTGCAGGTTGAAGTGTTTCTCAACTCTCTTCTTGGTTATTCATGCATTCCCCAGTGGAATATGCTGCTTCGTACTACATTATGAACCACTTCCAGTCATTTTCCGTTAAATATTTATTTGATATATTTGAAACAACCACAGTCTGTATTGAGGTTTTTCTTTATGCACAAATAGATTTTATGAGATAACACAATTTGCCTCTGTTGATGGGTTTTAGAGAGAAGAGAATGAAAGCAACAACTACAGTTTGGAGCAGAATGAGAAATCAGAAGAGGCTGGGTATCCTCACAGCGCAACCAGAAGCGGGAAAGGCGATGTTACAGCAGTCAATGTTCCTGGAAACAACCAGTCTCTCCTGTTCACCATAAACAGGCATTCTGTTCAACCTGGTCGCATCCCAGCTCCACCCACACTGCGATGCTCCCCAGTAAGCCCCGTGGTCCCCAGCACGCTGGATGGAGCAGGGATAACACTAGGTGTCACCCGCTCCCTGTGCAAGCAGGCACTTGGACTCTCCTCCGCTGGGGAGCAGCAACAGGAATCTCCAGAGTACAAAAAAGGCCAAAATGAAAATACTTTCTGCAACCATAGCAACCCAGAAATACTGAGGCAGCCGCTGCTCGGAGCCTAAGGAAGAAATATTTTCTCCAAATCAAGGAAATGTTCCTCCCCTGACACTAAGGCATCTACACAGTTCTCTCCACTTCAAAATTTCCATTGCAAAAAAAACCAAAAAAGAAACAAAAACCCCTGTTCTGTTTGTTTCTGCAAGACCAAACCAAATCCCCTTTCAAGGAGAAAGAACATGGTGTCAAGTTAGCATAAACTTCTATTAAGCAATCAAATGCAATGTGTGCGGATGGTGCCAGAAGACCTCAAGACATTTTTATAAACATAAATGAATTAAGCAATGACCTTACGAACTCACAGAGCATTATTTGCATTTCAAGAGATGAGGAAACCAAGACACAGAAATCAGGGAGCAGAGCCAGAAACAAAACTGATTATCCAGTTCCTCATTAAAGCCACTTACAAATTTTAACATGTTTTAGCTTGGATACTTTTTCCTTCTCTTGTATCTTTTGATAAGAAGCAGCTGTGAGCAATTGCTTAAGACTTCCAGGTACACAGGGAGCTTGCATTTTGGGAAAGATGCCACAGAACACGTAAAGCATCCCCAAAGCACAGCCTTTGAATTGCATGTTGCCTGACTCACAGTCCACAATTTTCATCGATACACCGGTTTGTATTAGCGTGTTCATCCACTAACAGCTCACCTTTGCCACGCTCCGAATGTGAGAAATCACAGCACTATTTACTTTTCTAAGGTTTCGTCTGTTCTAAAGGAAAAATTACACTGTTATCGTCCTCCTTTGTTTACTTACAAGTGTTTCAGGTATTGCAAAAAGCCGTAATAGGATCAAGCTCTGTCAAAAATACTCTATTGCCAGCCTACAGCACAGAAAGGAAGGGCTGTCAGCAACCCAAACTGTCGATAACTATGGCTGAGGGCAGGCAGCCTGCCTGAACTCTGCTCCTGCTGAAAGATGAACAGGAATGCGCAGACCGGAGCCCTACCTTTAGAGTCTTCACAGCCACTGTAAGGTTGTACTTCTTCCAGACTCCTTCATACACCTCTCCATACTGCCCTCCACCAAGTTTGTGCTTCATGGTGATGTCAGTTCGTTCTATCTCCCATTTGTCGTAGTTCGGGGACACGCCGTAGATGGTGGGCTTATTGCGCTTGGGCGCCGGGTAGTGCAAAGTGGTGATGAGCCCATCTGCGACAGTTGAATGATGATGGACCAGCTCTGCTAAGGTGTTGAAGCGGCTCTCTGAAGAGACATACAGCTAGGGAACAAAGAGAAACAGAAAGCTCATTCACAGAACGCGGCACGTGGCAGCACTCATACGCAGAAATGACTTTGTTATAAAATTGTGGAAGGGTTGCATTGCTTCTACTCGCTCTGCAGTACTAGGAGCTCCGCCAGCTCTGCAACTAGCTCAGAAGCTCAGACCTGAGAGCAATCAACACTTACATGGGAAATGCATGGATTCAGGAGAAAATACATGCACTTCGCTGAAACAATATGGAAGGAAAGGCTGCAAATAACACTGGATTGGTATGTTGTTGCTTGAAATGTCTTTTTTCAAAAGGCCGGTCAGTAGAGGTTGTGGGGTACTTCCTGGAGAGTGCAGGGTTGTCAATCTCAGCGTCTTGACTCCATTATTACTATTTGGGTTATGACATTTTCACCTGCCTAAGTTCTCCTTGAAGTGCCCTTAGCAAACCAGTGGCTGTCTAAGCTTCTGCATAGCATTTTGCGTGAGCTTGGACAGCTGGTCTGCTCCGTTCTGGTGATGGGCAGTAAAATCGCTACCACTGAAGGAGAACCTGCTGTGAGGCATGATAACCTGTCATTGTTACCTTTTTAACATATATACAGAAGATCCATTTTAAGCCTAAAAGCCTACTAAAGATAACGGACAAGTGACTCTCTACCACTGGAGCTTCGTATTTCCAGTTTTCACACTCAAGTCCAGTCTTCTGCTAGGCAAAGTGACAAATGCTTGAAATTTAAGTTTTTTAAAAATTGTGCTCATAATACCTGGAGAAGAGGGAGGAATCTTTGTCTCAAAGTGCAACAGCCTATGCTGGACGCAGCAAACGGAAGACGGAAGAGCTTTTTCTCACAAAGGTCTGGGAAGGGACAACTTACAGGAAGAGCAGCACCACGTTAGCCACCCAGATTTCTGTCTGGTTCACACACTGTGAAACGAGCGCGATGCATTTGTCCTGCTGCGCACGTGACATGCAGACAGCTGGGACCAAACTTTCCAAATGCTACCGACTCGCCGAATAGGCGCTCAACAGTTTGTGTGTGTGCAGTGACCATCCGTCCGGGATTTTGGGAGGCCAGGAAGTTGACAGGGCTGCTGGGCATCCAAAAAGCCCAGATTTAAGGTCAAATTCTGCTTTTTTCACCTAGATAGAATTTTTGGATGGAAAAAGAAAACGCACCTGTGAAGCTCCAGCAGTAAGTGAACATGTCCAACAGGAAACAGAGATGTATTTGCAAGAGAAAGCAAAAAAAAAGATTGCAGGGAGGGACAAAACAACCCTCACACTTGAGTAAAGCCTTTGGACTGGAGACTGCCAATTCCTGAATGGATGCTCTTCCCTTGCAGGCATCTGTTTACTATACAAACCCAAAATGAGAACGAGAGGCACTGGAGAAGACCAAATATTCTGAAGCATATGAGAGCACAGGCGCTACTGCAAAGGTGAGTGAAAAGAGCAGCCATATCATCCAAGAAAGGCAGAATAACAGATAAAAATACCTCTTTGCCTCAGCATCCTGCTTGCCCAAACTCCTGCTTAAGTTTCTGAGAATGAGCCGCACGCTTACGCATGTATGGTAACTGTCAGGGTCAGAATTGGCAAAAAAGCCTAATCTGTGTATGTCATGGACTTACTTGGAAGAGCTGCAGAAAGGTAAAATACTCATCTCAAGGACACAGCATAACTCACAAAGGGAAAAACAAATACAGACATGCATGACCCCACAGATCAGTCACAGACAGGTCAGACCCCTGCCAGGTACAAGGTGGCCGCTGCCTTTCAAGCTGTGGCCTTTGTAACAGAACAATGCTCCCTGTAAGGTTTCTGGGAAAGGAACATTTTATATAGCATCTGTCATCCAAAAAAGGCAACTATGCTGTAGAAACCCAACTTTCCAGTGCTGGGAAATCATAAGCCTTGGTTAAAAGGGCCGGGGCTTGGGGGAGTGGGAGAAGATCCACAGTGACCAACCTGTCTGTAAGCCACCTGAGCTGAAACCACGCCATTAACTACTCCGGTGACAGCACATACATTTTGGGATGCGCAAGAGCATTCAGAGCAGAGGGTTTTACATCCTTGACTCTTGCTTTAATTTTGCTACAGTCACTGATAAAAAAAACACTCCTATGGAAACTTTATCCCTAGAAAACAATGGCATCCTCCTGAGGAGAATGTTCTCAGCTCTCTACCAAAATGAGTCGCATATTCTTTTGGTAAAGTAGCTGGATCAAATCTCATCTCAACACTATGATTAATACAAACAACCAACAAAACACACCACCTTTCATGGTCAAAGAGGTGAAATCACCTTAAAAATGAACAGAAAAGTGACAACATAAGAGAGGCTCTTACAGCTGCATGGCTTGGATCACGAAGCAGTAGCCAGTACAGCAACAATTTAAAACAAGCCATACCTGTTCGAGAATGATTTGTAGTACTAGCCGTGGCACGAGCAGCTCACATGTTATACTGAGGACTAAAATAGATAAATATTGATATAGAAAGTTCTGCTGAACTCCAGGATCACTTGGAAGTATTCAAGAAGTATGGAGAAGGAAGCTGCCCATGCTTTCACAATAGCTTATATCTCATGATCTCAAAACCTCAAGGAAATTAGAGATATCTGTACTTTGTGTGACAGGTCATATAATCTTTTTACAGATGGAGAAAGAAGCTAAATAAATGGCCAAAGGTTTCACAGCAAACTCACTAGCAGGATGGGGAACAGAACTCAGAACCACCCTGTCCAGGCCACAGGACAACACTCCACGGCTTAACACACGTGAAGTTTTCCATTTACACTGAAAAAATCCACCCACTAAACATGCTCATTCTGTAGGCAGAGTGTTTCTAACTGCTCAGTGACTGCATCTCAACACTGACTCCTGAAGGTCTTAACTCCCATCAGCACTCCTGGAAACCAGAGTTATGCTGCGTTTATAAATTTTCATCTGGAATCTGAAGCACGTATCACAAGAAGATGAAGCAAGGAGCAGCTATGAACGGCACGCTGCCGATGCAGCCCAGCAAGTCACATACACACTCTGACTCCTCACTGCAACATCCCTTCTCCGCTGACCCCAATTACCAAGCCTTAGCTCCAGCTGCTTGCTGGATAATTTCCCCCAAGAAAACCGCCTGGTGCTGCGATCTGTCCTCATACAGAGGTAACAGACTCAGCGTTTCTGCACCGCGTGAGGTTACATAGGGACTCACACAGTTTGCTTCCTGGCTACGTTGCTGACACATTATTTGGGCAATTTTTGTGTATCATCAGTCAAACTAACACCAGTCCTGTTCCAAGGGGCTCTGCTTGTACAAGTTAGTGCTCATCTGCAGCTTCTGTTACCAGACTACATCTCTCTTTCCTTGCTAGTATATTTTACAAGGGTGGTTAAATTGGCCCCTTCTAACCCTCAACGCATCCTTAACCTGCTGGGATTCCCCCTCCCAAGTCAGCAGACAAAAATGGACATCCACACAAAAAAATCCACGAAAGTTCATGATAAAGGAGCAAGTCTGCATGCAGTTCAGTCACTGGCGGCTCCAAGAGACTGAAGCAGGACATGTGTCCTGTGTCCTTAAGGATGAGCATAGCAGGATTTGAAGAACTGGCTGGACAACAGTGTTTATTCAGTTGGGTTACTCAATAGGAGGCTTTGCCTCAAGTACTATCAAGTCAGGAAAACCAAGTCCTCTGTACCACGGAAGTGGTTTACCAGATGACTGGCTGCATGGTGCCAGTTAAATCAAGAAAGGTCACTTTTAATGCCTTCCTTTAAAAAAAAAAAACAACAAAAAACCAAAAAAAAAACCAAACCACAACAAAACGTTAAAAGGTGGTCCAGAAAAAAATGAGCCATTAAACTGTGAAATCAAGAAAAAAATCCCTGTGGATATGTATGTATTTTTTAAAGTTGGTGAAGCCCAATGCATTCATTATGAATGGTGCTAAAATTAAGACATACACACCTCTGATCTCTTCCTAGTCCCTTTAATTTTGTCCCAGGAAGAAGCCTGGGTAGGGCTGTGCAACGTGCCACACCTCTGTGCTGAGCAGCAGTTGCTCCACATGTTTCTCCAACAGCTCTTTCCCCTGATGGTGTGTTCTCTCAGTCACAGGACACGATCCCACCGAAGCCATTCATCCTTACCGCAGCGCTTGCGGATGTTAAATTCCCCTGACAGGCTGACTAATGATACAGCAGCCCGGGAAGGCCCCAGGTGCTCAGGGAGTTGAAGGTAAGAGCTTTCCTTCAGCAGAACCACGCTCTGCTGCGAAGCGGGTAATAGAGTGTGACACGAGCAGCTCAGAGCCGGGGACCTGCTCCAACGGTCTCCATTTCACAGAGGGAAAAACCAGGGATTTTAGTTGTTTCTCTTCCTAGCTCCTCAGCTTTGACAGCCGGGGACAGGTTGCTGGAAGAGTCCCCCAGCCCAGCAGCAGAGCGGGCAGCACGCCTGCTGCTAAGCTGTTGCAATTCACTGCCCAGCTCATTAACAGAAATTGAAACTGCTGTGGTTTAACAAACCAGGCTGCAAACTGCAGTGCCTGATGCATGGATGAGACAAACCTCCCCTTCTGCAGGGGTGCTGGCAACGGGGATGACTGTGACTTCGACTTCTTCTGCGCTCGCCCCTGCACGAACAGCCAAAGCCCAGGAGCCATCTCTCCATCACTGCCACTTCTTGATTTTGTATTTCCAACCACCATCAGCTGCAGATCTGCTTCAGAGAATTGTGCTGACCTGCACCTTTTCTCAAAAACACTAATTCAAGCAACTTTGTGGAAAATGAACAGTGAACCTGACTAACACAGACCTGAACAGAATATTGTAGCTCTGCAGAACTGTTTTTTGGGATAAAAAAAACCAGCTCTGCTGGGATGAAAGCTTTCATATGCCAAACCTTTTAACAGCTAAAATGAAGAACATGTGCTGTCACATCATGGACACATGCTTATTTACACCAACTGAAGGAGGCTTGGGTTCAAAATGTTCACTGTGAACATTGCTCATCTGCCAGCATCAATGTGAATCAGAGGAACATCAACTAGAGAGGCAGAAGGAGGAATAATATTCCAGATTGCCATGCAGTCCTCCAAGATGCTGCACGTCACCATTTCCCAGTGCTGATTTTGACCAATTTTGAGTATGTCTGCATGGAAGGAAAAAAGAAGAATCAAAGCATCATGACTCTGAAATTCATTGCCTTAAACAATATGGCCAGAATTGTCTCAATTCCAATCTGTTTGCTAAAGCAGACAAAAGGTATTTCATTACTGAATAGAAGCTGGTTATCTTATTAAAGATTTTAGAGTGATGAGTCTGATAAATAGGAAACACTATGTACCGGTTCCCTATATTTTCGTACTAAAGATTTTGCTGTCAACATTGCTGTAAGAAAAATAAAGCTCTCACAGGACAAAAGAAAATTGGCCATGGTACGCCACTACTATACTCAATTTTTTTTTTTTTTTTTCTTTTGAAGTATACTTTAATGGCACAGAATCTGTCATCTACCAGATGCTGGCAAGAAGAGCCTCAGCAGCCATGCTCCAGACCTACACTTCCATTTCTGCACAGGATCTGAAGAGACACTGCTTAAAATAGATTTGTTAAAAACAAGATTTTCCGAAATCCAATGCCAGTAGAAATGTTTCCATGAAATTCAAACAAAAATCTGTGGAAAACTACACTTTTATGCTAACATTTCTCTGCAGCACCCACAAAGCACGGCATTGCAACACTGCTACAGCACAAAACAATCTAGGAAAGAAAAACATAAATTAAGAAACTAGAGACTGGGCCCATATAAAAGTGAAAGTGCCTACCCGTCTCCAATGATCACGCTGAAATACTGTAGAGAAATCAAAAGAATAGTTAAAAATACTGCAGAATAGTGCAAAAAGCATTCTCTCTCTAATATTTACAGGACTATTAGCAACTGGTGCTGACTTTTCTGATCTGCCAGTCGAAGAGATTCTCTCTTTAACATACGGGACACGAATTCACCCTCAGAATCGCTTATTAATGACAGCTATTACGTGGAGCTCTGATGTAACTCTAGCGTGTCCTACCTTAAAGTGTTTCACTGCTGAGCTGTATCATACCTCACCACAAGTTTCCTAAAGGAGTACAACTGTTCTGTCAGAGCCACGTCAGAATCTCACAGTTTATTGCAACTAGAGATGATGAATATTGTGACCAGGGTTCAGAACTGCTTAATTCAGTTGCTACTACTTGACCTTGTGCAGTCAGTGGACAAAGTACACCACAAAGGTTTTCTTTTGCAGTTTGGACAATCTGCAGCCTACCTTTCCATCGGACGCAGTGTTTATTCTGTAGTGGTACACCCTTCCTTCATATCGCAGGGAAATAGATCTCTGTCCTGGACTGCTCTCGCTCTCTCGCACAAGAAAGCTGCCGTTGATACCGCTACTCAGAAGGTACTCCGCAGCGTTACGTGACACTGGTCCATGATACCAGGAGTGCTTCTCCAAACTATTCACTGGGGTGATGTAGTTGCTGGGCACCCAGCCTTGTCCATTCTTCGTCTGGGCCTCACACCATTCCCCATTATGATTGTAGCCCAGGACACGGAGCTTTTCACCTTACGCAAAAAGAAAATATATTTAGACATGGTAAACCAGGGAGCTGAGGACAGGTTCTTTCTGGCTAACAGATCATTAAGTAATCTCCTATAAGAACAGGTAGCTGACTGACCAGGGAGCATGCGTGTTTCTTTAAGCTTGGGTGGACCCCTCAAAGCCAAGTAAAGTCACACACGTGCTTCAGGATTTCATTAGGCTCCCTTGCAGTTCTGCACCAGCTCTGATACTGCTTGAGCTTAAAAAAATGAATCCAGCAAATTTTATTTGACTGAGTTGGCTTGATGGGGCTAGGAGAGAACAGGAGTGGATAAAGAATAAAAAAATAATTTCAATTAGCAAGGTAAGCAGATGTGACTTGGACTACGTATAAGGAACAGAAGGACTGAGTAAGAAAACACTATATCTGTACAGTCATTTTTCATGCAGGGACTGTGTTTTGGAGAACTACAAAAATGATAGAGGCCATCCTCTAAAATCAGCTTAGTTTAGTTTTTCAGTTCAAATTCTTGCTCCTAATGGAGACCTTAGTTTTGGCAAACAGTTTCTTGCCCAGTGTAAAAACTTCAGACAGTTTTAACCTTTTAAAAGGTTATGACTTTGTGAAACATTTGTATTTGTTTAAGAAGAATTCCCACAGTAAAAAAAATTCCATAGGGTTTAGCGTATAACTCAGTTATTTCACAGTGGCTTTTCTTTCTACGCCTTCTCACACACTCCAGTATGGCTCTGCCCAGCCACCTTACCTTTAGTTATGCTGAGAGTGTTGTCCCCACTCGCCACAAAATCATACAGTGCAACAAAGAGATGGGGGTCATTTTCACTAGGGCAGGACAGAAGGTTTTCCTTGGAGTTCCAGCGAGCTGCTTCGCTCAGACCCTGGGGCTCGAAGTCCGACACTACTGGCCTCTGAAGGGCTTCTGAAGGAGAAAGACAGAGAGAGAGAGACAAAAGCAGGTTCATTTCTGCTGATAAAAGCCATCTGGTTAACCCACGCACACTGACTTTCTAATTTGCATTGTTTCTTGACATGTGTGCTCCTCATGTGTCAGAGGACAGATACGGCCAGCTCTTTAATGCAGATGATCTGCCACATCACCAGGACACTCTGTGTGTCCTGTCCCAGGGCTGTCCCCCAGCCTGTCCCAAGCCCCCAGCTCCTGCCTCCCCTGGCACGCAGGAGAGGAAAAGCCCCTCTCCTTCCCTCCAGCAAATGCTGCTCACGTAGGCTGGCTGCTGCTTGTAAATCCTTCGGCTCATGCCGAACGGCTGAAATGGTTACATTGGAAAACAAACCCAAGACCTTTAAAAGGTAAATCCCTTGATTATCCTATAAATGAAATTGCCAGAATGTGCAGCACAGAGAGCCAGGCAGGGCAAAGTTTGTAAGACACAGAATTTAGACATGGTATTTAAGAATGAGATACTTAGTTCTGTTGTTCACAGTATTTTTAATCATTTCTCTTCTTACTTGAGTATAAGGCTGTTGCCCTCTCTCCTGCCTGCTGCTCTCGAAACCGGAGTGCAGCAGCAAGTATACTTCACAGAAAGAGCTTTCCACATTTTTAGGCACCCTGAGACATCTCCAGAAAAATAAATTCCTAAAATCCAAGCTTCACAGGTGAGTGAAAACCAACCGCCAAAGTCTTCTGTCCACTGCAGCACATGAGGTGTGTAACATCCCATAAGTACCAGGCAAGTCCAAGTCCATCAGGGAATTTTATTGCAGTTGCTCCTGCAAACCCTCCCCTCCGGATCCCAATCCAGGAGTCGGGGGCAGCGATGCTCCGGGTAGCTGTGCCCCGTACTCCAACACGCCAGCCCCAGCTACGCCCGCAGCCCTGCAGGCGACGGTGCGGGCACAAACCCAGAAATAAGTTGGGTTTTGAAGGGTTATTTTCCATCTGGATGAGTTCGTTGAGCAAGGTCGCAGCGCCGCGCACAAACGTTGCGTCCGCGCAGCTATGGGGACAGGGAATACGGCACTATTGCACCCAGCCCCTTCCACCACAACATTGCTCTTCGCTGCTCAGCATCAGCCCCCCCTGCTCCCCCCACTCTGGGAATCTCTCTTGCACAGGCGAGCGCAGCACAGCTTTGGAGGGAGAAATCCCAGGCCAAGCGGTTTCTACATTATCGCGTCACCTGGGAGCACAGTTCTCTCTTTGTACTTGTAATACTCACTGGCAAGGGGCTGCTATGTAGATGCAATCACATCAAAACGTGCTTTTACGCTATTGCTTGTTTGCTCTGGAAATCCAGTATAAGCTGCACCAGTAAACCAGTGATGGCCTGATACGACAGACAGCAAAAAATGTCTGGAAGTCAAGCGTGGATTGGGACAGGTCCAAAATATATTTCCCAATGGGGAAATGCTAAAAAAAAAAAAAAAAAAAACCCCAAACCTCCAACCCTACAAGCAATAACAAATCCCATTATTTTCTAAGCTTGGGTGGTCAAAGTGCCACTATTCACCCACAGAGAATCCAGCGTCCTCGATGTACTGGTCAGATCACCACTGGTAAAGGCTCTCTGGGTGATTATTTATGAACACGAGCACTACTGTATTCTTTGGAAAAGGTGATATCATACGTGCAGGCACAGAGCAAAACAGCAAATATGCACACTGTTGGGTCTGTTTTCCTAGCCAAACCATATCTACAGGGAGATATATTTTCATAGTGAATCAGAGAAGCCACATAATTCTGCTTTCTCAACGATCCCATTGGCCGCACCACAGTCAGAAAAGGTGGTGGTGTGTTGGGTGGTTTTTTAAAGCACCTTTATATCCTTGCTTCCCCCTCCTGTTTCCTGCAGAATACATTTTAACAGCCTAGGTTTGCTTCAAGAGGAACAATGAGAAAAGAAACAGAAAATCCACTTTCAAAAAATTAAGCTATAACCATTTTACCATGAAAACGCTCTGATCCTGTCAAGCCCATTAAGCTCCCTTATCAAGCACAGGGCGCCGCAGCGACTGGAGATGCTCCAAGGAGTTACACCACCAGTGAACCCCTGGAACAGACAGACAGCAGAGAGCTGCAAGCACACATACACAGCCTCAGCCAGGAGCAACGCCGTGACGCTCTCCCTCAAATACCGTACAAACCAGTGCATGCTGCATGGTGGGACGGACCATGATCTCCGTTAGGAAGGAAAATGCCTCCCCCACGGGGGACTGATTCAACAGGAAGGCAGGAAATCCAAGGCAGGCTCCCCTCCAACTCCAGCGCGATCGCAGCCCAGCGAAGGACGGCTCATGCACGGCCACGGATGGGGATGCGGGAGGAAAGCCAAGCGCTCCGCAAGAATCCTTCCCTCGTGCCCAGGCCGCGGCGATGCTGGGACTGACTCATTGCACATGGATGCCAAGGTATGCGCTTCGATTCAGACCATGAGGCAACGCTGTCAAACACCACAAACACCCACGAGCTGCAGTGCGAAAGTCAGGCAAGGCTGGTTTTGCTCGATGACGTTGCTACAAACACTGGCTCAGTGATAACCAAGGACCAGCAAGAGCAAGGGCTGTTAAATAAACATAAGGGAATTTGCTAAGCTGGAAAACCACCCAAGTCCCCCAGTGAGAACATAGGATGCTGCACACAGACGGGCTCGCATCCTCTGTACCCTCCAAACTGACCCCCCAGCTCGGCCGCCGGCACCCCAACGGAGCTGCACGCTGCGTGTGAACGCTGCCGTGCAGGAGAGCACGACGGGGAGATGCAAGGCCCAGCTCCTGGGTCGGGTTAGGGCTGGCATTTCCAGAAGGTAGGGACTCCAAGTTAAGATCTGTGGTGGGGAAGGTAGCGGCTGAATGAAGAGCAGCAAAAAAAAGGGAGGATGAGGCCCTGAGTCAACAGGGAGAAGAGCGTAAAGGAAAGAGCAGAGTTGTGGTGACCTGAGTGTAGCAGAAGCTTGATAAACCGTGACAAAACACACTTTTAAAGGTCTGGGCCCCAAGAGGAGGCTGTCAGCAGACTCAGGACATGAAACCATGAAGCGAGAGAAGCAGACAGGACCTGTCCACCTGGGAGCCACGTACAGCCGGCTGTCAGCAGCTATTCTCCAGTAAATTTGCCCAGACGTTACAGTCCTTCAGAGCAGGAATTGGACATTGCTGTTCATACACATTGAGGGTCTTTTTCAACACAGTACAGCTTCTTCACCTCCTACTGCTGGTTTTAACTACAGTTTTACAGCACCGCTGAGCTCTTCAGTGGGCCAGACTCCTGCTAATAAATCAGCCTGGCTGCTGTACCTACAGGAGGGTATCCTGGCACGGCGACGGGGCAGGAAGCGAGCTTAATTCAATCTGTTATCTCTGCGCTGCGATTCCTTCCACACATCCACTTTGTCTTCTGCTGTGTCCCAGCAAGACTGTAATTCATTACTTTGATCATACCGTGCTCTGGATGATACCTGGATTCCTGGGAGGAGTCCTGACGCAACGCCGTAATTCCACTAACACAAACTAAATGACAACTCCTAATTAAAGCAGAGCAGACTTCGAAATGAGACAACAGCAGCTTTTCTTTTGAGGCATCAACCATAAGAATGTCTTCATCTCCCCCTCCTAAATTAAGTTTTTACCCGGAGATATTTATGTTTGCCCACTAAAAGGTTTCATAAGCACAGCTATCTCCTGCTAATTACTGTTTATATGAAGTCATGAATCATTGTTAGGGACTGTGTAAGAAGTTCTCAGATATGAACAATTCTGGTCTAGACAAACGCAAGCGCGTTTCCTTAGTAATTTAAGGGAAGGGCTGGAAAACAGGCAGAAGCACAGAGTTACGCTCGGCTCCTCCACAGCTGACTGCGGGGCAGTCCGGAGGGAAGGAAGAGACCTCCTGTCTCCCTACAAAACAAACATCCTGTGGTCTTACAAACTGTGCTGGCATTTTTTCCACAAGGTTTCCAGAGAGAGCGAGCGCAGAACACATCTAGTAATCTCAGTGGAGGTACAGCACATGCTATCTAAAGCCCCTCCTTTCCCTACATTCCCCCTACTCTCCTTTTCCCCTGGAAGAAATTATGATAAATGGCGGAATAGCTATGCAGATTTAATACACCCAGAAGCGTATTAAATACACCCAAAATACTCCTGACTGTGAGCACATATGATGGAGCAGCTGCCTCTCTGTCCAGGATTTCCTTAGTGGCCCTCATGGATTCCCTGTGTCTGATGGAATACAGATTATTTTTTTTAATTAAAATCTGTAAACAGATCTTTCCAAAAAGAAGGAAGGTTCCATGTTTTATTTCAGACTCATCCCTTCGTGAGCTCATGCTCAGTCTCTCCTGTCACCTACTGCAACAAAGGCTCTCACTGTCGCTTCTGCTCTTGGCTGATATTTGGTAAGTCCACGTTCTTACAGCCAGCACAAGGACAAATGATCACTTTTAAGATATTCTGTACTTCTATACAGACATTAAAAAGAGTGTGAAACCAGAGGCAACCTCTCTCAGTCAGACCCGCTCCCGCTGCGGTGGGCCAGTCTCCCCAGCCGTGCCATCCCATTCCCACCACGAGCGAGGTGCCTTTGTCCCACAGGCCCCCTTCTCACTGGCCCACCAGCAACCTCTGGCACTCTGAATACCAAAAACCAACTCTGCTGGAGGCAAACACAAGAGAACAAGGCCACCCATGGCTCCTGCTTCACTGCCCATGCACAGACAGGCCCTCCCAGTCAACTGCAGTGGTTTATCTTCTCTAACCCTGATGATGTGGCTCCTCCCAGTCCTTCAAGAGACGATTCTGTCACCTTGGGGTTTTGGGGCTTTGGTTTTGTTTGTGTTGTTTTTTTTTGGTGTGGGGGTTTTCTGTCTTTGTTCAAAGTTCACTCTTTTATCAGCCTGCCGGTTCCACTCGAGTTCACTCACTGAGTTTATTCCAGTTACAGCCCCTTAGTGACATGGTAAATACCATCTTTCTCCAGTCACAGTTGTAGATGTATGGAGCGGAATAGTGGACATGGCAGAAATTTGGATTTTATTCCCAAATCTGCTTGCTACTAAGCTGCTGCCTGACCTTAGATTATAACCTCTGGGAGAGGAAGAGGAAAGTAACTAGATCCAAGTGAATTTCAACAACACTTGTGTATTTCCGAAAACTTCACAGTTTTTGTTTTGGTTTCCTTCTTAAAGGAGCAGAAGTAGTGAAGTTTGCCCACTTCTGAGCCCTGGGGAGGGAAAGCACCAAGCGAGCATCATTGAGATCTACTGTTTAATTTCCCTGTTTTACTCAGCAGCCCCAGACTGTCCAGGGAAGGACAATCACATCTGTGGATGATCAGTTTTAGGTGTGAAGACAGTTACGGCTTCTCCTGTGAAACGATAAGCCTTCCCTCACCACAACCCATGCGAAACGGTCGCAAGCACCATCAGCCAGATTTTTTAGTAAGGCTGGGACAGGCGAGAATCGCTGGGGCAAGCACAGAACTAGCAAGCCATCGCAAAGCCAGAAACTTATTTAAAAGCAAGAACTCTAATGAGTGATGGTAGATGAGAGGCCAAGAGGTGAGGAGCAAAAAATAGCTAAGGAAGAGAGGAAATAAACAGCAGGCTCTTCCCTGGGAGGCAGTGATGCTGTCCTTGTGAACTCGCCCTTCCTAAGAGACTGACCAAAGCCCTGCCTGCCGATCCCAGCGACAGCGGGGCAGGGGGAGTCGTGCCTTGCAGATTTGGGTCTGGCTCAATACGTGCCCAAACGTCCCCTCCAGGAACGGGGCAATGGCTACGGGCTGCTGCTCCTCCCCAGGCTCGTCTACTCTAACTGTAACAAGACACGCTTAAAAAAAAACAACTTTAAAGAAATCTAGACAATCTGACAGCTGGCAGAACAGAAATCATTTCAGTTAGAAAACAAAGGACTTCACTGGTGCCCCCAAAGCAGATTTTAAACTTTACAGAGAACAGTGACATATTTTAAACAAGGCTTCTTCCTTTCGGTGGCAGAGCAAGCCCAAAAAGGCAGTAAGCCTACTCCAGCCCCTATTTGGGACATGGACACGTTCTGTTTTCCAGATCAGATTGGCAGCAGTACGTGCTGTGCCTCTTCCCTTCTACTCTTTACCCTTTCTTGGTGTGAAGTGGGTGAGGAATTATTCCGTTTGGCAAAGGCAGAAAGGAGAAAGCAGATGACAGAAATTCAGATCTCTCACGTTTTAAAGTAGTATTTACCAGTGGGAATAGAAATGAGGGCAAAAAATGGCCGGCTCAAACATCAGTATGAAATCGTAGGAACCAGTTTGAACTTGTTTTTGATCAGGTTAAGAAAAGGTCTGAACTTTCTCAGCGAGCAGACAAGCCCTGCGAAGCGCTTGGCAGTAGGACGCAGCACCTGCCATCTCTCCACACCACCACAAAGGACTCTGCAAACAACCCTCGTTCCTGCAAACCAGCAGAGCGTAAAAGCCTTTCAGAAGAGGACCACCATGAAAAACAACATTTCTGATTACTTAGTCAAGAGACATGTACACCTACACATGTGTCTAAATCAGCCTTACATCAAACCCAGCCTCAGCACCATATTTTCAAGAAGCGTGCTTAAAAATACAAGAAACACATTTGGTTTTGTTATGCTCCCATGCCATTCATCAGCCAAACACTGTTGTGTTATTGTTAACACATGAAAACCAAAATAAGAAATTGAATTAGGTAAAATTTAATCTATCATCCCGGTTGCAACTGGTTTTCCACACAATAAATGGACCTTTCATCCTTTAAGCAGTTACATTCAAGGTTTCATAGTCAACTACAGTAAAGAAACTTTCAGCTTTCCCTCACGTCCTCAACAGCTTCCCATACAACTAAGATAACAAGAGCAGAGTTAAATCCTCCAACGATATTGCCATCGTCTCCTTAACCCTTTCAGAAGCTTCAGCAAGGCTGCAGGACACGCCTGGGAACGGACTGGCTGTCACATGGGGCTCACATGGACGCAGGAGCAGCGGTCCCTGCTTGGCGGCCCTTACACAAGCCTGTCTCCTCCTCTGATCTGTCCATCTGGCCTTTGCGGGACTGCAAGCCTAAGTGGTTGCTATCAAAATTAATAAATCCATACCTAGAAACCTGTTCTCTTCTTAAGGGTAATAATGCAAGTGTATTTCCTCTTGTGCTGTTGAGGTTTGGGGTTTGGGGCAAGACACCAATACTCTTCTTGAAAAGTCCTCAACGGGGCTTTCAACATCACAATAATTTTAATAAGAAAGCTGCCTAGGAGTACTATGTGGGAACCTTCAGCTTTCGAAAGGAATAACACAAAAGCTTACTTTTTTTTTTTTTTTAACTTCCCCTCACCCCCCCCAAGACGAGCCCAGATCCCCACTTCTCCCCCTGCTTTCCAAGAGACCTACAGTCGATTACGGTGGGTCCTGGGCGGCCCACGTCCTAACTGTCACAGCATTAAGGCTGCAGTCGCCCCATTTGTTCACTTTTAAGGTGGCTGCTGTTTTGCCACATGCTGAGCTGAGAAATTAGACTGAGCTACTTTGAGAGAAGATCATTTAAAAGTTGTTTCAAAGCTCGTTTCCCATCCCATCATAAAAAATTAAATATGCAAACACAGTCTCAGGGAAGCTGAAGGTGGAAATACTACAATATTTGTTGTGTCAACGATCACGTTAACTGGATACTGCCTGTACGGCGCAAGTCAAACTGCTCTAATCCGATTAGGCAGCTGCCTTGCAAACTGGGGAGGAGGGGAGTGGTCGTAGCACACACACAAAAGAGAAAACTTGCAAAAACAGTCAGGGTAACACCCTTGTAACATCATCCTCCAGCGTTCACTTCTGCAGGGAAGAGCGGCCCCAGCGCTCCCAGGGCTGCGCAGACAGGAGAGGCCCAGCGCGCAGCCCGGCCCTGCCCGAGCCAGACCAGGGCCAGGGGACACAAACAGGTTTTAGAGAGCACAGAATAATCCAATCGCACAGGAAAGATCAAAACTATTCAGATGCATCCACCCACCATCAGGTTTCCGAAACTTTAAATTTTTTTTTTTTTTTTTTTTTTAAAAGTCCTCTGGAAACTGTTCTTTGATTTTAGACAACAGAAAATTCTTCAGACCCACTAAAAGCATCTGATGACTACAGATTCTTGATCTGAAATTTCTTCAAATGAGTTTGCCACGAGAAGCCATTTGTAGATTTTGAGATTCCTAACCTATGAATGTCCGAGGACCATTTCTCCACTGAATATTCGAGAGTTGAGCAACAGCGACTTGCGATAGGCCCCGGGAAATCAGCTGCTGCCTTTCGTGCCTCTGATTTGACGAGTTAGCACAGTCCTCCTGGCATGCCGATTATTTTTACTGAAGCAACATCCAGCAACACAAAAGAAGTCGGAGAAGCCCGGATCATCCCATCGGGATGGACACAGCCCCACTAGCGCAGCGATGGGGCCGGGGCTGTGTGGGGGGACCCGTAATGCAAGTGGGGTGCAAAGCCACGTCAGGGTGAAGAACTTGCTTGAGGTAGCACCACGCAAGACCTCAGCCCAAAGTTCCCCAGCCCAGCACGGTGCCTCTGTCACCAAGGCTTTCAAACTGAATTAGTCAGGTCCATACGTTTGACATCTCAGTGTCTACAAATAACCATGGGTGTGACCCAAAAATCACCTTCTAAAAGCAATCACGCAAGAAAATTCAGTTAAATGAATGCCCGTGGAAAGCAAACTTACAAGGGGATAACCAAAATGAACTAAGAGATTACATACTAACGCATGCTGAAAATATTTAACTGATGGACTCATCTAAATGCTCTTCCTGAGCCTGGAGTTGGTTTTACCATCCTCCTCTCACATCCAAAATAAGGGAGATCCTTGCGCGGGCCGAAAGAATAAAGCTGAGGCCTGAAGACAGGGCTTTGTTTATGGGCTCGGCAATAAGATCACTTGACATTTTACAACCATAAATGGTAGAGCCGCGCTCCCTTTGTATACTGCAGTTAATGAAAGTCACCTGGGGTCCGGATGCCGCCGTACACCGCTCGGTTCCCTCATCCCTCCATGCGAAAGCCTAGCCTAAACCTGGCCAGGACCAAACGTCTCCCCAAACCTGGCCCCCAAAACTCCCATCTGGGACGGCGGTGGGATCAGGCCATGTCCCCAACATCGGCAGGCTCCGGCTTCTGCACTCCCGCGGGACACGGCCCAACCCCGACCCCCCCGGGTACTCACCTTCCAGGTAGCAGCTGGAGGAGGAGGAAAGTCCTTTCTTCGATTTGCAACCCACCAATTTCAAGCAAATCTCCAACATTTTCATTTGTTAGAGTTTGGCTTTGGCTGTCCGGTTTCCCTCCCCCCCACACACACTTTCAGCTTCTTCTCGCGCTGTTGAATTATCCAGTAAAAGTCTCAAAAAAGTCTAAAAAAATCCGGTCAGAGTCTCAAAAAATCCAGGAAAAGTCTAAAACAAAATATCCAGGAAAAGTCTAAAACAAAATATCCAGGAAAAGTCTAAGAAATCCAGCGCTGAGAACCATTACAAGGGCGAGCCGGAGAGGCGGAAAATCCTGGGGCCCCACATCTCCTCTCCCGGGGAGTTAACTCCAGCCATCTTCCCTCCTTCCCAACTCTTTTGGCGGGAGAGAGGAGGGGCACGGGGAAAAAGGGGAAAAAAAAAAAAAAAAACCCGAAAACAAAACCAAAACCAAGAAGGAAAAAGCAAAGCCAAGGAAGGTGGGCAGCCAGCGGTGCCCGCGGTCAGCGTGCCGCTGGGTGCAGGCAGGGCTGTGGGGCTGCGCTGCCAACAAAGGGCCCCTTCAGCCGCTGCCTTCCTCCATGACATCAGGCAGGGAGCTACGCCCTCGCTCCTTAACCCTCCTCCTGCCTGCTCGCCCCGGGACCGAGGGGCCAGGGTGCAAACCAACAGGTCTACCCCGCCTGGGAGAGCCCGCCTTGGTTTGGGAAAGGGGGGAAAGGCAGGATTACGGAATAACGCCGCTGCTTCATAAATCAGGCGACGGTAGTCAAAGTCTCAGGAGCGCGGCATTCCACAGCGCGTTAAGGGAACTGTTTAAGCGCTGTGCCTTGTAACAGGGAGAAGCGAACTTCCCCATCCATAAACCAGCACAAAAACTGCAGGGGAGCTGGGGGTCCTTCCCAAAAGATGCTGTCTTAGCACCTCTGTGATCATCACAGGCAAACATTCAAAGCTCACTGATGCCGTTACACTCACAGGACGCTGCTCCTCTTGCACAAGGGGCCAAAAGTTTTCACTTTCCCACTACCTGCTGTTCTTTTCCCCTCCAAATCGTGCCTTTCCTTTGTAGGTTTCTCAAGGCTACACACCAATTACTGCTCTCCAGTTATGCAGTTTTTATAGACTACTTTCCAGCCTTACAGGTCATCTCCTTTCTAAAACAACCATCACTTTTGTTATATATATTTATATTCTATATGCGTATTTTTTTATTATTTCTATGGAGATACATATATATAAAGTAGATAGCAAAACTGAGGTTTATACAATTGCATTTTTTCCACTCAAAAATCCCCTTTCATTTCCCAAACCTTGGGGTGCTTTTGCAGCTCGCAGCAGGAATTGCTCAAGGGCGCAGAGTTCATCAGGGGTGCAAAACAGAGCGGCTGGGGGAAAACTCCGCGGAAGCCAACCCTACCACAAACTCCACTGCAACGTGCGTGTGCTCGGTGCGTCACACACAGGAGCTACAAAAGAGCAAATCTTCATTTTTGTCCCTGAAAACTTCCCTCCACGTCTGACAGTTTATTTTGGCGAGGTTACTGACCAGTTAGTGCTCTTTTGCCCTCCAACATCTTCAAACATTTCATACTTTAGGGGAAACTCTGCATGCTTCCAGCATCTGAGGACCAGGCCTCTGAAACAGCAAACATTTTTCACTCTTTAAACAATATTTTGCCTCAGCCTTCTGATCCATGGGGTCTACACCTGAAAGACGGCCTCGAAATAAATCTTCGGTTTCTCAACCCGTTCTGAACTGCAGTAATAGCATCTGTTTGTTTTTAAATACCGCAAGCCACATAACTTCTAGCAGAGAAATAACCACGGTAAGGACAGCGTGATGCTCAAAGTGCTTTCACGCTTTTTCTCAGAGAAGATGAACATGGGTATCCCCATTTAATAAACCAGGAAACAGCGAGAGAACTTAAACATGTCCTCAACTCAGTCCAGAGAAGAGACGAGGTGACAGATGCAATCCCCCACCCTCTGGCAACCTGTGTTAGGAAGAGAAGGATGCAGTTCTCCCCTCGCTCTCCCTTCCTCCCTCTGGAGGAGGGGGTTTCTGCAAGAGGTTTTCTATTTTATGGAAACACAAGAGTTTCAAGAGAAACCAATGCCTACCTGCTTGGTCCCTGCCTGCCTAACTTCAGATGAGACTGCAACAGAGAACTTGTGTGGAACTGCACTGGGAAAAATAAACAAAACAAAACAACAACAAAAAGAGGAGTTAAAAGCAGACTTGGAGGAGAAGGGTTACACAAATCACAGAAGGAGCTCAGTTATTGCATGTTTAGGGCCAGGGTCATGCTTAGGGAACAGGGATGAAGTAACATTTTAAGAGCAGACCAGGTATCTTGCACACAACTTCTTTCCATGTGAGGAGCATCCCTATCCCTCTTCTCCTGCAGCAGCAGCTGTGGGAATGCAGAATCCCCATAGCATTCCCCGGCAGCACAAAGGCTGCCCCCCCATGAACACCACCCAGCCACTACAATTAAGGTTAATACAATGAGCACTGGCAGAATTAATGCGGATTACATTCCTGATGAACTCCTGGGGTTCCTATTCCAGAAGGAGAATGCCTCATCTCAAATTAAATTAACCCGCTTGCAGAAGAACTTCACTGTAGGAGAGACGAATCCACTCGGGAATTAAACACAAAGAGGTATCCTGGGATAACTTCCTCTGTAGATAAACACATTAATTTCCTTTAGGTTTCCATGCAGACAAGCTTGTGTGGTCCCTCTGTTACAAACGTCATCCTTCAATGTTTCCCCTCTTGTGCCAGGGCAAACTAGGCTGCAAATACCTTGAGCAAATACCCTCTGCCTTTCCCGCATGCCATGAAGTCAAACGGCGATACTGAAATAAAAGCCGTATTGGTAGTGTCATACAAACTGCTGCTCTCACGGCTGACATCTATTAATCCCTCTCACGTTTGTCATATACGCATCGTAGAACAACATCAGTCATGGAAAGCATGCAGACTTTTGGACTACAGAGTGACTGATGCAACCTTCAACTCAGGCTCTCTGTTGCAGAATGGCAGAACAGTTTTGGTTGGGAGCAGACTCGGAAGGTCTCTGGTTCAGCCTCCTGCTCAGAGGGTGGCGATCTATCTAGATTAGGTTGTTCCAGGCTTTTTGCAGCTAAACTTTAACAGAGTCTGCTGGGCAGCGTGAAACACTTTTTATCCTTTTAGATCTATCCAGCTTTGCTGCAACTTGTAAGTGTGGCTTCTCGTCCTTTCACTGTACACCTCTGAGAAGAGTCTCTCTGCTCACCAGTTGGGTGGTTACAAGCGCGCTGGGACCCCTTCAGCCCCCTCTTCCTCGCTGGGGTGAAGGCAGCTCCCTCGGCCCCAGGGGCACCGCCTGCTCCAGCCCCCGCCAGACCCCCTCCAGTTTGTCGGTGCCTGCTACGGGGGAAGGAGGGAGCTGGATGCCGTGCTCCAGATGTGGCTTTACAAGCGCCAAAAAGAGGGAAATAATCACTTCCTTCGACCTGCTGGCTCTGCTCTTGCTAATGCAATCCAGTATCCATTAGCTTTATTGTTCATGCTCATACAAGAGCATAAACCTATTTAGCCAACCGCCTTCATGTCTGAGCTGCTTCTAGCAGACAGCTATTTGTTCTCTGCTTTCTTAAAGCTACCCAAAATTTGAGGATAGATTTTTTTTCAAAAAGAGAATGATCACATAAAGGCACGACAGTGGCAGTGAAAGGACTGGACTCCATGAGCAGAAAGTGAGTTTTGGCATGATCCCACGATGCTAGCAGCTGGAGTGAATTTTGTTGCAATACCATTAAAAACAGCTTGAGTGCTCATCACCCGTTTAAAAGCAGAGCTTAATTTTATTTTAAAATCCTCTTCTGAAACATGGAAAGATAACAGAGTTTGAAGCCTCGCAACACTGGGCATTTTTTGATAGGTATGTTCAGCTGTTTTGGGATGGAAAAAGTCACTCAGAACAGAAGCAGCACAAACTGGTGGTTAAAGCAAAGGAGTAAGAAAAAAGAGCAAATTCTTGCTTACAGTATCTTGCTCTTCTTTAAATGCAGCTGAGAATATCCCCACAGGCGTTAAAAGACTAACTCAATGCCAGTTGTAAAGCACTTTGCTGTCTATGGATGTATGGAACAACAAAATGCAGAATCACATCATTGGCAAGATGCATTTTTCTTAGTAAGTGATAAGGTTACACATGATTTTAGGCATCCACATGTCACTGTATTTATGATTAAAAATAGGTCTATGCCACAGAGCACTGCTACACTACACAGCTCTCCTCTGGTGACATCTTTCACAGAGTGAAATAACACATTCTAACACCATTACCTGATTACAAATATATGTGTAGATGAAAATGATCAAAGCAGCCTATGTTGAAATCCATGAATGACCACAGCATGTGCTACAGACACAGCTGTAACAAAGCTGGGCTTTGATCTGACAGCAAGCGCCGTACTGCCTGTTTTCCTGCGGGCTGGTCCAGTTTTGCCTGACAGATTCCAATTTTCCTTTGGGTTTTCAAATCCTCCACCACTGAACCCCTCCATCCACTCTTAGATGCAATGTGCCAACCTTTTGGGAAGATCCTGGTGTGTATTAGATCGAGAGGACTAGCAGCTTTAAAATCCTGTCTGCTCAACTCTACCTTCTTGGCACGCGTAGCACAAAACAGTCTGGTGGAGTCCTGTAAAACTGTTTGCAATGAGTACAACTTCAGAGGGTCGTGCACATTAAGCCATGAGAGCTCTACTACAGTATGCCAAAGAAAGCACGGCAGAACTGGAGTCCAAAATTGGCAGAGTTAGAGCTGAGCTGAGCGCACATCCCACACCCAGCCCATTAAAACCACCACTGTCTCTTGAGTCAGTCACCTCTTCGTCTCAATAATTGTTCAGTGACACCTTGTAACTACTCCAAACAAGTGAAAACAAGTCTTCCCGGATACCCAGACGTTCTCCGCTTACTCGGCAATGACAGCACTACACAAAAAGGCAATGACATTTGTGATTTATTTGCAATTCCTGCCACATAACAGGTCGAGGGTGAGAAAAGTCCTTGTGGTGTTTGCACATAGGATGACTACATGAGCCCACTAAAACAGTCCGGGTTTGTTCACACGCTTAAGCAAGCCCGAGCCACTAAGACACTGAAGAATCTCTGACTGTCACTTATTCTGGTGATCGCTGGGGAGCAGAAGACCATTGTAAAGTACACCCAGACAGGACTCGGGTGGTTTCACCGCTCTCCCAGATGAACCTTCGTGCCTTCAGCGTCCCGTGTAATGCCACCCCCCGTTTCCCCAGCACTGCCCTGCTTTGGAACCACTCCACCACTGTCTGTTTCCTTCCAGCTTTTTATGTAGGCATCTCTGCCTTTCCCTTTCCAGTTTATGTACAAAACATTTTTATAGAGACCAGTATTCTGCCTTTCCATTGAAGCTCTTCTCAAAACTCAGCTGACATGTTTACAATACCTAGTTAAAATAGCACGTTAAAAACAAAAGCCTCTGCTGCTATTCTGAGCACTCTACAATAGGCCTTACTGTAAATAAAAAATAAAAAAAAACCCACCACCACACATTAATTTGAACAAAGGCTAGTTAACACCTGAAGGCAAAGAGTGCTTTCCTTCCTTCAGAAACCACCTTGCACAGCATGAATGGCCCTGCCATAGCACAGGGAGGTATCTGCACACACAACGAAATATTAACACTGCTGGCACTTGGACTTTGCAAGTCCCACTCTCACAGGAAGAAACTTAGGGGAAAAAAACAAACAAACCAAAAAGTCTACTGTACGTATCAACAGAAAACCAAAAGGTTTTGCAATAAAGCATGTGCATTTGTTGTTTTTTCTCCCTGATTTAACAGATGTTTGTTATTTGCAATTTTCATGAGTGAAGGAGGCGGCTGAGAAGTGGGGGATTTCAGAGAGGGGATGTTCAACTGTTTGAAATTCCTTTCAAGCAACAGGGCAGAATCCTTCTTTTTAAGGTAGTAACAAGGCAGAGGGTACTACTAAATCCCTGCTGCAGTGGTCTGTCTTCACAATACTCGCGTAAGAAAGCGAGATGGGTTGTGAGCTCCACCGGGAATTGCCTGGGCTATTAGTATTCCAAGCCTGCAAGGTTAAATTCAAGCCCAAAGGGGCTCTTCACAAATCCCTGAAAAAGTTTTGGGTCTCTTCCATTAAACGCCTTTTGAAACATCTGCAGGCAAAGAGAAGGAAGCATCTTGCACTTTTCAGCTCTGAAAAAAATAGCAGCTTACCTTAAAACCAAAAATCACACAAACTCCTACTTACTGCAGTTACTTAGCTTCCCTTGTCTGGTCGGTTTATGGAGGTTGTGAAAGAGGGACCGGGTTTCTGTGCGATAGGTAGAGTCACATCAGTTCAGGGACCCTACTACAGTTCAGTATTTTCTGCCAGAGCAGAGCAGAGAGGGCTTACAGACGGCCAGGAGACAATCAGAAACGATACATACTTGGAAAGTATGAGAAAATAAATTTTAGAGAAGTTTCTTTGCCAAATACTGACTCAGATCTTGAGTGGGAGCATTTCCGTATTTCTTTTAAATGAAAAGGCAAGGAAACGTAGATGGAAAAAGTAAAATTAAAACAAGAGGTTAAACCAGGGAGCTCACGGCTGATGACAGCACGGGCTATCTTGTGTAATTCCGAGCACGTTGGCAGGAAGAGCCAGGAGGACCAGCAAAACATGTTTCAGTCAGACAGGAACGAAGTGGTTAATTTCTTCCATTCAAGAGCTGAAAAATCTGCCAAAGCAGAAGACCAGGCCTGAGAGATCAAATTACACATGAGGAGGGGGTGGAAGGGGAGAAGAAGAAAAGAAAACAAGTATTACTGAACCAGGGCTGCCTTAGACCCAGCAGGGATTAGGAGGAAGATGGAGGCGGCGAGGTTTATCCAGCACCAGCCTCGCCGCAGCTGCCGCGCCACGAACACACCGCTCGGCTGTTCACCTTTGGGGAACATCGGCCTGAACAGAGTGCCTTCACGCTGCCCAGTGTGGAGAACCTTTTGTGTCCTGAATGAATATTAACCAGATCAGCTGAAATGTCCTTCTTCCACTTGCTCTCCACCCGGCCCATGCAGCGGTGCTGTGTTTTCTCTCCCAAGTGGAGAGTTTCACCTGGGGCACCGCTCCACAGACGTGTCCCGCACGCTTCCAGCTGCCACAGGTACAGGAATCACCGAAGGAAAAAAAAAACTATGCGTACCAGACACAACCGGATTGCAATTCAGCTCCTTTGCCTTGAAGCTGATCCCGCAAAGGAGGTCTCTCAGCAGCATTAACTTTTTCACAGGCGAGGGCTCCCTGCCCCACCATAGCCCACTCTTAGTCCTCGCTCACCTCAACTGTTTCAGCACTGAATGATGACAAACATTTTCTGAAATGCAGAAAATTTCAAGTAGCACACAGCAACAAGAGGCTAGGCTAAATTCAACTGCAAGGATCCCTTTTCTCTAGGGATCTAACCCTAAGCAGAGTCATGTTTCTGAATAGTCTCAACAGCGACGGTCAAACCTTCACAGGATCACAGCGTATACATTTCCTGACACTGTCCTGAGCATACCTAAAAACCCAAAAACACTACAACACCAAAAAACTCCAAAACAAACAAAACCCAACCAAACAAGACCCACCAAAACCAAATAGTGCCTTCCAATCTGGAATTCCTCTAATTAACTCCGCTAATTCATCCACAGGGGAGTACATATTGTTTTGAGAAAGCAGACGCCCTTTGCAACTCTACAAATATAAAAGCATCTATATAAATACACAAGGTGCTATACAAAAAATCACCAGTCACTTGAATGACAGTGTTTATCCGCCCTCAGGTTTGCAGGTGATGTGCCTCCTGCTCCATAGCACTAATTGCTTATTTTTCCCAGTAAAAGAAATTAAATTTATACTCCCAGCAAGGAAAAGCTTCCAGTTAATTAGAACTGCTTGCAGCAATGGTTCCCTCCAAACAGTTCAGCATTTTGTTTTGCTGTCAGGACACAATATAAGAAGTTTTAAGAGTCCTGCTGGGACTATGACGTAAAGGCAGGACCGGTATTTTTCTCTTGTGAAAACTGGGGCCAACAGGCAGAACATTCAGACAGAAATAAGCTAGTTCACTGTGAATCGAGGCAAATGTAAAAATGCATGTATACACCTCCGCCCAGGTCCAACTGGAGCAAGCATGCAGAAGGAGATAGCCATTTTAATTATGCACTGCTGAACACAGACAGGTGCAGTTCAAGTGCCAGACCTAGTACTAAACTTTCACAAGGGTTTAAAACACTTTTTCAATTACCAAGCATTAAAAAAAAAAAATATATATATTTTAATTAGAATTTTTTTACAAAGCTAGGTAACATTCCCTCTAGGTTGCACCATTAAGACAAAGCAAAAGCCTGATGCTGAATTCACTGGGGCGAAGTTTCTTAAATTAAATCCTTTTGGGATGAGTTTCCCTGGTATGTGTAGAGCCTAATGCTTGTCATATTTCAGTTAGATTTAGAAAATGGCACGAGACTGTGGAATACCTTCACATTTTCTGCCTCTCCAGGCAAAAGAGGCAAGATAAAGAAGCAAGGTGTAAAAAAGAAAGCAGTGCTACTGATCTCCAGTAACCCCAAACTCTGCCTCTCCATGTATTTTGAGAAAACCAGAAGTTCCTTTCTATTCATTCCCTCTTTACCTTACCTGCCCATCATTAATCAGAGCCATTCACAGAGCAGATATATTACATGTGGTCTGAGGTTTACAGCTGTTGGCATGAATAAAGATTTTAGATTCTGTCTGCCCGCATACCAGACAGAAAATAAAGAAAAGTGCGGAACCATAAATGAATCGCAACAGTCGGTACCCTTATAAACTCACCCGACCCCGCGCCACACTGGCCCTGTAGCTGCCACATCTTGCATTCCAGGCTCAGCAGAGTCACTCCACTGGTCACAGGGAGAGAAACAGATTTTGAAGACCTCCACAAATGATTAAACGACCAAACAGTAAAATACCTGCCACGGCTCTGAAAATTTGCACAATGGAGCGCAAGGGCAGGAAGCAAAAAAGTGCTAAGGCAAATGTCAAGATTAGTTGGGAAGAGATCATGCTGACAGGAGGAAGAGATCATGCTGAAGGGAGTGAGGGTCCTCAGCCAGTTAACCCCATCTAAATCCAGAGTGCCTGGGACCCATCTTTCCCATCTTCTTCCTTTTGTTGGCACTGGTGCTCACACAACCATGTGGATCCAGTTCAAGAATGAAGCGCTTCTCACTACACATTCATACAAATAACAGTGCTGGCATCATGAACGGGCCAGGAGAGTTGTGAGAAATCATCAGTACTAGCAAGTACTGGGTTGTATGGACAGCTTAATCGTAGCGATCTTTCCCACTGAAAGATCTACAAACAAATCCAAAAGAAATAAATGTGAATGTAGGAGAGGACCAGACATGGATGCATTTCATTAATCATTCAGAGACCATCTAATGGACCACAGAGTCATTCAGTGCTGGGAGAGCTGCTTCCACCTGAAATGGAAGTACTTCAGCCAGCCTCGAGCGCTGGCAGTGCTCCAGTCTGGGAGGTAATGCCTCAAATTCCTAGAGAGCTGACAGAGACCCAGATATGCAACAGTGCTCCAATGGAGATAACGCTTTCTGAAAACACAGCTTTGTGAGAAACCCTCTCTTGGGTAGGAAGTTTCTCTGTAGCTCCTCTGTAATCTCCTGATGTGGGGGGTGTTCCAAGTAGAAGATACCACCACTCTGTAATTAAATTCACAGTTTTCCCTATTTCTGATCAAACTCCAATCCATACTGAAGTCTCACGTCAGTGAGATTAACTAAGCTCCACGTTATTTCTACGGATTGCAAGCTTCGGGTACACTTTCTTATTTTATTTTCTTGTTCTTACCTTATCCATGAAGGGAAAGTCATCCAACACACTCAGTAAAAATAAACGATATTCAACACTTTCTGAAGTGTTGAATGTTGCAAGAGGAATAAAAAATACCACATATTGCCCAGGTAAGATACAATGGATGGTCCTTTGTTTGGCTCTACCTGATGGTATCTTATATAAAAATTTGGGTTTACCTGGATGATACCTGAAACGTAGTGCAGAAAGCCCAGACTTAACTTCACTAGTCCACGGTGTATTCGAGACTCCCTGTGCAAGTTCTGCCTGCCCAGCCAAGTTAGATAGGTTATATCAAGTTATTACAAGAATAAAGACTAAAGCCTACAAAATAAGTGAACAAACAAGAGCAGCCTAGAACACGCACCACAAAAGGAGAAAAAAGGCTCTAGCTTGAACCAAAACCCAGAGCAGAAGCCAACTGTTTTTTTGTTAGGCCACACGTCCCAGTTTCCTCCCTTCTCTTGGTTCAGCTCAGCCTCTGCAAATCTTGCGCCTGGAACGCAGCCAGAGGATTTTCTCAGGGTGAAAGAGTTGCTGTGTTCCCCTGATCCCTCGGTCCACACGCACTGCAGGGAGGGTGCCAGGAGAACCTATTTTGAAATTAATCTCAAAGCTGAGGGAGATTTGGAGAAAGAAACTGGACTAGAAATCTCTAGCAGCTCTGGAGTCCAGCGGTGGATGACGAAGCCAATGCTTCACCTCGTGTTGCACAGGTGATAAAAGATATCGAACAGGTAATGCAAAAGGATCTTAAAGCATATAACATACCATTTATCAGAATAAGAAAAAGTGTGGAGCAAAAACCCCGCAGATTATTTGATCTCTCATTTTTTAATTGTACCTGAAGTGTTATATAAAGGATGTCACGATGCCATTGGGAGGATTAGCAGGTTATTGTTCTGGAAAGAGCTGATAATAGCTTGGTTCACTTTCACTTACACTGTCAAACCCTCAAACGGGATCTGGATTTTAAGATGAAGATTTTAGATGAGAAGGAAAAAAAAAAAAGGTGAAATTAAGCATTCAGTTTAATCATACACTCTAAGAATAGACAAACCGCAGTTTTATTTCAAGCTCTTCTTTAGATTTTTCCTGTAATTGTAGATAAACCAATTACCTGACCTGTGCCTTCATTTTTTCCAAATGTAAAAGATTTTCATGCCACCTGGCTTCTGGACAAACTAACTACAAATCATTAGTAGTCAGTCTAAGTCTGGAGTCCCAGCCTCGAGATCCAGTGCTAGAAGGCACTCTACAAATGTCAAATGTTCGGTAACACACCCGCTGAACCACCTTCCAGTTTACAGAGCCCATTTCTCACGCACTTCCAGGGCACTCGCGTCCCTTCCATCCGGCGGAGCTGCCTCACAGCAGCGTGGCGATGGCAGACAGATGGAGACTCCTGATGCTGAACTTGATGCAGGCTTTTCACGGCTCACCCAGGGCGTGTTCGGTATCAGCAACACATCCTGCACGATCTGCGAAAAGCCTGCACACGCAGAAATTTTAACAGACATGAAAAGGAGCTAGATCCAAGGATAACAGACTATTTTTTTTCCCCTCACACAGAAACGCTTCATTTATATCCAAGAGAAAGAGAAGGTTTTTGTGTGTCGGAGCACCAAGAAGCCTATCCCACGGGGGAAAATCAGGGGAAAGCAGAAATCTCAGATGACAAGCTATTCCACATCAATGTGCTGAGACTCCCCGAGGTCTGTAACACAGACAGGGGAATTACGGAAGTGTAGTGAGCTCTCCAGCCAAACAGCTGTAATGCATACTTACCTGTTATAATACAGAAAAATACACACTAACTCAGAAAATTAGACCATCTCACTATGCTTTCCCAATAAACTCATTAGAAATTTTCTATTTTTAAACTTATTCCATACATTTCAGTTCCAGATATCGTCAAGATTCCCATAATCACAAATCAAGCTCAGTAGGTGCAGAGGACTATTAAAGCTTATATACCACTATACATCTTTTTTTTTTTTTCTTTGTTTGTTTTTTAAAGAACGCTGCTCGCAGTCCCATTTGAAGCATGAGCCAATCTCATCCGACACATCTCTGCTCTTCTGCTTGGCATTCAGATCTTGCTTGCCTAAGGGAACACTTGCACAGCATACAGCTCTACAGACAACCGTGCTCCAACCACTTCAGTCTTGAAAGCTGTGAGGAGTCAACGAAGTTGCAGTACCTTAATTGGAAAATAACAGGGGCTTCCACAAATGCCTGTTAACAGTGATTACTTTTCTGAATCTGCTCTCTTCAAGCTTCTTCTAATATCATAAGAAAAAGCAAACACGAACAGCAATGAGGAACAGCCCATTCTAAAACCACTTCCAGGAACAGGGATTGTTTAAACAAAATACATTAAGTGAAACCATCTGTATTAAGGGTCAAACGCCATCTGAGGCTGAATGTGCAAAAATAGCCGTTTTACAAAATGTGGGCAATTATCCCTGTGTTTTTGTTGTTAATATGAATAGTCAGTGGCACGGAGGTGTTACCAAGGGGGTAAGCTAAAGCAAGGAATTCAGCTCTGCAGCTCCAGAGTCTATGGTGCCAAGAAAACATTCCTTCTAATCTTGGTGCTACCCTCTCCAGCTTGCTCAGAGGAAGGTTTTCTCAATCCCATTCACCCAGCATCCTACTCCGGAGCAGCGTGCGGGCCGGCGCAGGGGGTGAGGCAATCGGCCCTGGCTCGCTCCCGCGGGAAGGGTCCTCCCTAGCACTGCGTCAGTCCCCGGTGCCAGACAGTCAGTTGATCCGAATCACAAGGGATGCTGCTTTCACAAGACTTGCTGGCAAAAAAATAGGTTACAGAAAAAGTTCAGGGAAGGAAAAAGGGGAATTTAAAGTGACAGTGATCAGAGGTGTGTTTTAACCCATATTCAGCACGGGAAGCTAGGGCTGGAATTCAGTAGGATTCAAAGACGGCTGGCCACAGCTAAGGATAATAAATACTTAGCTAAAACATTCAACATTTATATGAAGTCTGCAAACAGGCATCTTCTAAGAGACTGGCAGATAGTACTGTTTCAAATATGCGTTGATCCTTTCCCATCCCAAAGGATTCATACAAGTCTCATACAACTTATCTGAAATCTAACTTTAATCGGAGCAGCATGGAAACCGCTGTGCCTCAAAGCCAAGCGAACGGCAGCAGATCTTGGACACTAAGTTCCTCAAGTATTTCTTTAGACAACGTAAATTGTGAATTGATACCACGATACAAAGGGGGAAAGTGTCACGGAGGGAAACCTGCCCTTGGAGATCCTGCTTGCTGCAACAGAGGGAGAGCAGCTACATCTGAGTACAGTCTGAGTCACCTGCAGTGGATTTGATAACGTCCAATTAACTGCAGAAATATTTCCGTATGTATCACTAGTGAAGTCATACCGCAATCAAATATTGCGTCTGCAAAGGCAAAAAAAAAATCATTAATCATTTTTTCTGGAATCCAAGCAGAGGGTGATGATAGAGGGGAAAACTGCCATTCATTTGCTTTCAACATAACTACCAGCAAGAAGGCCAAAAGAATACCAAGTTTCAAATTTTATTTTTTTTTTAAATTAACATTTACATGGTAACATGTAAATGCCTGGCAGCTTTTTAAGCAGACAAATATTTAAAGGATCCAACATAAATGCAAATGTCAGCTATCAAAAGTCAAATTGCACAGCTATGATGTAATGAAATAGCTTTGCTTTATGGGAGTGAGGTCACAGGTTTGAAATAAGGCCTTCGGGGAAGGAAAAAAAAAAAAAAAAAAAAAATCTTTCACAGAACTTGCCAACCTGTAATGCAATTACTTGCCTAAGTCTAAAATTTTATAGGTATTTAAATTTGACTGTAAAGATATAAATGAGCCATAAATTTGCCTAAGTGTTGCTGGGGACCACATCGCTCTTCACCAAAATGAACTAATGAAGCACACTACACACCAGACACACCAGTCACCAGACACTTTTATTCTCCTGATAACGAAGGGTCAGAAGAGCCTATACACGCAGAAGAACAGCTAGGTCAGTACACAACCCAACGGAAGCAAACTCAAGGAATGGGGATATTCAGAGCCAATTCACAGAGGGGAGCTGAGGTCCCAGAGGGGAATCTCACTGCGTTCGTTCAAATGATCCCCAGTTTGAAATGAGCTAACCATAGAGAGACAGCGGCAACCCCGGGAGCTAGGAGATATTTTATGTAGCTTTGCAGAGCTAAATAAAGGATGAGGCTGGGCTGGTGGGACAGACAGGAACATTCATTCAGAACGCTTCAGCACCCTGTTCAGCATCACTGCTACGGAGCCACCGGGGAGGACTCCTGAGGGAGCGCAGAGATTGAGCCGCCCCGCTCAAAAAACCCGCAAACAAATGGGAAAAGCCAGGTTTTCTCATTCGTCTTCATTCCTGGCTCTCCAGAAAATGGTTCTTCTCTTTTTGGAAAAGCCGTTCTGGAGGACAGCCTTACCTGTAAGGGACAGCTGCCTTTGATGCATCTTACTCTGTCGTGCTCATAAAAACCAGCGAAGTCCAGCCCCTGAAGTTGCATTAGCAGTGCTGTCCCAGCAGGGGAAGAGCCTGCCCAGGAGGGAGATTCCTCGGGGGTTTTTGCTATGTTCTGCTACCTCTGCTGGAAGGAACGGCCTCAATCTGTTGCCCTTGTAAATGAGGAAAATGACCTCTCAATTCTGAAGCTAAAATAATAGAGATTCAATAGGGAATGGATGAAGTACAAGACATTATCTTTGACTTTGCTGTTATACCACTGTAGGGATACTTTCTCCCTCTAGAAAGATATGATAAAGATTAATTCATCTGTGGTTTTGAGATGCCCAAATACTAGTGGTTTGCACCAAAGAAAGTTTCCAAATAAAACAATGCACCAACAGTATCACAACAGACTTGGCTATTTTGATGCGATAGGAAGCAAAAGCATTTTAAGAGGAGCACACCTAATCTCTGAAATGACCTCCTGGGAATCAACATTTGGTCTGAAGGAAGAAGGTGCCCCATGTCCATTTTGTCTGGCTGTGGGTGGGTGTGAAGACAAAGAGCAGCGTCCATTAACAGCAAACCTCCCGGTGGTGGCGGCACCAGCAAATGCTTCAAACACGCCCTGCAACCGAGCTAGGACCTGGGTTTGTGTTTACAAATCACGCGGTGGTTCCTTAACAGGACCTTGACTTCCCAGGGCAGATGAAACGGCTCAAGAGCAATCCCAACACAGCTGCACTGCAGTAATAGCCCAGCTTGTGACACTGCAGAAACCATCCCAAATCTGAAGGCGGCTGAAAATGTTGAGGAAAACGATGAGCAGGGGCCAAACCGAAAGGCTGCCCCCCGCCTTCCTTCCTGTCCCTCCCAATAAGTTATTCATTAACATACCAAAACACACATATCAATGAAGAATTCATGGAGATTCCCTGAATACCAAAATACTGAGTATAATGGCAAGCAGAACTCGCTTAACACCCTCTTCCAGTTCCACACCCTGCCCCTGTGGATCACTCTTATAAAGCTCCACTTGTATTTACAGCGGCAAAGTCCTTACCGAACCCCTTCATCACCAATGCCCTGGAAGAATGCAGACCATCACTAAGCAGAGCAGCGGCCACAAATGCTGTACCTTTAAATCCATCCCCATTTCATTTTCCAAGTTTCTGTTTGAGCCGTTACAGCTCCCTCAGGACTCCACTGACTCACTGCATTTTCTGGATGACGCAAGCATGCTCTTCTGCACAGCTTCAAAACAGCTCCAAGCATTTCCAGTCAGAAACTGGCCACCAAAGAACCATATAAATCAGGTGTTCTTCCTCAGCAAGCATCACCCCCGTGAAGCTGGGAGCAAGCATCAGTTCCTATCCTTATTGGAAATGTATTAATCACTGGCACTACTCCTCAGGAATACTTCTAGGAAAGTGTAAGTTTCCACTATGAAATCCTGTGGAAAACAGTTTGTTCCTGACTGAACACCTATGAGAGCTGGCCCACCACTTCCTCTGACCTGTCCAGCTTGGCGCTTTCTCTGCCCTGCAAATAAGAAAACCCCTCCCAAGTTTTCCACACTGCTTCCCAGTTTCTTAATTCTGCCTGCCAGCAAGGGCAAGCAGGTAAAGAAAGAGAAAGTCTGTTCCAGGAGAAGACGCTTAGGGAACATTCAAACAGAGCACCTGTGCCAGCTGGTGGACGCTATGAAGAGAACTGAAGCCACCACAGGGACAGATGTCTGCAAAAACACTGGGTGGGGAAAGCATCTTCCATGACTCAAGACTGAACTCTGCATCTCTTCCTTCCGAGTCCCTTCACTCAGCTCTTCGTACTCCCCCAGTCACTGCGAGTCAGCAGACAGACCTTTTATGTACATTTTTTCATAAAGGAATGGTAACAAAAGCAAAACAAACACTGGGCTTCTGACTTATGTTTGCTGTTTGATAGCAGAGGCAGCTGAAAAATTTTTGTTTCTGCTTGTAGCTTTCAGCTTTTATCCACTCTGAAAGATTTCACTGTGACAAGAGAAACTGGAAGTGACATAAAAACATAAAACTGAATAATGCAGTGGAGAAAAAATTCAGAGAGAAAGATGAGAGTGTCTTGTTTTATCATCTACACTAACATCAATAACACATAGCATAGAAAAAAGGCATCCTTGCTAGAGAGCGTGCTGATTCCCTTCAAGCTAAGTTAAGTAAGATAAATGTCTGAGACAAACCTGCTCACACTTCACGCGCTACGGCGTGCAACACGCAGGCAGAACCTTCTGCGAGCAGAGGGCTCCCAGCTCGCAGGCTGCACGCAGGCAGCATCACCCATCACCAGACCCACACCTACGTTAAAAAGGTTGTTCTAGAGAGTAAGTACACCCAAACAACGTCATTTAGATACAGATTTTGTTAAGTGGTATTTGCAAAATCTTGGAATGACAGAGAATTGAGGATCCTGCCAATTCATGACAAAAAGAGCAGACTTTCTAAACAGAGAAATACTGTAGTTTTAAACTGCAAACTGAAAACTGTAGACATGGCATGCTGCTTCTCACAATCAAATTACTGGATATTTATTACATTTCTATAGCTAACTAAATTTCTTTTTCTAAATTTTTGTGTCTCCTAGTTCACTCTTAAAGGAACAGAAAAAAGAAACGAGCCACGAAGGTAGAACTCTGATGCAGGATTAATGTATTGGTGTAGGAAACTGGCCAGCTTTCAAACCGCTTGAAAGTTTGTTTCTTCCAATCAGACTGGATTTGCAGCCCGTGAAGCAAGGACGCAGTAAGGACAGCGATTAGAAAAGTGTCAGGAATTATGATTCAGAGAGGTGAATCACCAGCAGCTCCCCCGGGGTGTGGGATATGGGATAAGCATACCCAACTGTAGCCCTGCACAAGATTACACAACCCCGGTCAGCAAGCACAGCCATCGGGACCGTTTTACTTGGAGACAGAACTCAGGTCCTCATTCCCACTCCTCTCTCCACGGCACAGCACAAGGCGTCTGCTGCTCTTGCTGGGCTGTTTCCACTTGCAGCTTGAGGTTTCGGTTGCCCAGAAGCCCACACACGAGCACGGCCCTGCTGCCAAGCACGTGACAGAGCCCTGGCATGGAAGTCATGCTCGATCTTCTCAAGAGCTATTTGTTATTCAACAGCCACAGAGTAGCCAACTTTACTCTAACTTCACACGGGAAGAGCAGTGGTGATGGGCTTTACTCCGCTCCTTCCATTTCAGACATTACCTTTATACAGCACAGATTTTACGCTTGCCCAATAGTTTTATCTCTAGCAAAAACACATCCTCAGCTCAGACAACACACTTCACCAAATAATCCATAACTCTTTCAAAAAGTGTATTTTCATCCAGAGGAAACTCAAATAAAATGTGTTTTTACTGGTGTCCTTTGAATCACGGACATGCAGACAGGGAGAGAAATTCTGCAGCCCATATTTGAAGACAGCCGATAGCTTTTTGCTCCAGTAGAAACTATGGAATTTGGCCTGTGGTGCTTTACCCAAGGAGCCATCCGATCCCATGACTAAGTGCATGCGAAGCGATGGGGGTGGTGGGGAGGAAGAGACACGCAGGAAGATGGAGCTCTTATAGTAAACATCTGAGCTGTCTGGAATGAAGGCTGTGCTATTAAAATGAAGCCACTGCTGGTTTTCCAGTATCTTTTCCTCTATTTATCTCAGTTGCCATGGCTCTCACTTGAATAATCTGAACAAATTACATACACATGTCCCGGGCCACATTATTTCCACTCACTCCACAACTCCAGATCGACTTTCACTCACCTGGCAGCCGCTCGTGCCAAACAACGTCATCACGGCTAGCGATGGAGCGCTGCTTCATAGACACTGCTGATTAAAAACCGATGTCAATTACTGCAAAACAGCTTATTAATATTTCAGGAAACGCAGGAAAAACACAAAACATCGTGTTATCCTTCACGACCTGGGTTCCAATTGGGTTGAGCCTTCAGTATCGACATGAGCGAGTGCTCTTTCAGGTCAGCTGGAGCAGACCAGCCTTGAGCTGCTGAAGCTGCTCCCCTGCTCCTCCCGTGTACCGGCACAAGCAAGATCGAAAGGAATGGAGTAAAAATTCAGCTCTCTGGCATGTCAAGCCATATAAAGAATCAAAGTCTAATATATCATCCTCTGACTGTGGTCATGTTCCAACTGTCCCAAACGAGTTACACAACCCAGAAGTTAGATACCAGCCTACTGAAAGCGGGTCAGACTGTGCTAATCCATGGCTCTCAGAAATATACTGTGTTGGAAACACTGAGCTCACTGTGATAACCCTAAAGCACCCTACACCTTCAGTAATAAATACCTTTTTTTCTAAGTATTATCCTCTGCATCAGAAAATTTACAACAGGGAACTGTGCCCTACCTTAAACGCACGGCATGAAAACCATCCTATATCACCGGTACCCTGTCAAAATCCAGAACATGGAGGATTTCTTCCCCCTGCTGCCTTCTCCAAACCATTAAGAATCAGAAGCTGAGAGCTGACGCTGTGTGAAGGCAGCAGCCCTGCAGACAGTATCCTTTGCCCAGACAGAGGATATACTGCTGGTAGACATAAAGACGGCTCTCATGGTTTGCAGAAGTTCAGATTCCTCCTGCTCACCCACTGTCCAGCCCTCAGCTAAGGGAGAAATCTTGCTCGACCAGCCAGCAGCGTGTGAGCACCTGCGCTCCCCCGCTCACACAGCTCAGAAATGGAGGCCTCATGATGCTGAAAATGGAAAAAATCTTTTTCTATAACACCAGTGTTCCCACCCTGGGAATTTAAGAAACAAGCAAAAATCAAACACGGAAACTGCCCCTAAAACGTTTACGTTTTAATCAAAGGCTTGCATGAGGTGAGAAACAGACCCTCCATCAGAATCCCTCTTGCCTCCAGCAACCCCATTAAGCTGGTTTATTCTAGAGGAAACTCTGGTCTTTACCAGGTATTTTTTCTGTTTTTAATCCTAGGATATAGGTGCAAATTAAAAACAAAACAAAACAAAAAAAAGGAACGAACAGTGTAAGCGCTAGTGCTTTGACTTTACTGTGTGGCTCCACCATTCAGCGCTGAACTGAACACAACACAAATTATCTCATGTTGTAGCACATCAGACTTCAGAAACCCAGTAAATCATTCCCAGATTCTTGAGATTACAAGTTTGCTCCAGGACTTTACCTGCTAGAAAGGTTCTCCTGGCACCAGCAGTACAAAATCCACTAAAATAGCTCAATACTGGATGGGGTCATGAATGTTTCAACAGCCAAGTGTTGCTGTACAGAAGGACAAAAAAGAGCAAACTGCTAATTTTTTATTTTCTTCTACTGCTCTGACCTTCTGTGAGAATTTTACCCGAGTTGCATGAAAAGAGAAGATGAAATATGGTGGAATAAAAGGGTTAAATGTGAGATAAACAGAAGGAAGGTGGAAAATAAATATGGGCAATTTCAGTGGCCAGAATAAATCCCAGCACAAACAAACACGATGGTGATTTTCTTGTCAAAACGCAAGCCCCTGAAGCAAAGGACGCATTGCCAGACACATCTTCTGTGAGCTTACAGCGATTTATTCAAACATTAGCACCAGCTTTTCTCGATGACAGAAGATAAATGGAGAAAAGACATATAAAGTGGGACCTCGGCACTGCCACAACTCTGACAGCAGTTGGTCTCTGCCAGAGTAATTGTACCTCCTGTCCTTTAGCAGGAGCGGTATTTGAAACCTAGATAATGACCAACGCAGAATTTTTCAAAGAAAAAAAAAGTCCTCATGCTTCATTATTCTCTCACCTTAGGTAAACAGTACAGAGAATATAACTCCTGAGCATCACCAGGAAATTTGAACCAGGCTGCAAAAAGAAGATTCCGAAGTTCAAGCGAGGACCTGCATGCCTGGCCCACTGGAAGAGGGGAGAAAGGGAGATGTGGGGGTGGGAAAGGGAATGGAAAAATGGAAAACTTGCAGAAAGCCTGACCAGAAGGGCAAGCGCTGCCCAAGTCCTGCCCTGCAGAGACATATCTATACTCCCCACCAAAGACCTCCAGCTCTGTCTGTCCCTCTACTTCACATACAAATCAATTCTTATACACCAGTACTTCTTTATCCTGAGATTTGCTGCAGTGAAGCACACGCTCGTCAGTTAAGTTCAAATCTCCATTTCACCGGTGATGGTTTTATTTTGAAAGACTGTCACCAAGTGGCAGAGCTACGAACCACTGCGCTGGGGTCAGCGGAGCCACAAATACACCAGCAGCTGAAGTGACACGACCAAAAAAATCCACCGTCCCAAGACATCCCGTGCATCTAAGCACGCTAATGGAAATGTCGGGATAGATCACGCAACCAAATCAAAATAACCCTGAAAAAAAAATTAGGAAACTTTGAATACAGTGAGGTTTGTTCTTTCAGTATAAAAACTGATAAATTCAGTTTCTGATCCTTTCCTTTGAAGCAGGAAAGTCATTGACAACAAAGTCTAACGAGACCGTTTCATATGAAAGAGCCACCTTGGGGGCTAAACAGAGGCAGAAGGAGAGGCCAATGAAGGGTGCACTGGTTTAAAGCAAAAGGAATGAAAGACAGCCTCCCGCTTTAACCTACAACTTCAGTCAAAATGCAATGTTTTACACCTGACGTGAAGTGATAGAAGTTGTTTTTAACTATCAAACTGTTTTCCCAAAGCACTAAAAAAGGCAATTTTTTAAGAATACATACACCTACGCAAAACAGCCATTTGAGGATTCATCGATGAATCCAGCGGGAGCCTGGCTGGCTAAGCTGTTAGCAAACGGACTGACGTTGGGCACATCACCATCCAGGTAGGAACTACAGGATCCATTTGTTCCATCCCATACCTGTAAATTGCCACCTACAATAAAACAGTAGCCAGGCTCTGCTTTTTGTTATTCCAGTCACTCAAAAAGCCAGAGCTGCTTTTTTAAATTGCTTAGAGTCCTAACTCGTTTGAAGTGGCTGACTTCTCCACACATAGCTGAAGGTAAGGACAGGCGAGGGCATTTCCAGGAATCAGGAAGATTTACATCAGCAACAACGGATCTTTGCGGGTCATCGCTGGATACAGACTGGCAGAGCACGCGGATGGAGCACGTGATACCCAAGCGGTCTCTGGACAACTGGCTGTCAGTGCTTTAGAAAGAGCTTTGAGATACCATCGCTAAAGCGAAATCAGCTCCCTGGGTCTAAACTTTCAGCAAACGAAGCTTGTGGAGATAATTTAGGCTACCTGTGCCTGCTTTCCCGTTAGACACTTGCCTTCTAATTTGTTTGGGGAGTAAAACAAGTCAGTTTACATGGAACTTTCTTTGCACTCTACTCATTACCTAAAAATCCATAACAGTGGAGAACAGAACAGATAAAGATCTGGGAAGATTTTCAGGAGTAAATTGGAAAGAGTGACTTTCTTGCCAGCCTCCCAGTCCATAGCTGATGTTTATTTAGGCCCTCTATAGGGTTTTCTCTTCAATCAGCAAAGTCTCTGAGAAGTTACAAAAATTGGACAGATTTCAATCTTCTAAGGCAGGCTGGAAGACCCAGCTGCAATCGGTCTGGGCGGCTGAGGATGAGTGTTCACCGGCTGCCTGGAGGAGAGGGGACTCCGGCAGCCCACGAAGGATTTGCACTGAACAATACAAAGAGAAGACGGTGCCACATTTCTTCTGCAACCGACAGTCTAGTTAGAAACGGTGCCACTTGAGAGCGGGGAAAACACCAGATATGTAAACCAGAGTCTCCAGACTTCTGCTGTAGCTGCACAACACGATTTGGAAAACGCGATCCGCCACGCTGAAGCACATTACCTGTTCCAGCACCAAGACAAGCAGGGTGACAGAGTGCCCACCGCACACCGCCCCTCGGCTGCTTCCAGCACCCGAGCTAGCCGGCGCAGTACAGCCCTCGGGTACGCGCGGTCCTGGCCGTGCGCGGACCAAACCCACGCGCGGGGGAACCGAGCCCGGCAGGGACATCTGCGGTTTCAGGAGGTTGCGTGCACCGAGAAACCTGACTGCTTTCACACAAGCCATCAAACAATGAGATAGCAATAATTTCACTTACTAATTGCTCTACTCTAGATTAAAATAATGATGCAAAAGAAAGAGCTGCCAGCCACTCCCTAAAAATAACTAATCATTTCCACCATCCTGCTTGTCTCTCAAAAAAAAGAAAAATCCCTTTGCCGTAGCAAAGCTTTATAGCTCCTGAAGGAAATCTTGCATCACGCCTAGAGACCTTTAGAAAAGCACTGGCAGCAAAATAAATTATTTACAGCACTATTTCTGACAATACAATCTCCATAAATGATACAAGATTGAAGGGTTTAAAAATGAGTGCCTGTGGCATGGGGCCCAAGCATGTGTCTAATAGAAATATTGATTAACTCGATTTCTACAGACTCTGTAAACAGTCTGATGAAAAGGAAAACTGTAAATTTAATTTTTTTTTTCCTGTGCTTTAAAGTAGGACAGAGCAATCACTTCACCCGTTCAAACTAAGCCAAATTAAAGCCAGTTTGGATATTTACAGAATTTACTCTTTAAAACAATCCAATCTACATATTGTTTACCTGACTCTAATTCATGACTTCATTTCCCCATTTCCCCAGAACAACTCAGTCAGTCAAGGCTTCTGGCTCCCAGCAAGGTTCCTGCTGTTTACTTAGGTTTTCCAGCTGGGTTGAATGAGATGCAAAGAGGTCTGAGGACTTGCTGGAGGTCATACAGAGAGGAAAGTCAGTTGGCTCCGCTAGCATAACAACCCTGCACTTTTACAGCTCCCCGGCTTTGCTCTAAGCACCAGGCTAACCTTCTCATCAAAAGACACTAAATCTGTTCTCAACATTTCAAACATTCCCAGATTCTTAGGAAAAGGCGCTTCCCTCCATGAAGAGTCTGAAGCAACTCCGCTAAAGGGTGTGATGAAAAGCTGAAGGCACTAAATGCACGTGCTCACAATTAGAAAAATTCAATGGGAAACTGCTCACATGCAGTTTTCCACTTTCAACAGCAGAATTTCCAAACGTATTTCAGCACACAATTCAAAAGAAAGGAAACTCCAGGAGATGTTTAAATAGAGACTGCCTAAATATTTTGTTTAAGGGAACTATTTTCATTTTGGCTAGGGTAAAACATCCTATGCAGTCCACAACAACCTCCAGTCTTCAACTTGTCCCAATGTGGACTATCTGCACGGCCAAGGGCAAGCCATTGCACTTCCCAATCCCTCCGTTTCTGCGGAGCTACAAGGAAGATACGGAGTGTTCCCTCAGGTTTTCCCACCTCTGCAGTCCCACCAGGACAAACTGGCCTGCCAGGCAGGGCTCGTGAGCCTGGTTTTTAGCTCAGTTGCAGGGCTCTTGAGTGGTGGGGTTTGGGTTTGTTTTCCCAGAGCAGCACCAGGGACACGTACCCCTTGAAGAGCAATTTACCTCCCTTGTGCCACTGCAAATACACCTGACATAAACAAAACCCCTCAAAACTCTGACATGACAAAAGCAAAGGCTGTAAACTTCTATTTAAACACAGCACTAAGAGAGATTAACCGTGATATTTTGGAGAAATGGCATTTTTGCTCGTAATTCAACACCCACTCCCATTCACTGGGGCGCGAGCATTTCCATACCTCCTCCAAGATCTGCAGGGCCCTCCAGCAAACCACTTCCCGCCTGTCACTTCACTCCAAAAGGCCTCCTGCCCTTCTCCCATTTATACTTCTGTCATCCAAAAAACCAATCCTTTTCACTTCCAAGCTCTTCAAATTCATGCCCTGATGTTCCTCAGCTCCTCTTCTCTTCCATCCCAGAATAATTCAGGCAATTGTACTTTTGAGATCTGATCCGCCAGCTCAGCTCTTCTAACGCCCTTTGGCTCCTCAGCCCTTTTTTTTTTTCACTCCTCCATTGTACCAATATTGCATCAGCTTCCTTTATTCTTCTTTAAAGATTATTCTTCTTCTTTTAAGACTTCACAGTTTATTCTTTTTTTTTCCTCCCAGTGTTACTCCCTCTATCCTCCTAATGGACATCTCCAATTAAACCTTAATTATGTCTCACACCAACAGCTGTTCTCAGGCTGATGAAGAAAACCCAAGGCAAAAGGTCTTGCCTGTTAGACATTTTGCTGTAATTCAAAAGTCATACGTAAAGATAACTTATTATCTGACACTTACTCCAGCATTATGGATTTCTGTTCCGGTTTAAATTACTTTTGAAGAGGTTAGCCTACCCTTAACAAGGATAAGCGTCTTCACAAGGGAAGGTTGCACAAGTCTAAAGCTTGGTAAGCCAACAAAGGTACAGTGAGCTATTTTCTTCCACATAAATAAAATTTCATGTCAGTCATTGCTTCAGCCAGGAGGTTTTCAGTTGTTCTCCACCTCTCCTGCTACACGAGCTCCGGGTCGCCGGGACAGCAGTGCTGGCTGTGAGATTTAGCATACCTGGTACCCACCGGTCACAGGACAAGAGCTTTTTCTGCGTGCCGTCCCCTTCTGTGACAGCATTTCTCTTGTGCCGTGGTGGGCTCAGACCCGAGCTGGTCTCCAGCCTCAAAACAAACAGTTAAGCGTTCCTGAGGTCTGGCTCTGCCATGAAGCAGTCATGCTGCTGGGGTTACCAGGGTTCTCCAGCCTGACCGTGAACCAGCCAGGACAGGGGGTGGGGATGGAGAGGCCAAGTTATGCCAGGAATGAGCCTGGGGAATGCAGCAGAGGTCACATTGCAGAGCGGGTACCGACACATGCCGCTCATTCCAGCCCGCCGCTTGCTGAAACTCCGTTGGGAGGGCTCTCCCAAAGCCTGGGAAACGCGCAGTGGGCGATGACCTGCACCCACTGCATCGTCATCCTGCTTAGCATATGCCAAATACAATAAGATGCATTAAGTCAAGTGTTTGCTCTACCCAGCGCATGATGAGATTGGCAGAAGAACTTTTTTTCCCCTCCAATTCTGCTGATAGTATGTAATTCTGTTCATCCCTTTAGCCTTAGCCAAATATTTATGTCAAGCTGGGAAAAAAATGCCAGGCACAGAGCAGGGGGCGGAGGGAAGGCAATCTAGAAAAGGCTTATAAACCAATTTCAGCACACAAAGCACTTCTCACTTCTGCCCAGTCATACCCAGCTTAACAATAAGGTTGCTGTGTTGGCCATTCCTTTTTTAAATTAACCTTCAACAGGTTAAACAGCCAAAGACCATGCTATTAGATAACCAATAAACCCAGGCACTAATACCATACCCACAACACAATTTTTTTTACGGGGTTAGGATAAAATTTCAATTGCTTGTTACACGCAGCCGCTACCTGCTAGCGGGGGCAGACGGACCCTAAAGCACTAACGATGTCACGTACTCACAAGTACTCGTGTGCATCAGCCAGCGTGCCCAAACTGCATTCGGTTTTGCAGTCACATCGCTGCTCCCAGGCAGGGATCTAGCACGTACATCACTTCTACCACTTACCCAGTTCTGGTTGAATGGGAAAATTCATTATTCATTTAATTTTAAGTAACAGCCAAACGGCTCAATCAGCAGCAGAGCGCCCCGGTGCTGTGCTAACGCAGACGAGGAACAGCTCGGTGATGCGGAGGCCTCAGTGTCATGGTTCTTGGGTTAAGAATACGCTATCATTTTCTTAAGGGATTCAAAAGCAGAAACAAAGCCATAAATTATTTTCTAAGTGCTTAGCATTGAATAAAGGCAGAAAACGACCTGCTGCATCCCAACTCTTCCGAAGGCACACGTGAATAAACCGGACTGCTGGAAGTCTAACGAACTGACAACCCATCCCAGGGAACACGAAGAGGAATGTTTGCCTGAACACTGCCTTTCAGCAAGACTGTAATCAAACGGAAAAAAAAAAAAAAAAAAAAAAAAAAAAAAAAAAAAATCCTGGCACAGTGGTTATTTTCTACGCAATTGGGAAAGTTTGGAAACATTTGAATATGCTGTTTTGCTGGCGTCCTTTCAAAAAAAGAAAACACCCAAATGGCTGTAGTTCAAACAGCAAACAATGCCCCAAAGTAGTTACTGAACCAAAGTGTTACGGATCCACAGGAAAAAGAAGCACATTTCTTCACTTCTTCTGCACTATGAATGAAGAGATAATGGAAGCCTGTACAGATATCTGGTATTAGCCTGTTCACAGGACAGGAGTATAACTATCACAAGTTAAAATAATCAGCTTGCTTTTATCAAGGAGTCAAACAAAAGAGCAGGGAGGAGAGGTCCAGCTGCCTATCTCAGCAGGGATGGGACTGGGCAACATGACACCATCAGCTATTACGTCCTCAGCATCAGCCCTCCTGTGAGGAACGCTCAGTAGGTCCAGATTTGATGACTTTGAAACCGATCCATGAGCTGTACTAAGTTTGCAGGAAATCACGCCGGCTTGCGTTTTCTGAAGTGATTAAACAAAGAGGCTGAGAGATCATGACAATAGGAAAAACGGGGAACGGTGACAGTACCAGTCAAAACAAGTGAGCAACAGCGACAGAAGAAGATAGACGAAGATCTACCTTGAAAGATTCTTACAACTACAGGAGTTATCATTTCAAAATCCTGCCAAAAGACCGCATGTGCTGAGCAAGCGATGCTCTCCTCACAAGAAGATGAGCCCAACAAATACTGCTTCTGAAACCCCCCCGAGCACGCGGCGCTCCTGTATTGTACATCAGCTCTCCCTAGAGGCAACGGCCCGCGGGGAAAGGCCTTGACCTTGGTACAGCTCCTCTGTGCAGGGGAAAGGCAGCGCAGTCCCTGCGCACGGCGGTGGGTTTTAACGCAAGTTAACGCTGTTTATCCAAACGAGCCCAACAGAGGTAGCTGTGGAATATAATGAGGTTGTGATGGAAGGAAACTCACATCCTGAACTTTTAAGCCACAGAACAGTGCTGACTAAGCCAACAATTCATTAGTTATTTTTTCTAACATCGAGAGGGGGAGAAGATATATCTACTGAAATACAAGCTAAATCACACAGCGGGTATTTCTCAGACGCATGGGCATAAAACACATTGCAAGGCATTATTAATGTTTATTTTGTAGGTCTGTTACAACACAGTTCATCACCAGCCATCTTCAACAAGCTCAACGCCCTGCCTAAATCAGCCTAGAGTTTTACAGACAACAAGGAACGCGGGTGCAGAGCCTAAAGGGGATCTCGCTGGGCTAAGCTGTGCCGTTACTCCAGCAATCGACGGCCGCAGGCTGGCAAACCGCTGATTTACACCCACAAAGCCCCCAAAACGCCTCTACGTGCAAGAGCGCAGCAGTGAAAGGAGCCGTAATGCACAACCCCTGTCATCAGTCACCTTGACAAATCAGAAATAACTCAAGATGTCTTAATTACAAAGTCTGAAATTCACTTTCAGCTCACTGGGAACAGGGGGAAGGGAATCAATCCTTCGAGGGAGAGGAAGGAACTGGTTAAAGTTGTTAGGGGTGGTAAAGGGGCAGCAAACGCCACTTTTAAGTTGCTAAAAACATTTTAATGAATCATTCTTTAGATGAAGGGCTTTTTCTACGTTGCTATTTTATTTTCAAGATGTTTGCTATCCCATAACTACTGAAACAAAAAGATGATCCTGAATTTCCCCTCTAGCACCCGCAAGTCCTAGAACAGGCATGCCAAACCCATACAACCCGAGTTATTAAACCAACAGCTGCAGCACGTTTAAGAGCTCCTCGCGTGATACCCCTACGGAAGGCAGTTCTGGGGGGAGACCCTGCGTGTTGACTCGGCTACGTTTGCCCGAGCTCTGGCACAAAAAGGTGTTTTATCCAGGAGGCAGAGAAACTTCCCCTCAAACACACACCTCCCCACGAGAAACCCTGCACCAGCCAGCTACGTAACATGCTTAAAGGCATTCACAGAGTGAAACAGCAGCAGGAAAGCCTGCTCAGGCCTTCCCAGAGCAAGCAGGGATGCCACTACCCACCCAGGAAAGACCTAATATAAGCCGTAAAACTAATTTCAGCCTCAAACAGGGAGGCTGCTCCACTACATATCTCGCTCTAATTGAGCAGGATAGCAAGCTATCAGGACAGCAGAGGAAATCTGCTCTTTTCCTCTCCCGGAGAAATGTAATGACATGATGGCAAAGTGTTTTTTATCAGTTCCTCAGACCGCGAGAGCCAGCTCCGCGCCATTCATCAGGAGGAGAATGGACCAGCAGAACAATCAGAAACCCATTAGCAAGCTGCTGCTCGCCTCTGCGGCCGCCTGAACTCCCGATCAAACGTCAGAGCGCTGAATGGCTTCTGTTGCTTGAGAGGAGGAGAGGACTGGGGAGTTGTTTCAGACCGATAATGATATTATTACAGTTTTTAGCTTTTATTAGCATCAGGGCAACCATTTGGAATTTACGTTGTGCCTTTCAGTTTCTCAAATCAGAGACAAAAGCTTCCAGCAGGATTAAAATGCAGAGAGATCTGCTCCAGTACCACCAGCTCACAGCACAAGGAAAGCCGTGGGAGGAGAAGGAAAAGTCGGAGAGGGAGGTAGGGCTGCTCGTTGGGTGTCTAATGCTTTTGCTGTCTGCATTCAGAAGCCAGGGCTCAACTGCGAAACATCGCAGACTTGCAAGAAAATACCAAGAGCTACCAAGGCTGCTGTTTACTAGCAGGGAAGCGACCCCGAAAGAACACAGTAGCTCACCACCAGTACTTCATCCTGCTCCTCTGCCGAGCGGCGGGCTCACTGCTGCTGTGAGCAACGCTTTGCTGTCCAAGCATGAGATGGATCCAAAGCCAATCTGCTCAAAGTCTTCCCCACTCCCAGTTACTTCTTCCCTTCGATCAAAGGTGATTAGGCCATTTGGGAAGCAATGCAAGTAACCAGGTTCACATATACATTTGTGCATTAAAAACAAAGTCCATACCATCTCTCTCCAGTGTGTCTCTGAAAGCCATTATCTGACCTATTACCTGGCACAGAGACTGGAGTAAGATATTCTGAGCGTATTAGCAGTATATTGCACATTGAAATGATTTGTGCAGATTTGCTCCATTCATATACTCTTGATGCTTAAAATATAATGAAGATTTTAAAAGAGGAAAGTTACAGGGAAAAAATAATAATTAAAAAAAAATTAAGAATTCTCCAGTGCAAATATTTCCAACTGCAAAGTGATTCTCATTATCTTTCATCTGCCAAAAAAACCAAATTAAAATATCAATCAAATGTAGCGATCCAGGTAAAAGTCTTAAACTGCATCCTCGGTTCAATAACAGCAATTATTGTGTCACTGTTTTCAACTCGTTGAGCTCCTCAAATGAGACAAGAAATGACTACAGCAAAAAACCCGCCACAAAACCACAACAAAAATCTGTCATCCACAATACCTGAATTATATTTGGATAATTATATTTTTACTTCTAAAACAGGTAGCAGTGAAATGAAATTAAGGTTGTCAGCATTTCCGTTATGATACACTAGCCATAAAAATGACTAAAGTCTTCACATTTTTTGTTTAGTAGAATTTTTCTTTTTTTCAAGGCAAAGTCAGCCTGAATCTCTGAAGCACGCTAGAACAACGTGGCAGCATTAGATCCTCAGATGCTAAAGGCTACTGAGATACGCTCACAATGACGCTGGCGGTCCAGCGCGTGCACGGTGTTTGTTTTACGCCAGTGTGCCCAGCTACCACCATTCACGCGCGGGAACAGACCCGTGAAACGGCAGCTGGTGCCATCTTCAAGCCCCGTTTGTTTTCCACCACGCAAAGAAGCCGCGCACGCCCAGCTAAGCGCCCTTGCAAAGAGCACCTCGGCCCACACGCGCACCCATCACGGGCCCTGAAATACCGGCCGTAGCGGAAGGGACGAGAGCTAGCGGGAAAGCTCCAGCCACTCCACGTGCTGGAACACGCGGCTCCAAGTCTAGCAGTGCTTTACAAGCTGAGATCTAAGCAAATTGCTGCAGTGATACCCCCACAGTCATCCTTATTTCAGAAAAGCCACTTTAGGGGCATTTGGACTCTAATCCCTCATACGCCAATGTCAGCTGAGAGTAAATCTCCTTGAAGACAGAAGCTGAGAAGCAATGGAGGGGGGGCAATTTCCTTACTGGTAACAGGTCCAAGTTGTTCTTGTAACCCAGCCTGGCAGGGATCAGCCATCACCAGCATCCCAAGACAGTGGTGTGGCTGATACCAGATGAGATGATTAGTCATGGCTCAGTTCCTACCAGACAGATGTCCTCACCGCAATCCATAAGCACAGCCATCAGCCCTGCTGACAGCATCAGCAGCTGGGGAAGCGCGCAGGACACGCCAAAATGCCCTTTCTCTCCCTAAAAAGCCCACAACCCTTCCACCAGGCACCACAGCCAAGTGCTCATTGTCACTGCCTGCAGATCTTCTGAACCGGGGCCTCTTCTGCCCGGGGTCTCAAACCGGTACCCTTTACAGCGCTACATTCATGTGAATAAGTCGGGTTTTTAAGAACAAATTAGTTGAGCGTATTCTATGAAGTTATTTGATTTGTTTTTGCTCCTGTTCATTTATTCCAATCTGCTGCACCTTCCCTTGGAGAGGTTATTAAACGCTCTGCTAATGGCCGCCAGCACTCATTTAATTCTTCTTAATGAATGTATGAGCGAGTAGCGGAAGCTATTATGTAGGGCTTAATAAAGGGCGGGAAGGAATTTCCTAAAATTTATTGCCACAGGCTGCTGCTTGAAGATAAAATAAATGGTAATTGCTTGGAACAGGGAAGAGGAGGATGATAAAATATCCCTAGACATGAGGTAAAAAAATACCAAGTGCTATGAACCAAAATCTCAAAGCCCGAAGGATCGCAAAAGCAAGATGGCCTCCTCCAGGCTTTCAGCTTTTTTAATCCTTACAATGTCTTCTTTGAACGTGGATGCTGAATGCTGAACTCAATCTCAGCTGGAATGATTATTTTACGACACCAGAAAGACAATCGTTCACATTAAAGAAAAAAAAAAAAAAAGGCATTAATTCAACTAGCATCTTATGAAAATACTATTTGCAGGAAAGGAACAACACGGGAAAAAAAATGGAAGGACAATGTTTCTGGACTATTGAGTCCAGCAATACAATCTTTCCTAAAGTACAGGGTTTAGGGTATGAAGGAGACAGATAACATTTTGCTACAATTATGTTTCTCCTTTCCCATCACTGTTTTGGTCAGGGCTGACAGAAGAAGGGAAATTGCTGAGAGGTGGACCTGTGCATTTCTTCTTCAATTTCTGCTACTCTTTGTTAAAATAAATAAAAATCAGCAGGCTGAAGGAGAAAGAAAGTGTCTGAACTGGAAGTGGCAAGTGCCAGTCCTGCACCAAAGTGCTGCTATCACAGCGGCAACCTCCGGGTCAGACCTCAACAACTGGCGAAAACAAAGTGGAAATCAAAGACTCATCCCATGTAATTGCAATCTAAGAGAAAAATACAGGTTTTCAAAACAAAGCTTTTTATTATCGCACACAACAGTCTTCTGTCCACACAAACCTTCAGGCTCCACTCAGACAGTATGAGCCAGTCATACAGATGAGTTTGGGTAAAAGCTTTGATCAGTCTCATCAAGAAAGCTGAAAAGCAAGTTTCCCAAGAACGGGTCTGATTTTTGTTTCCACTAAGCAGCTGGAGGTAACATTTTGCACATTAGAGACTGCCAAAGTATTGACTAAAATCAGGCTACTCACGTGTCACACAAACTTGTATGTTTAATTACAGAAGCAGCAATCTGAGACTGCCACACTTGAGATGAGAGCAATAGCTCAAGAGCTCCAGGCTGCGGTGGGAGAGGAGAGCAGGGATGACAGCACGTCAGCTTGTCCCAGTGCCACCAGCATTTCGAGCACAGCTGTCCCAAAAAGGACATCGCCAGTCCCTCAGCACCATCTTCCCAAAATGCAGCAGGAAGGAACAACTACGCAGAACTATAGAAAGAAGATGTCAAAATAGCAAATTGAGTGGGCAAGGCATCTAGTTCCCTTTACAGAAAGGGGCAGAAAGAAATACTATTTTCAATAGCAAGCTAATATATCCAAGAGTTTAAAAGGTGACCCAAGAAGAAAAACAAGATTAGGCTTGCTCTTTTTTTGCTGCTTAGGGCAAACAAAGCCCCTCTCAGAAAAGCACCATTTTTCACGCCAGCTTTTACCATCTTAAAACCAAAAAAAAGAGAGGATAAAAAAATCCAATTTCTCTTTTTTAAATCCTTGGCAGGTCACCTGTAAGTGCAGGCCAACAGCTTTTCTAGCAGGCAGTAAGAAGTTACTATTTTCTTTTCTAAACAAGGATTTCAGCTCCTTCAGCTGAACAGCAGGGTTTTCATAGCCGGGGGAATCAGAGCAATCAGCCAGCCTGCAAGAGCACCCACTTTGAAGGTGGACAGTTGCTTCTCCAAGAGAAAAAGCAACATTTTGGTAGAGATAAAAAAAAATACAAACCAAACCAAACCAACAAATCAAACCAAAACAAAACCAAACAGCTTTAGCACACTGGAAGACAAAAGGTGAGCAGCTACAATACGAGTGTGAAGTGTCAGGGAACATAATACACAAATTTGCAAAGGACAGGCGGCTGTTGGATAGGCATCTACCAGAGAGTGTTGTACAACAATAGTTTAGTCTTCCCCCATCCCAATGAAAAACCAAAGCCAAGTGAATGTGTATAGCATTCTGTGTATCAGCACCATTACCTGTACGAGAGGCAGCGCTTCTAATTTAAACCAGCAAACACAAATTATCCCATCCCTGAGCACCTTCAGGCACTTCCACCCTTCTCTTAACCCTCTAACACTCCTATGAAGTCTTACTGCCTATTTATACGGGCTTACAGAGCAAGAAGTCGCAGCTTTGTGATGATAAAGAACATAAAGACAAAGCATCTGGTTTCCGACTTACGAACAAACCAAGCAGGTAGTTGTTAAGCACCCGCGATGCGCGCTGCTGTTCCCTGCTACAAGGCAGAGTACAGCACTTCATTTGTCTCGGCGCTGGCGCATCCCTGGAATCACTACCTACACAAACCTCAATTACCCAGCGGGAAAAATGTACATTCTGCTTATCCAAGGACAATCCTCGCGCTGAGGGGAAATGACTAAAAAAAATGATAATAATCTCAATTATGTTTTCAAACGTTGTACTAGCTGACACCAGGCAGAAAGAAAAAGCTGCATTTGATGTTTTTTTGTTTTGTTTTGTTTTATTTAGTTTGGTTTTGATAGCAAGAGTTTTCGTTTCTACTGTGTGCAACACCCAGATGTGGGAGGAAGAGCGTAGGTGGCAGAAGGGAAAGTAGGAACCAAGGTCCTTGTCGCGGTTTATCTGTGGTACGCTACGTTTCAAAATAACAGGAGCTCTGTCATCCAGGCTGGCTCATAACCGCCCCCGCGGCAGGAAGCAGCAGAAGAGCCCCGGAGAAGCCATGCACATTTCCATCATCCTCCTCCCCCCGTTCACCTTATCTGCTTTTACTTGTGTACCTCACAAAACACCCCCAGGCCAACCCCCGGCAAGGCCAGCTCCTCAAGCCAAACCTTTCATAAGATGTTCCAGGTATGATCCCGGGCTAAAAGCAATTATCTCACCACAGCAGCAAACCCAGGACGCTCAGATTGATGCGTCAGCCTCCGAAATGGAGAGTCAGGACGTGTGGTTTGTACTTGAGAGGAGTCGGAGGTGTTGCATCCTGCAAGGGGATGAAAACAGGCAGCTGCCAGCTGGTGGGGCTTCGATGGGCAGGACCTGCGGTCCCACCGCTTTGCAGAACAGCTGGGCCCACAGCGATAGCATCAGGGGGCACTGACTGCACTTCCTAAAAAGCTCACCCATGGACCTCCTTCCTCCCCACCCTTTTTAATAGCACTTTGCCTAACGTATTACACTCAGCGATTTTTATTTTTAAACAGTTTTTTGATGGGGTGAGAGGAGCAAGTGAAAGTGCCCAATCTCTCTTCCAATTTGCTGTAGTCTAAAGAAAGCCATTTGTTCAGCTTTGTATTCAGCATCATTGTGATAATAATTTTTAATAGCACTGCATATTTGTATCCTTTTTAAATAAATCAGAATTTCTTCACAAGTCAGAAACGCACGCTACAATTACCTTTTCAACACATCTCCCCTTAAGTATGACCTTCCTCTCCAAAGGAGGCTGCAGAGCTCTCACAGACCCCTCACGCACACTGCACAAACGGGCACCTCCACGGCAGCTGGCTACGGATGCGACCACAGTACACACCAAAGCACGGATGAAGAGAACTCAAATCCAGTGTGATTGTGTAAGACTGTAGCAAAGACGTCTCCGAGGTGGAAGAGAGCACCTTTATTTGCATGGGGTTAGTTTTACTTCTAAAATTTTTAGTAGTAGTACATTTTTTAAATTAAGCTGCTAGCAATTCCCATTTGAGAATCATAAAGAGTACCGTATTAATAATTGAAACGTAAAATGCCTGTCTGATTCACTCCAGTCCTCAGTCCCGCTCCCCAAAGGGCTCGATTTGCCTTAGGGGAGCGTTTCACAAGCAGCACATCAACTTTCTGAAACACAACTTCAGCAGATGAAAGCCTCCTAACCACAGAAGAGCTGCCGTCCTTCTAATTCTGGAATTTCAAAACAGCGACATCCACGCAGCTATTTAAACTAATTTAAAGGTAGAACAGCTAAAATACTTTAGCCCAACAAAGCACTTCAGATAGCACACGTAGTCATTTCGGATGCGGCTCGCCAGCAATCTCCCCCCCATCTCAGCCACAACATCCACCCTCTATCAAGCGGCAGACAGCGGTTCCGCCATCACCGCCGTGACTCACCGCAACCAGGACGATGAAGCACCCTCAACGCCGGGTGATTCAAGACTATCTGGTGGCCGTGAAACGCGTCTCATACCAGGGGCTCCAGATCATCAGGTTCCGAAGCCCACCGTTTCCTAATTTGGAAAGGCTGCAGATGACAGAGATGTCTGAGCTGGAGAGCATCTGCCCTGGCTGCGTCTGCGTCCTTCACCTTGATGTTTTTAATGCCTCTGTAGTTATGCAGGACTAAATGATGTGAACATGGCCAATACACTGCAACATTCACTTTTCCAGGGAAAAGTAACCTAAGTTATCAAATGAGAACAAAAAGCCCTCCCTGGATTTGTGCTACTTATTCCCACGAGTGAAATGTTAATATTTCATGTTAATATTTCACAGTTCTTTGAATCCTTACCTGATACTAAATGCAGCATTGATCACTATTTTCATTTAGTGTTCTTCAAATCCTGTGTTTTTAACTACAATGACAAAGTCGCGCTACCGCTCAAAGCTCGCAATGACTCTCAGAAGAGGTCTGCTTACCAACATCGCGGCCGGTCTGCAACGGAACGTCATGCAGTACCTTTGCTTTGCAGGGGCAAAACTGCAGTAACCAAAACGATTATGTAGCATTGAAAGCTAGTACTTCCCTCCAAAAATCCAACCTTTATTGTTCCAATTCATCCTTTTGCTTGGCTTAAAATATTCCCTACTTATTTAAGAGGTCTTTTTAGCCTTGGGCATGTTGCTAACCAGTAACAGCCTTTAGGATTTGGCCCTCTCCAAACCCACTGCTGCAGCAGATCCAGCATGAACCTAGAAAATGCCTGCAGGTTGTACTTAGCGAGCAATACAAAACACAACACATCCAGTGGTGTACACAAAGCCTCACCGTATACCCACACTCTAGCAAGAGCAAGGTAAGAAGTACCAGTAATCCTTGCAGTGAGGTCTAATTAAACTGAAGTTTCCCCAACAGATTTTTTTTCCTAATGACATGGAATGTGAAGGGTTGAGCAACACTTACACTGTCTTATGTGATCACCTTGTAACAATAATTACTACTTAATACCTGAAACTTATAGTACCTTGACATCCAAACCTCTGTGTGGGAGGCACTATTTAGATATAACAGACAATCCACAGAACCCAAGGAAATTGCTGCTTCTAAATGAAGATCAACAGTATCAAGTGATGGGAATAGCTTCATCTTCCTTCCAGTTAATTTCCAGCAAAGGACATCTACCTTGTATTAAATAGCTGCACATGTGGAAAAAAAAAATGCATCTAGCAAACACATTTAGTGCAATCCATCAATAGTCTTAAAATAAGTAAAGGTTTGATCGCAGAGAATTTTAAATGCATCTTCTTATCCATCAAGTTCAATATATTTAAGAAGAAATAACCGCTTGGCATTCACTCAAAATTTTTCATTTCAGCTTTCCTAAGTTATTTGCAAACATTAGGTGTAGCCAGACAACAATAGCTCTAATAGCCGTTCCAGTAATTCTGGCTAAACTAGAATGTACCTTTTAAATGAACATCACGTGTTGCCAGATTTACAGAGGGTATGAAGAGAGCTTAGACTTAATAAAAATAATAAAAACCCTTTCAAGCATACATACTTATTGCTTAAACTATTCTGCTAGATGCACTAAATCGTCTTCTTGATTATAAAATTCTCCCATCCAAAAGATATTTGAGTAAAATAGAGTATTACTAGATTACAGCTTCGCTTTCGTTAGCGAAGTCGTTTTGTTACGACTTCATAAATGCTTAACTCCACAATTAGCTTTGTGATAGCAATTCTGACATGCAGACAACACCAACTGTGTAAATAGCTGTAACAGGATGAATTTGCTTTCAGTTATTCCCTGAGCATCCTCACCAGGAAAAGCTCACATGTTTAGAAATGCCAGACACAATGCTACAAGAGGATTTACAGAATCAATTTCTACACTGAGAGGACCATACAAATTAATGTTTTTTAATGTATATGATTTTTTAAAAAGTTAGTGTGGCATAAGAAAAGAGGTAGAGGAATAAGATCAAATGCAGAAGACAGCAATAAGTGAAAAGGAATACAGCACTGAAAACTATTTATGTTTTTTAAATAAATGAAGAATTGGCTGAAATGGAGTTTGAGGAGGTGAGAGAGCAAGATTCTCCCATTAGCAACAACAGCAAACATCATCTACCAACCTCCTTCTTATCAGCAAGCAAGCTCAGAAAGATTACAGGCTGTAAAAGTAACTAAAAAGACTTGGGAGCCACTATTCCTGAAATCCATGGTTGTCACTTCTGACCCTGGTTCTTGCCGTTAGCTTTTTGCTCAATTTCAAGACACAAGGGGGGATGTTTTAACCAGAGCAAGTTATTGAAAAGATTCAAAGAAGACACCTGCTGGCCAGTGCACCAAACGACAGCTTATTTTCTCAAGGTTATAATAAATGTGTTGTAAAAATCCATGTGAAAAGTTTACGGCATAACAGCCCTGCTGATACAGTCATGTCAGAAACTGAGAAAACGGAGAACTGGGGAACAGCCCTTTCCCAGTTACATTAAATGAGACAGCACCTAAAACGCACTCGGGCAACTCGAACAGCAAACATTTCCTGAAAGCCCAAACAATTTCCTATGTAACGTTTCCACGTCCTTATCCCACTACTATTCACATATTCAGCCTCTGGAAAAAAAACCAACATTGTTTATTCTGGGAGCAGAGCCCCAAAAAAGGCCATGAAAAAGCCATGGGTTACACCAGGTGTGGATTGGCAGCTGATCAGAGTCGATGAGCGTGCTGTGGTCAATTCTGGATGTGTACAGTAAGTGACATTTCCTCCTAGACAGCATCAGCGTGACGGGAAACACAGGGAACACGTCCAGGTCACTCTGTACTTCCAGCAGCGATGGACATCCGTCAGGAAACGAACAGCAGGTCAGCAAAGCGGGGAATCCTGTACTTCAGCAAGCTTTGCCATCCCAAAACCCAGGCATTTAAGAGGCAGCAGAATATGTAATTCAATATTGCCTTCATCACACGTTATTCCCAGCTTCCGAGTCCTCTACTCCCCTCTCAGACGCTAACGTGCAGCGCAAATCACAGCAGAATAAGGTTTTTTTTTTAATTTTGCTATTTTATGAGCTGTAAGGAGAGACTGGACCAAACAGTTTGCTACTGATCAGGTGACACTTCAAAGGCTGAGTCTGCAGAGAGGCAGACTGGACACAGCTCAGGCCCTGCAAAGGCACACGGGGAGTACGGAGCTGATACGGCAGGAATAAGGTAGGAACCGGAGTCCGTCAGAAAGATGAATGCACCAAAATGCCTTAGAAAAGCGGCACTAATGGATAAGAACCTTCTCAAGGCAGGCAACGCCAAGCAATATTGGTTGTTTAATACACACAATGAAACCACAGTCTTAATGATTAATAATCTGTTGTGAAATTCTATTCATTAGGTAAAACCAGAGCACAGAGATGACACAACATAAATCAGGCAGACTCCTCACTCATGAAAGAATGATGATCTCGTTCGCGTCTGTGTGAATTAGCAGCAAGCACTCTGTGGAAAAGCAAGCTCATGCTTTTCACAACCTAACCAGTAACAGCATGGGAGAGATGGGGAAGAACAAACAAAAACCCGCCAAATCTAACTTCAGGCCTAACCTCAGAAAGTACTTTAGGCAAAAAAACAAAGCAAGCTGGTATTCAGGACACGCTCGCCCCATCATTACAATGAGATGTGTGGAAAGGGGCTCCTCCCAGAGCACAACACATCATTTTAGCAAATTTGTATCAAATTTTGCCATCAGGGTGGTGCAACTTCCAACCATTTCACAAAAAGTTATGCTTAATATCTAATTGCAGATTTAGCATTAAATGTGCAAGTTTAAAGAAAAAACAATGTTAGAACTAAGGAAAGTTCTAACTAAGAACTAATTTAGTTAAGAACTAAGGAAAGACATCGCCTAAGGTGGCTTTACTTGCTAAAATTGTCTGGATCTTCATTACCTTTTCGTCCAAGATTCTTCTAGAGGGACACTCTAGTAAGCAGATAATAACCTCCACAGGTTGTTTAGATTGATCTTCAGTCAGCACTGAGCAAGATAAGAGCTGACTGATAAGACAGTCAACAAAAGCAAAGCAACACTCCCTCTCACTTCTGCTGAAACTGCTCTGCACGTTCCCACAGTAATGGACTTCACAAGCGACCTTTTTATAAGGAGACTTACTACTCCTCGCAAGAATGGTGCAGGACTCTTGAAATGACAAAAGAACGCTGGGCGAAGACACCAGCATTCAACAGCCTACCAACAGACACTGCAGATAGAAGGCAGTACCCTGCCAAAAATAAAATAAAAAAAGGAAAGCGAAGTCCATCTGCAACAATAGCTCCAGAAGGACAGTAATATTTTAAAAGCTTCCTTCAGTCTGCAAGAATGTGAATCAATCAGAGCATTTTATATAGCTGGAAGAGATGACACCTGTAACATACTGAATGTCCACTCCACCCAGCGCCACGGCAATCAATACATGTATTAAAAGTGGAGCCAGTACACCCACGGCACTGCAGTAATGTTCTGGGAATTTTGGGGATGCTAAAATACTCCAAATGGGGATGAGGCTTAAGGCAGCGTGCTGTGAGCCTTTACTGAAGGCATCAGCTGGATGTTAAGAGCTGGACTAACTATTGCAGCCGTGCGTTCGGACCACCTGGTATCCGCTAACAGCATTCCTTCGCTGACACCTTGCCGAGACACCGGTTACAGCCGCATCCACTGGAGTAAACACAGCACAACTGCCCAGGATTGAACACTCACCCATTTATCTCGTCTGCTTTATCAGAGTTCCTATAAGCACAGCTGGAAACACAACCCCATTGTTCCAAGACACAACACAACAGCATCCCCACCAACACGACAACCGACAGGACAAGCCTTCCAAGGCCATTTCCACCTTTCTGCTCGCGATCTGCCATGTGCACAGGGCCCATCGCAGAGAGCACCAGGGATGAAACTCAGGATTCCCAACTCTCAGCAATGGGACTCTGTCAACTCACTTTCAAGCCTAAGACGTAAACTCTTCAATTTAAAATACTCTGAGTTGGTTGGTAAGTGTTGAAGGGCGCTGAATGAGATGATCACTTACAAGCAGTGATTTCTATTGTAACACCCTGCAGCTTTCTCTTGCCTCCCTGTCCTGATCTTCTCCCATAGCCTTCCTATTAAAATCTGTAAATAAGAATGCAGAACCAGCACAATCTATTAATGAAAGTCTGGCATACAAGCAACCACTACCTATTCATCATAAAGGAGATGAACTGCTTAGACATGGCAAGTTATCAAGGATTAGTCAGTGCACAAACCAGAACTGCTCTGCCCAGGAAAAGGATTAGCCTTTCCCCATCATCATCATCATCTTCCACCTCAGCGTGTGGAAAAGCCATTTAGCAAGTCTTAGGTCTCTTTCCTAACATATTCCAATCCTAGATCAAAGTTTCATGGAGGAGCTTCTTAGCGAAATCTACTGGTATTTGATAATTGGAGCAGGAAAAAAAGTATAGCAAGAGCTGTGAAAATGGATATAGTCAGAGGCTGTAAACAAATCTGCAATGGGTGTGCAGCAGATGTCGGCATTAACCAGACTAATAGTGAAGCACAACATTGGATACATAAGCAATTATCTCAAAAGCTGGGGATAAGTCTCTCCTAATAGAGTTGGAAATTAAAGTTTGGGAGCTGCCAAATCTCCAACCTAACAACAAAGAAAGTTTTGTCAATTTAGAACGCAGACCTGAGACACTGAGGGCAGGCTCTAACTGAGTCCTATCCGTCCGATGCCAACGACACGAGTTCAGGTGAATGGTCTAAAGCGGAATCAGGAGTAATAAAGCAGTTTCAAGTCTCAGGTTTTGCAGCTGGTGAAGCAGAGAGAGTATAAAAATGCCCTAAGGAACAATGGAAAGAGATAAGTGGAGGATTTGTAACTACATGGGTTTAAACAAACAGAGTCCTAGTAGAGAGGGAATCTGATTTACATAATTCCCATGTATGGGCAATTGACTATCTCATGTATATTGTGTATGAAGAAGATATATTGAGCTCACCTGTAAAATAAAGGTTAATGAATACAAAATCATATGTTATTGCTCAATCAAAACCTGCTCTGGACCATCCAGCTGACAAAAGTATATTCCAAAGCCATAGAGTTATTAATAACATTTTACTCACAATAAAAAATAAATAAGACTTCTTGGAATTATGCATTTTCCTACATGGTATGAAAACAATTGGCATTTCACAAAAATAATAAACATAATAATAATGTTACAGTATATATTTGTATATGCTGGTCAATTGCTAAGTCCTGAGGAAGCAACCAATTATAAAGTAATTTACTCATTTTCACAATCCAAACATGTGAAACATGAAATTTAACAGCATAAAACGAGGCAGATTATTAAACCTAAAGGCTCTTAAAAATCAATTTTTAATCAACAATATATGAAAATATACTTTTAATTGTGGGGTTTTTTTACCTAATAGTGAATTTCATAGGGCACATCTCCAACTGGCAGCTGTGGCAGGCTTATGCTATGGATCTGGTTCATACAATTACTTCCTAATTAAAGTACTAAAACTTTCAGCACCCTGGTAATAAAAAAAAAGTTCAGATCCAATATGGTAGAGACTGTAGTAGGCTGACTTCAGCTCTATTCAGCACTAAAGGTCTAAGAAAAGTGGATCTAGTTCCTGGAGTTTGTCTCCCTTTACAGTAAGGTAAAAGCTCGTTGAAGCTTCCCTGACACTTATCTGCTGGAACAGAAACTATCAGGAAGACCACATTTTATCACTACAGGAGACTAAGAACATTCTTGTGTGAGTGCTTTATCAACTATGTTCTAAAGGTACTTAAAATTAAGCTCAAAGCTGAACAACTGTCACTCCCTGGCAGTGTAGAGGTGTAATTCAAAAAGAAAATTCCTTCTCTTTCCACCTACTATACAGTTAGCCACATTTGTATTGTTTTGCAGAATGTCTCAATCACCAAACAATGAAAAAGATGTAAGATCAGGTTGAGATCTATCAATGATCCATTTTATGTAACAAGAAGCAGCATATAAGTAGGTCTCATACTCAAAACCTCTTCAGAAGGTTTTTCCTTCCTCCCCAATTAATTATTTCTCTGCCTGCCACAGCAAAACTGGCGCCAGTGACAGCAAATAGGTACATAACACTGTAGCATCATTTGAAAGACCTATACTTCAAGATATTATTTACCATAATTCTGCATTGTTAAATCCAAAAATCACATGCAAGTTAGCACCAACACTCCCACAGAAAGATGGTCGCCAGTCACAGTCACAATTTACACAGCAAAGAGTATGTCTAAAACTCAACCCTTCGGGCTCTCACAAGGGGAGACACTGCTCAGGATTTCACCTCTCAGAACACCGCTCCGCTGCTGACCGAGCAGCATCACGACAGTCAATTGCACAGTAAATGGACTTCAAAGCTGTGGAACAAATCCACCACCTCACTGAAGAGCTATCTTATCATCTCTTCTTCACCCCAGCATCACAGGTCTAATGAATTCATTTTTTAAGCCTTCAGGTGCTGCTTTTTTGCTTGGAGGGGCTGTTCTATCAGGATGTTTCAGGGAATCTGCTCGTCATTCAGCACAGCAACACCTACCCAAGACAAGTGTGCACTGATCACTAGCGTGCAAACTTCAAAATGCATTGACAAAGTCTTTCCCATTAAGCATCTACTGACCACAGCTTTTCTCTCAGTTGGATATTCCCCAAAAGCAATGACTATAGACTCATTTCTCAGCTGAGAAAAGCACAGGGGAAGAGGCAAACATTGCCTTTACACTTTCTCTCCATCTCAAGCTTGAAGCAATCCAAGACATGAAGCACTGTGCATCAAGACAAAAACTGTGAAATCCTCTCAAGGGCTCCTCTGCTGCCTGGGGTGACCACACCAGCGGGAACTCCAGCTTGTAAAACACCCTTGGTGGAGAAAGCAGCAATACAAAGAAAGAAGCCCAAAACTTGCCCGTGGATTATTTTTTTCCCCCCTTAATGCACTCCTCAATTGTCAACTCATGACAAAATTTAGAGCCTTTCTGCAGTATTCTCACAGAACATTTGACCACCAGCAGAGCTGATTTCTGGCCCTTTGCCTCCCTGCTTTTCAGATGCCTCTCCATGCACTGCTTTGAGTGCTCCGGAGAGTGCGACAACTGAGAAATGGGAATTACTTCCCTGGAAGTTATTTTGCCTTCCACTGTTAGTATTTGATAATACTCACAACCCTTTCAGCTAAGATTCAACATCACTGAAGCAATTAAGATCTTCAGTGCTCTGAAAATCGCTGCCAAGTGTCCGCTGAATGAGCCTCAGTAGAACTTAGCAGGTGGTGGTCTCACTGAAACAGGGTCATGAAACAGCTTTACAAAAACACAACCATAACCGGAAAGCCATGCTACCACCAACTCCACTTTTTTTTGTTTTTTGTTTTGTTTTGCCGTGGGCTTTAATATACAAGAACTTCAAAGAAGTACCTTTAAGAGTTCAACTATCTCTAGGGGTTTGCTTTAAGCAACCCACCCTGGAACCTCTCCTCAGGCATTTCTTAGTTATGAAGAAACATGATTTTCCTGCGACAAACTAGGTCCCGCAGTGTGACAGAGAAACCAGATACAGTGTTTGGCATTTAGAAGAAATTGTGTAATGAAAGTACTGACAGACAAACATGCAAAAATTTAAGCCCAGAAAAAACGCCAGCCTGTTTTTATGAACTACAGCCTATGGCACCATAACTGAACAGGACTGAAAACATGCTGCCCATTAATTACAAAGTATGTCAGAGTGTATATTTCAAAGACAAGTTATGAATTAAAAAAAAAAACAGAAAGACAGGAAGAACTTTCTAAAATGAACTTTGTTCCCTCTGTATTTTTACAGATATTTTAAGGCAGCATTTTCCAGGATAGGAGCAGCCCAAACTCAAAGCAGAGCTGAACAACGAACAATGGTGGTACAGCCTTCTACTGCCTGTACACCCAAGAACCGTTTCGTACACTCAAAGGAAGAAACTTTTCCTCATGTGGATAAGCGAGGCTGATCTTCTGCAGTTTTCTTAACAGATGTCCTGGCCTTGATGTCCCCTTTCAAGTTTATTCTTTTCTAAATCAAGACACTGAGGTCTCTGTGGACATATGGTATACGGACATTATCGATGCTATTTTTCTTTGCAAACGTGCTAGAATCTTCTGACCTCAGGTCATAGTAGCAAGAAGTTACCATCTGCCTATTCCTGTTAGATGATCAAAAAGGAGCGTTTCTGGCCCTTCTGGTACCTCAAAACACCAGAGGTAGTCAGATGACGGTACTGCTTGCAGTTAGCGCTCTTGCTGTATCTCATCTGACCTTGAAACTCTGCCCAAAGCAGTAACAGCACCAACTAAACTGGGCGTGGAGGAGCGGGTGTATCACAGGACTGGAAGCACGGCTTGGAAAAATCTGGCAGTAGGTTTATCATCAGAGGGCCCAGTTAGCCCTTACATTCTCTAACCTTCCCTTAATTACCTTCAATTCCCTCGGTGCACAAACATTGTATGAGAAATTAAAATAAATAACAGTAACTCAAAACAGTATTTCAACGCAGCAGTACATACACGGGATCTCTGTCTGTGTCTTTGCTGAACACTGCACAGGATTTCTTGGGCCCTTCTAGAAACACAAAATGAGAGAAAGCTTGAGAGCAAAGTCCAGCTAAAACAAAACTGAATCAAAACTTCTCCACTAACTAGATTATGTTCTCAGACACAGCAAATATTTCAATTTTTAATTACATGAAGATTGCAGAGGCTGGTTTGTTTGGTTCACAGATAAACTTCCTCAAGAGGACAGAACTATTGAAGAAGCTTTGTCAAAATCCCATTCTCCAGCCAAAGATAGCAGCCAGTAGCATGTCTTCTCAAAAAATATTAGAATTTTAAAAGCATTGTGCAAAAGCAAGGAATACTCCAAAAAGTTTCAGCAAAACAATGCATTTCTGCACCTCAGTTTTGGAGAGATGCCTTCAGTTTACAATTTATTTGGTGATTTTTTTTTTTTTAAAGGAAAAAAACCCAACATTTGAAACAGTCACTAAACCTACCTCCGAGTCCTACTGAGCTTTTCACCTGGCTTCTTTCCTGACATTCTCAGTCCCCTCTTTCATTTGCAGAAAATCAGCAAGGACAGGATTGCTGTAGCCCTAACTTAGCCACTTTTAGCCTCTAGCATTTAAATCCATCACAGCACGAGATGAAGGCTAAACCAGATACGAGAAACCACTAACCAAAGTCCTGTAAATGCACTGAGCAAATTCACAAGAAACTTTTCTTGCAACCAGTTTTCACAACAGCAGTATCCACAAGCTTTCCAGAAGAAGTCTTTATTTTCTTTTCTCCAAGTAGTCGAGTTCCTTTTGTAAAGATAATTAAAGAGCGCTTGTCGCTGACCATAGATAGCATCACCATCAGCTGTGGTTGGTCTACACCTACGAAACAGAGAACTCAAAAAGGATGAAACACTTTCCCATTTCTGCCTTAGGTACGTCCTGGTTTACAGTCTGGGAAACTTGTACAATGTTAAAAAGTTACTTCGTTGTGTTCCACATTAAACTGTACAATAAACTCTCCCCAGGTTTCAAGCAATCTGACACGAGTATTTTCTCAATAAACAAACACAGAAGATTTGTATTAAGAAGCAAGGGAGAGAAAACAGAAGACTTCCATAAAGTACAATATCTCTGTATCTGCACTGTGCCCTTGAATAAATCCATATTGCATCTAGCTCGGCAAATCACAATTACACCAAAAGAAACGCCAATAGAAATCTCTTACCATGTTCAACGAAGACGTTACAGTGTGGGCCCCCATGCCTCGATGACTCCTTCTTCCCTGCTCCTTTGATAAAGTGCAGGGCAGGCAGACTTGGCCTCCTTTGGTCCCCAAGAACTTTTCCAGGCTGCTGCCCCATAAAGTAACTATGGGCAGCCTTTCCCAGGACGAGAAGTGTTTGAAGAAGTCCGTGATCCCTGATCTTCCAGACTGGGAAGGAGCTTGGAAGGAGAACGTATTTTAGGTGGGTGCGTTGGGTGCACTCACTACGTTGTAAAGTCACTTGAGGCGAAGAATTAAGACAAGCGCAGATTTCTCCAATGCTTTTGAAGACAGCAACAAGGCTCCTTAGGTGACTTTATACAAAAAAAACCACGAGTAAAAGTTTGAACTGCTCAGTAATGACCAAGCGTTACCAAAGTTTCAGGTTGCTGTATGTAGTGTGTCCTCCACCGGGTAAAGGAGAATCAGTTCACCTTGCAAGCAAGAAACCACACGTAGGCTCACCCAGGGCAGGAAACAGCCATTCCCACTGCAACCAGTGTCAAGGTTTCTTTTTTTTTTCCTCCTTTTCTTTTGCATAGCATTGAGTTAGCAAAGGCCAAAGAGCCATGTATTTGGCTTCAAGTATCGTTGAAGTCTAGCAGGATCGAGTATGCCGAAACCATGCCAGCTCGCAAGGCGACGCAGAGGCAGCTCCGGGCCTGGCACGCTCCACGCGCTCCCGGGGCCGAGGGACCAGGACGGGGGGCTCCTGTCCGGCCTCACAACCCCTCGCCTTCTCCCATCGCCTCGGGCCGCCCGCCCCGCCGCTACCTCTCCCTCGCGGGGGCGAAGCGGGCCAGCGGGCCACGAGGGGCCATGGCGGCGTCGAAGCAGCGATGGGGCCGCCCGGCCCGGCGCAGGTGGCCGCCCTCCCGACCTCAGGCGGTGCCGGGTGCCGGGGTGCGAGGCCGGGGAAACGCTCCGGGAGGCCGGTTCCTGCACAGCAACCAGAAAAGGTCAAGCGGGGCTGACCGGGCCGGCTGCATCCCCGCGGGGGAAGCCGGTGGCGGGTAAGGCCGGGGCGGGCAGCGGGAGCGGGGCCGAGCCCGGCCCGAC